>CAMZMU010000045.1:17750394-18256661 GCA_947311845.1 Poa pratensis
AAAACATGGAGGGATATAATACATCACAGCACGGGGTCATAATAGAATTAAAGAGCGAGGCGGTAAAAACTCACAGGTGGAAGGAATTCAATGTTTTTGCACCACTTTGAAGAGTAATTTGGTATGAGCGGTCAATCAAATCTTGCAGAAACAATTCAAGGGCTCTCGCTGCATGGAAACAATAGACTCAGAATGTCAGATACTCAGTTTCTAATTTTATATGCTTCATCATGGTATTAACAAGCGATATAATGAACACAATGAAAAACATGATGCCGAAATATCTTTGAAAAGCAACAGAAGGTATGGGCCAAAGGTACATGTTTGTATCAGTGAAAAACATGAATGTTTGGAAAATGTAGCCTAATACTTTCTGAATATGAGCATCCTTTGATAGCTGGTTTCGATAAGTAGAACTTATGGAGAATACAGAAATGCACGAAGATTCTTGTAGAACTTACAAACTAAAACAGGCACAGCCAGCGCAATCTTGCCAACGTCCTCATCTGCCTGCATTATCTTTTTGATCCGTGCCTATCATAAAAAAAAAAAAAATCAGTGACTGGGCAATTTCACAACTGGGCAACAAGTCAAATATATAGTCCAGCAGCTTACGACATAATACAGACTACAGAGCCGAAGAGCCACACTAGCCAACACAAGATAATGCTAAGCCAATTAACAACGGAAACCTGGTTTCAGTAACAAATATAAAAAACAAACAATAAAGAACTTGCGGTCATCACTACACACAGAGAAAGCAGTTAACAATGTGTCATATTAGTTTTGTCATAAAATTTTAAACACAATTTATGTTACAAAAGGTATTATTGAAATGAAAATTCTGCTAAAGGAACTCCTACAGGGCAAAGCATACATGTCTCCTGTAATTGCAACCTTGAATGATGTCAAGCAGCTGGTGGCAATAAAACAGTGAAAAGTTTTGATTTTTGAACGTCCTGAAGACATTTAAGCTCACGATTTTTAGGTTGCACGTGTCGAATTATACAGCTTTAAGTACCCCTACAACGCTGAGGCGTGTCTCAGCCTTTTTTTCCATCATCAGTTACAAACATGGGCAGGTATGTCGACGAACTCTTGCAAGCAGTTGCACATGCTACCAGGGGGGTTGGGCAGCAGTAGTGCAGTATTAAATGGCAAACCTAGCTCGTCTAAGTACAAGGAGCAACAGAGTGTAACCTACAGTGTAGGAACATCAATCATAGTAGGCTGCTTCTTCGACGCCAACATGCGCTTGCCAGAGCATCACCAGTTAGCGTTAGCTACGAGCCTACGAGGGAGTGGTAAAGAATCTTTCTCCGCCAGCAAATTTAACCAAACCAAAAGCAAACCCAGTAAAGTAACGAATCCACCTCACTCACTCTCTCACTCCATCCACCTCACCAGACGGATTAAACAGAAGGAAAAAAATCAACTCGCTAACGACACAAACAAAAAACGGCTCGATTCCACGCGCACGCGCGCGAAGAATAACAGCCGGTCCGGCCACCGCAAGGGCGATGCGTCGGCGAGGAAACAGACGGCAAGAGGAAAAAACAAGGCGCGAGTCAACGGCGAGATCCACGGAGCGAGAACCGAGATCCACCGAGAGCACGGCCAGATCGGGTCACGGGCGCGGCGGATCAGAGGTGGGGCGTAGAGGGGAGAGGGAGAGCACGAACCGCGGGGAACCGGGTGCCCAGCTTCTTCCTCATCTTCGTCGCCCTTGCTCCTCCTCCGACGCCTCGTCGGGCTCGATGCCGGCTATCGTAGTCTACCCTTCCTTTTTCGTGTTTTTTTTTTCTGGACGATTGGATTTCTTCTTCTTTTGTTGTGTTCCACTTCCACCACCACCGCGGAGAGCGAGACGAGGCGCTCGTGTTCGCGTCACAAAAGGCGGGTGGAGGAGGCCGGGCCGGATTATGCTACCATCCGACAGGCCCAGCTTCGGTTTAGCCCGATCGGGACATATCGTCATAGTCACATTTCACTCAAAAAAAAAAAGTCATGGTCACATTCACATAGTAGACCACAATGCTTCTAGAAAAAATAAAGTAGACCACAAGGAACATGACTACCTCTCAGTATCCACTAAAACACCTCTAAAGTCGGCTGTTTTAAAGTCCATAATATCCATAAAGTTGACCAACTGATTTTCACTATTATTGTTTAATGTTTGCCCCCACGTGCATAGTGACATAGTGTTCATGTCATCAGTTCTCCTATAATTAGATGATACCTCGCGCGTTGCGGTGGGATTTTTTAGCAATGTATGTAGTAAGAAAACATATGTATAGTTTTATGACACTTTGATGCAAAGCAGAGCATATATGATAATTTCAGTGTCAATAAAAAGTTTATTACATGAAGTGAGTACTTGATGAGTGCATTGCTAGCTATTTAGTGTCTTGGTAAATATTTTTGTCATCGGAAATGATAGTCGTGGCATGTCTCTTTCCATGTTTGATGTATTCTATTGAGAAGAACGGATGATCTAATGCAAGTATTATGCTTGTGATATCAGCACGTGAAGGCGCTCCTTTGTTATCCACATGTAAAGTTAGATACACTGGTTGTTTCATGTCCTTGAGGTTTTTTTTTTACATATGTCCTTGAGTTTTTGTATTGCCTCAGTATGCATCTTGCTAGATTCCATTGGCGAGTAGGTGAAGATGGAAGTACCTATGTGGTGGGCCTCATTGGTGTGCTGGATAGAAAGAATTATACATAAAGCAAGCATTGTGAAATAGGAACGTAAATGTACAGTTGACTAAGTAGTGCCTATTTTCACCTTGATGACGCTCCTTGTATCACTGATGGGAGAAGAGTGTGGGTCAAAAGTTGACCGTATTTTGATATCGATGAAAGAATTGGGACATTTGTTGTTATATAGAGGAATGTTTTGGTGTCTTAGATTCGGTAAGGGTCATTGCCACACCTTTAAAATGGACGTTTGTCAAAAAAATAACTCTGGCATTTGTTATGCATTAAATCAGTATTATTAATTTATTTATGTTAAAGTTGGTGAAATTTATGAGGTCGATGTAATTTTCATTGAGCTTGGACATGTACATGATGGCCTTGATGGCGTCCACCTTGATGGTTGCACAACAAGCCTTGAATAAGGCGCCGATGAAACCCGGGGCCTTGACCGAGGGTAAGAACTCATTGAAAGGCTCGTCCAAGTGGTTGAGGACAAATTCCTCATATTTTAGCATGTCCCACTTTAGTCAAGAGTCGTAGCTATCGGGGGTGCCGAGCTTCTTAGTGAAGTGGTTTAGAAGCTCTATTTCCTTGTCTTCTTTGGTGATGGCGAGTGCTCCGGACGCAGGTGAAGAGACTAGATGAAGTTCTTCCGGCACCGAGCACTGTCCATGATGAGAAAGATCTTGGGGGTTTGTGTCTCCCTTTTTTTTTATCAAAGTGAGCTAAGATCTTTGACGCATGATGGATTTCAGGATAGCGTAGCAGTGGCGGAGCTAGAGCTGTCAGCACCAGGGTGCCTACAGGTGTCAAACTGGATAAAATTCATCTTTTGAGGGTGCACACATGGTGAAAAAATGTTGTTTTACAAAGAATTTTCTTTTTACCCGGTGTCCTGTGCACCCCCTTAGCTAGCTTTAGATCCGCCGGTGTAGCGTAGAGACCAAGGAGCTTGGACTTCATGTTTGTTCGGAGGGAGCGTTCATCCAGGGATAGCAGGTGGTCTTCCTGCGCCAAACAAGCCTCCATATGATTTCTCAGGGCTTTTTGTTGTTCGGTATAGCTTTGTATGCAGTCTGCGAACGGGATTCTCAAGATTTGAGTTTTCACACTTCCAATGTGAAGGGCTTTTGCCATGCATCAACAGTCTCCTGAACGTTGTGCCCCTTTGAGTCAGAACTCTTTGAATTTAAAGAAGGTGGCCACAGACTTACCAACGTCTCTGAGGAGGTGCAACGTGTTGTGATCAGAGCACATTCGGTGTTATCTAGTACGTGGTGTTTGCTTAAATGGATGCAGTTCACCACAATTGGCGATGCTGGACAGATAGCGTCTATCATCATAGCCTCAAATATACTACTCCCTCTCACAAAAGGATGTCTCAACCTATCTCAAATTTGCATGTACCTACACACGAACTCGAACTCCACAACCCTAAAGAGCCCATTCGTTCCACCACACTAAACGAAATATGCCCTGTACTGTGCCAAGGAGGCGAGGAATGCCAGGATGAATAACTACCAAGGAACGACACACTGGAGTTGAGTGGTCAACATGCATAACTTGTTGAAATGATAAAACGCGCCGTCTTAGTACGCCACACACATCGAACTCACAATTCACGACACACGTTGCTAAGATAACACGCCTGATATTACACATAATGTTCAGGAAATACAACAATATATCGCCCTACTGTCTTCACCTAACAAATATGTTCAGCCAATAAACTAACAACTCTATAATTGTCATGCATGTAAAGACAGCATAAATAGATGTCAGAAAGTTATCTTCTGAACAACTGGCTTCCTCCACGCCCATAGCTCACCAGCCAAGGCCACAAACTGCTTCCACTTTGCAATACGCCGCAAGAGTCAATCGCTGTCGTTTCCAGCATCTGGAGAAGCATAGAAGTGTCACTATGGTTAGAAACAGACGTGGACATTCCAGGGAGTGCATGCTGAGAGCCAGAAAGAAGAAAGTCCATCTTTAGTCCTTGAACCATTCCACAATTTCACTTTTTGTCTTAAATGTTTCTTGAGGTACAAAATGAACCTTCAACTTTGCTAATAGTTCAAACAGACGGTTTGCGAATTTTTATAGCATAATAGGAATAAAGCCAGACCGGTACACTTTATTTTCAACACAGCTACACAGGTCGCTGATTACATTTTATGTTTTTGATGAAAAAGCTACGAAACCAAAACAAGAGAAAACATGTTCAAAAAACAAGATACCGGACACCACATGCAGCAACAGGAGCAAAAAAAATCTGCTTGTCAGCTCTACTACTGAGCAGTAATGTATACGCTGTGTGCCGTGGCGCCGTCAGTTCTCTGACTCCGGACTCCCTCTTCTGCGCTACGGCGTGGCGCCTTCGTTCTCCGCCTCTGCTGCCTGCTGACCACTAAATATAGCGCCGCCGCCGGTGTCCGCAACGACATACGAGCTAGAAGCGCGGGATGCTGCCGACAAGGCACAACGACCGCGGCACCGTCAAGCAGGATGTCAAATCACAACGACGGACGACCTAGACGAGTGAGGCGATGGGGAATCGAACGAGAGACGACTCACGGACTATTTTGACCTAGCCAGGAGATTTTCACTACTGTGGGCCCGGTCCAGGTGGCTTAGATTAGATAACGGTCTGGTTTATTTCCTTTCATGTCGTGTTTCTTCTAACATGCTATATAAATCGGTAAAACTGTCTGTTTGCACGGCAGGGTTGAGGGTTCATTGTGTACCTAAAAAACATTTAGGATGAAAAGTAAATGAGTGGAATAGTTCAAGGACTAAAAATGGAATTCCTTCAGCCAGAAATTGTTGCTAATTTTGTATTAGTAGATTTGTCATATATAAGAAAACAACAGCAAAAACTAAGAGAATGCTACTTAAAGGTGTTCATTAGATTGTGTGGATCACACAAGCTAAACACATCCTAGTCTGTATTTGAAACATGATCACTCCTTTACTAGTCAGAGTAGGAATCTAATACAGATGTCAATGGATGCGCATGCAGGATCTAAATCCCGTGTGAATTTTGAATAGGAAGTTATCTGACATTCTCAAAACAAATAATTTCAGGCTTCTATGGTCCTTCAAAGATTCAGGATAAAAAATCATAGTATTTGCAGGATACGAATGAAGATAAATATAGGTGCAACAGTGACCCTTTATTAAACATTATTCCTAGTGCTTCCTGCCAGATTGATATCTTTCAAATGTAGTTGAATTTGATTATTTTGCAAGGCAGTAGAACATCCTGAATATTTGCAGGGTAATAAATTTAAATGCTAAAGACTAACGAATTTTACCATCAGCAGACCCATCACCAGCTTCTGCATTGTCGTCGCCACCTTTATCTCCACCCTGTACATTTTCCTCATCATCAGCATCATCTTCATCGTCGTCGTCACTATCAGCTTCGAATTTGGGCACTGACATCGGTATGAAACTCGATGCACTTCTTCGGCGAGAACTTGTAATAATATTGCTCATGTCTATGCCCTCAAGATCCTTTGCTCTTTCCTTTCTTTTTTTCACTGCCTTAATGTCTATTTGGAGGCATATAACAGTTAAAAGACAAGTCAATTGATTACATAATTTACACATGCATCAAGTAATTTACACATCACTAACTCGACAGAGCAGTCACAAATGAACAAAAAGTATAACCAAGTACAAGAGTTCAGGAATGAGATCATCCTATCACAATTCACGGTAACACATTCCTATTATAGAGAACAAATACCTTCTGTAGTGCTAATAGTTTGTGAGAAACATGTGACAGTTTTTTTCTTTTTCTGTTCTGAGATGCAAGGGACAAGACTTTTACTACCCCACAATTCCTATATCAAGGTAGAATGAGACACTAGTCCGGTTGCGTGGGTTTGCAACCTTGTGCATCCACAGTTTAGACTCTGGGCCCAAGGGGAGTTCTCCACAAAGGATAATTCGATAACCTACAATCCTAAAGCTACCAAAGCAAAATTTCGAAAATGAAACAATCAACAGAAACTTCCCCACAAATTTATTATACATAATTGAACAATGAACTGGACCTTTTTCAGAAGGGTGTGAAGACAATCCTTCCTTTTCAAGTATATCTTCTAACTCCTTTATCAAACTGGCCTCGCGCTTGCTTTCTGGGGCCTGCTTTGCCCTCCGATACACAGAAGGTGGGATACTGGTAAAAAGAACATATTAGTATATTCATTATTCCAAAATCCATTAACTAGCATCCGAGTATCCGAAAGTGTTACCTCATTCCACAAGATTTGATTATTGACTTTAGACGTTCTACTTGTTTGCCATACGCTGGAGCTGACTGTTGTCTTTTCTGCAAATCAAAATATAAAAACAGTAAGCTAACATAATGAAGGAACAAGTATTCCAGTGCCCAAGATTTTTTGTTAAAAAAAAGACCTTGCCATCTTCCTCAGCAGATGAATGGGAATTATCTTCTTCTGCCGAATTTCCACCTTTGCTTTTAGTACTTTTATCTGAGTCTCGTTTTGCAACCTTTTTAACCTTGGGAGTTGACGATTTTTTCTCCACCGTAACCTTTTTCTGCTGTTTTATAGCTTTGCCCTTTTCAGCCCCTCTCTTTTTTGGCCTTGTAGAGTCGCTATTTTCCCTCTCACTATGGCTATCATTTAGTTCAGAGCTATCAGAGTCTTGACGAGCTCTTTTAGATCCTTTACTTGTTTTTTGGCTAGCATCCTCGCATGCCTCCTTTTTACTATGATCCACTGTCCCATTTTCAGGTTCATGCAAACTCAGAACCTGTCGTCCAGAAAAATAATAGAAACACAGTCAAGAAGTCTTTAAGCTAAAGCTAATTCAAGCATCAGACCACATGAGCTAAGCAAATAGACATGTTTCTAATGCACATTTTGAACTTACTCTGTCTAGTTCATCGGTAATAAAATCCTTGTAAGGATCCAAAGCTTTCTTCTCAAGCTTGAGGTCTTCTTCTAAAGTTCGTCGAACTCCTTGTAAACTAAGGGTTCTGCATTGCTTCATTTTGTGAATATGTGCTGAATAGCCAAACACGCTATAAACAGATAAAACGGATGTCGTGATGTTCTTTTTTAAGATCACTTATGTTCTCCTTTTTTAGTGGCGACAGTAGTACAATCCAGAGTTCCAGACAACAGAGTTTGAACCAAAATCAAAACAAAAGCACATGCTTTTAGCAAGATGAAGTAGACATGCCTAGGAAGTATGAAGGAATCTGTAGTGTACAATTAAAGCAAGACACATTCAAAGTGTATAACATAATCCAAATTAAAATTCTGGTACATCAACAATCAGCTATGCCTTACTTGAGAATGATAATGGGAAGAGGGCACTGTATCTCCAAAACGAAATCATTGATTAATCGTGGCAGGTTGAGGACACGTACTCTGAGTTCTCTCTGAAATAAGAAGCCCTTTTGTCGATAGCTTTTTTTATCATAGGTTCGCTTATGTCACAACCAGAAGCTTGATTTTTTGCTCCCTTCGGATCGCTCTTTGTCTCACTAGATCTTGCCCCCTGCTCATCAGCACTGGAGGAGATTTTGTTCGAGACCGACACTGGTTGGGCATCTTCTGATCCTTCCTTAGATGAATTACCATCTTTAGCTTCAGCCTTCTCTGATGCATTATTAGTATTCCCATCGTCACAATCAGAAAACACCTGGTATCGTGCACAACCAAACAAGAAAAGGTAAACCACCATTACAATAAGCGAGTAAATAATGTCCGATGAATACAGACCTAGCAGGTTCTACCTAACATTACGAAGTATAAATACTACGGGAACTCGTTTTTCTAAACTTCAAAGAATAAAATTTAAGGGAACTAGCATCTGAACCATGACACCATTTTATATAATATATATTACTCACATATAAAATCAAGTTCAACAACGAGTTGGATAAATCATGAAAACCAAGGCTTAACAGTTGAAATAACAATAAAAAAAGCTATACAGCTGCAATAGAATACTTCTCACATATAAAAAGTACACAGTCCTCGTCATTCATTTCTCAATATATTAACTTGTCACATGGAAGATAATGTCTAAAGATCCTCCCGACTCTTGCTCATGGATAATCATATGCATAAACATTCTTCAGTGAAAAGGATGATCTCAGTGCACATAAGTTCACATTGGCAATGATAGGTCGCCTGATTAATAAAAATACTACTGCTTCTTACTGCATGGCTAAGAGTGCTTAGACATGCATGTATCCAAAATTTAGAACTGGTCACGCAATAGAGTCAGTAACCAAGTACTCGTCACAGGTACAGGTTAATGTACTCAAGTTCTAGTTTCTGCAACGTGCATGTTATATCGAGCAAATGTTTATTCTATTGCCTTCACATAATATGTTATGGCTAATGGGTACTCAGATTTCACATCCATGCAAAAGGTTCCAGGCTGCACTCTTTTAGCATTGATAAACTGGCCTCTGCCCAAGACATTCTCCTGCTAGCGGATCGCATTGATGCTTTTCACTCCTACCTTTATCCACTCAGGATTTTGAGGAATTTCATGAATTCAGACAGCTCGCCATCAAGCTCAAGCTGGCCTCAATATTGTGGACCAGGGTGTCTGGACGTACAGCTGGGGCCTTCCTTTTCTGCAGCTAATATCTACGGCCTACATTTAGAGCATACCGAAGCCCCTACGTTCTCTAGGTGGATCTGGAAATCCAAATGCACTCCCAATATAAAAGCCTTCTTCCAGCTCCTTGCAAATGATTGCCTCAACACGAAGGATTTACTCCAAAGGAAACTTTTTAGGACCAATAACAACGAGTCCAGAGTCTAACATTTGCCTTGAAATCAGAGATCGCCTTTTCTGTAATTGTCATTTTAGCAAACGTTTTGCAAATTTTAGACTAGCTAGTGAAGATCTTGCCAGGATGCTCTCCTCTGCTAGAACTGCTTTTGGCAAGCCTTTTTCTTCGAAGTCATAGCTACTGATGTCTGGTCCATTTGGAAGCAGAGAATGCTAAATCCTTTGACAATGTTAATCCTAGTTTTAGTTCCTAGTGCTTCTCCTTCAAAACGGACCTCTTTCTTCTTTCTTACAGAATGAAGGAGGGCCTTGCGATAGTTCTTAGTGCTTGGCTAGACAATTTATAATCCTTGGGCTACACCCTCTGTACATCCTCTCCTCCCTCCCTTGGAAATATTTTGTTTATTATCTATATTTTTTACTGTGGGGACCTCCCCTACGGTTTTCAGTTAAAAAAAAGTCGCATATGGTCTTGAAGATAAATCAGTCAACTTTGCATTACAAAAGAAAATAAATTAATGACTACATTACCTGCTTTTGAAATTAATTTGGTTAGATGGAGACAATCGTTCATATCTATTAGTGATTTTTCTTAGTTTGAATAAGGCATCACAACTTTGGAGTGTTCTTAAGAAATTAGGAGCTAGGCTGGCGGCAGATTGGCACCTACCACCTTCTAAGGGCTATGCAGGAGGATGGCGCTTAGCGCCCTATGATTTTGAGATGAATAACATTATTTCTTGTTCTAACAGCCAATCTGCAGAATACACCATCTGCGAAATGATCAGTACTAGCTTAGCAAATAAAGAAATGCAATCACCTTTTCACGCAGTTAAATCCAATAAGGGTCACGTGCACGTCTATATAAGTCAGCCCAATAGCTTGGGTAAATGTTAGAAGTGGCGATAACAAAGTTAAGAAAAACCATTGCTATAGTAAGGAAATATTAATTGCACTGATCGTATTTTCTCCTTGTTAATTAATATGCGACGGCAAGGCCCATGCACATTATCATCTATAGTACCTTGTCTACACACTTCTTTATGAACTTTTTATGAGCATCAAGTGAATTTATCTCCAAATCCATGTCCTTCTCCAATGTTCTCCTAACACCTTCAAGAGTCAAGGAGCTGAAAATGAAAAATATTGGTGTTATGTTCCTCTATCCTGACCCGGGTAAATAAGGGAGTATAAATTGATCGAATTCCTAAAGCAAGGAAATAAGAAGAACACCAGCCTACACTGCTAGCAAGCACAGCTGGAGGGCACTGTCCGAGGCAGCCAGGTCTACAGATGCACATTAAGTTTGTCAACGTCCCTCAAATGTCACATTTTTATACCCTACAGACTTGTATATCTAAAGCCACACGAAATCTTCTGCCTAGCCATTAATAGCTGAATTTGGTATAGCAATTGCAAACGGCTTTGCAGAACCCTACAAAGAGGAAGATGCACATCACATTACAAGACACCAAGGTCTGTTCCCTCTGGTGACCCATGTGCCCATACACAGAAATACAGGCTCCGTTTGGTTTTCACCCCAATCAGCCCCACCAAATTCCTGGCACAACAAAAATTTGGCGAAAGATTCCTCCTCCTGCAGTTCGCCCATGATTGGCGAAACTGCAACACGCCAGCAAATGGGCTGGGCTAGCCAATTATTTGGGGGACGAAACAAACAGCAGCCAAATATCACGTGTTCGAACATTTTGGTGAGGCCGGCATCAGCTTAGAACCAAATGTACCCAGTGACCACATCATTGACGAAGCCAGCAGTCCATGACAACGGAGTCCAGGGTGAAGTTCCATTTCCCTCCCACTAAGGCCCTAAAGGCTTAAGCCCTAGGGTTTCATTTCCGTCCCCCTTAAGACATGAATCATAGGAGCTACAGGCATTACCGCACATTTTGGACGGACCTGCAACCAGTGCAACCTATTGCATCTCCTATCCTCAACCACCACCGTTTGCGCAGGCTAAATTAAATCCAGCCGACCAAAACCCTCCATGTTCCAGAACAATTGAACATACACCGACAAGCGACAGATTGAAATTCGAACCCGGGGCTGCCACAGTCCCGTCGCCAAAACCCTACGGCAGCAACTCGCGCCTCGCGCCGCCCAGCCAAAAACCCTAGAAGGCGTAAGAGACTCTCGAGGCACACCCAACCAGTCGGAAGAGGGGAAGCGGGGAGAGGAGGAGGAGGCGCTCACTCGGCCTGCTCTTTGAAGAAGGGGACGCGGGCGCGGAGGGCTTTCTCGATCTCTGCCTCCCTCCCCCGCGCGGTGGCGGCGTCCGACTCCATGCGACGGTGGTGGTGGTGGACTTCTTTCGGTGGTATAATTGCGACTGCCCCGTCGCTGGCGCTTGCCTGCCTTGATTTGCTTTGCTTTGCCGCTGCAGTTTTTGTCTCGTTGCAAGCGGAAAAAAGCTGCGAGAGGGGCTTGTGGGCTGCATATAGCTGGTCTGGGCAACTCGGGCATTGGGCTGGGCCGAGTAGGCGAGTGCCTACGTCACTTGTATGCTGTTAAGAAAAACGCCGTATATTCTCGCAGAAAATAAAAAATAAATACGCCGTATAGCTGGTAGCTGGGGCCCACGCCCTAGGTTTTCCTCATCCCTTCCGCGGCCTCCCACCTTTTCCAGCGATCCAGCCCCGTCGCCATTGCCGCGCGCCCCCCAAAACCTCCCGTCTCCACATTGATCGGCGCGTAACACGCACACGTCCGTCCCCGATCTCTCGATCTCCGGTCAGATCTGCTAGCGCCGGGCTCCGCAGTGGTTATAGCTTCCAGCCGGATGCCGCGCGACCTGTCACGGTCGCCGCCCCGGCGGCGCCGGCGGTCACCGTCCCCGCTCTACCGTGGAAGGAGAAGCCGCAGGGAACGCGTCCCCAGCCGCAGCAGGTCCCCTTATCGCCCCACCTATAGGTGATCTCCCCTGTCACACGCCACCGCAATCTGGCGCGATTTATCTTTTTTTTCCCGTTCTTAATTAACCTTCACAGCGCGTCGTGTATACTGTATAGAAAGGGTAGGGAAGGTATAAGGAGATGCTAATCCGCTGATTAGTTTTCTATTTATTCATTTATTTTTGTTATGACATCGGATGTATTATAAATGCAAACTTGCTGAATGGAATGAAATGGATTTTTTGGGTCTCCTCATGGTCTTTGGATCTTTGGAAAGTCGATGAGTTTGGTTATGTGTTAATACCAGTTAGCAGGTTCTGCCATTATCGCAGTTCATGTGAATATGTGACTGGTCTATGATATATCCTGTTTGGAAACGTCAAAATAAAGTTCATCCAGGAATGGAATATGGAACCTTGCAATTTATTTGGATTTTGGCACTTCTTTTCCACCATACTTCCATGCCTTGGGTACACCATGGTTTACATGGTTAGCTGGTGTCTGGAAGACTGAAACTATGTTGGGTTTCACAACAACACTTCTGTTTCCACCAGCCAGTGGTGACATTAAGGAAAACAAGGAGAGCAAGCAAAGGATTAGGTGTTTTTTTCTTTGTCAGTGGAGTGTTCTTGAAATAAGAAACTTAAACACTATCCTCGTACTACTAGTTTAGCTGCGCAGTCTAGCCTAGAAAAGAAGCATTAATGACAATGCCTCATACTGGCTCGACTGTCTTCTGTAATCCTGAAGAGTGGGATACTCTTGGGGACTTGTGTTGCTGCCCACCCACTTCCACCTCAGCTGCAGTTAACTATAATGATCTAGTTGCTCAAGGATAGGAAGCTATTTAGATGGCAACAGAGGAAGGACGAATGCCATACCAGGGCACACTATCTTCTGGAACATCTTTAGGTAAACACACGCACAAAGGCCAAAAGAAGGGTGAAGGGGAGAATGTGGGCTATAAATGTGGAGTTTCTTATGTTGGCAGTCTGTTAATCTGATATAGAAACCATTAAAATCTGTTGCATCCATTTTACATCTAAACCAAGAAAAGTGTTGAAGAAGGAATTCATAAGGAGGCAGCTTGGAACGTAAGAGCACATGATGCTTGAATATAGTTACCGGTACTCTGTATTGCTTGACAAGAACTCCTTTGGTAAAAAGCATGGAACGTTCAAAGATTTTACTCTATGCTGTATTGCTGTGGAATCCTTCAAAGTTCTAACAATATTTGAGGTAACTGTTTTCGCTCAATTTTAGGGCTTCAGTAAGTGTAGTGATTGCATGTTTCATGTTTTCTTACAATGCTCCTATTTTTGCCCTAACAATGGCAATCTATGTATTGCAGAAGGAAGAGCCCTTCACCCTCCTCTCCTAGGAAACGCAAGAGTCGATCTCCATCAGAAAGACGTTACAAACGAAAGAAAAGTAGGAGTGTCTCTAGCTCTCCAATTGCCAAATCAAGTCCTCAGCTTGGTTCTGCAGAGAATAAGAATGCCATTGATAAGCAAAGGCTAGAAGAAGAAAAGAAAAGGTGGGGAGTATCTGCTTTGCTTTTTAGAGTTTGGTTTATGCAATCTGCAAACCAAATTGTTTAATTTTTACATCTTTGCCATACCTTTTTAATGATGTTGACGTGCTAAATGAACATTTTCATAATGATATTGTATTGTATTCGTCTAGCTGCTGTTTTCACCACATCGTGAGGTCAGGTTCTACTTGGCTATCTGTGCTCTAAATTATATGTTTTCCGGAATACATGTACTGCAATTGTTCTAGATTTTTTCCGAATACACAAAGTGGGTTTCTTTCCATCGAACAATAATGAATGGGCTATTTAGATATAAATGCTAATTTGATAATATGTTTCTTACATGTGAATTGTTTTGCTTATAAAATGAAGGCACATCCAACTTTCCTTTCTGCTAATGTTTATCATATTCGTTTAAGTAGTTGCATGCTACTCCCTCTGTTCCTAAATATATGATGTTTTAGCTTTTTCCAGATTCACATGTACCTAGACACGTTTTACTGCGTATGTTCACTCATTTCACTTGTATGTAGTCAACACTGAAATAGCTAAAACATCTTATAATTAGGAACAGAGGGAGTAGCTCCGAAAAAGTAATCTGTGATGGCAGAGTGCATTGAACTATGTTGAATTAGTAACTTTGTGTAAGAAATGAAATTAGCTGCAGCATTCTACTATCATCAGCGCTGTTGGTTTCCACTTCCACGTTTCTGGAAATTAATAATGCTATTGTCTATACGCTATGTAGTCAGGTTGCCCTAGGCTTGGAGTTTTGGTTTCAGTTTCTTGTGCTTATTTTGTTATTCAACTGGACGAGCCAGATATAATTTAGGATGTCCAGTGTGTTATCTGAGGACATTAGCTACTGGCCTGGTTCATATTAGGTGGCGTTCTTTTCTTTTGGGTGAGTTTTGGTGTTGTTTTGCACTTTCTGTAAAAATCATTATCATTTGAACTATTCATCGCTCTTCTGGTTGTTGAATCTGAATTAGTTTGTTCACTGCACTGACATGTAATATATGGAAGGGAATGAAACTGAAGTGGCAGAATATCAAATTGTATCATTATGATGGTGACATTTCAGTTTATTTTTGTTCATTTCTATCGCCTGTTATTTGAAAAGTGTGCAAATTCATTTTTTGCTTCTACGATGAGTGATAGTAAGTAATTGAATTTCTATAAAAAAGGTCAATGCATTATTGGTTTGATATGTGTTATGAGATGGATGCAAAAAATAAATTAGTTGGAATACTGAGATGCTTACATGATTAGCTCTAAATCTGCCACAAGTTACTTGACATTCTTCTCTACAGGCTTTTCCGAAGGAAGCTACTGCTATAGTTCCGCTTGTTATATTTGATGATGCAATTGGTGATCCTTTATCTACTCTTGACCAGTTTTGCTAATTCGTTTTTTTGGATCTGGAATCATAATAGAGGTATGCCTAAAATGTATTAGTTTGTATTCAAAACAATGCTGATGAAAGGTATAATTGATGATAGATAGTCTTAAAGATTGTAAATGCCGCGCCTTGCTTTTTGCTGCTTTTGTGGCCTTGAATATTTTTTAATGGAAGTGTTCAGTTAGGAATATTCTATTTCCAAAATATACTTTATTAATTTTTTCTCTCAATTGCAGGCGCCAAAAAGAAGTTGAACTGAGACTATTAGAGGAGGAAACCACCAAAAGAGTTGAGCAAGCTATTAGAAAACAAGTTGAGAATAGTTTGAATTCTGAAGAAATCAAACATGAAATACAAAGACGAATTGATGAAGGGCGGAAAAGGATACATGAGGAGGTAGCTGCCCAAATCGAGAAAGAAAAGGTGTCAGCGTTGGTTGAGGCTGAACAGAAAGCGGTAAGCTCCTTGCGGCTGGCATGTTTTCTCCTGGATTGTATTGTGCACCCTTGGCATGATTGTTTGGTTCCTTTTGCAGTACTACTTCAAACACCTTGTAAAAATTTCAAGAAAGCTTATATTTGCCGGTTCTTTTATTGTCGCCACAGGAACGTGAGAAGAAAGAACGAGAAGAGCTAGAGAAGAAGCTCGAAGAAGATCGAAAGAAAGCAGAGGAGGCTCAGATGAAGGTAGCCATGGAACAGCAGCAGAAAGAGCTGGAGCGGTACCAGGAGCTGGAGAGGCTTCAGAAAGAGAGGGAGGAAGCCATGAAGCAGAAACAGATGGAGGAACAGCAGCAGAAGCAAAACCAAATGAAGCTTCTGGGCAAGAACAAGTCGCGACCGAAGCTGTCGTTCGCTTTTGGAATGAAGTAGTGTTGATTTTCTAAGGGAAATTAGCACCTTAGTTTCCATTTATAACCCACCTGTATGGAACTGATCATTGCTGGTAAGTCGCACAAACATATATGGCTTTGTAGATAAAGCTGTTTCTTCATCTGCTGTTGTACGTTTGATGCTGCCTTCTTTAATGTTCTCTGCTGGTAGTGCCCCGGGGTGGCCTCCCTTGGTTAACACTGACATTGCAGACCACCTGCCCTGTCAACTTCATCGTCTTTGCGCAATGTTGTCTCACCGTGTAGGCATAAAATGTATTTGGCCATTGGTTGGAGTTGGCTGGCATCTTTCATCCTGTCTACATGGAAATGTTTGGCCAGTGAGAGTAGACCGACTCCGAGGGGTTTAGGGTTGATTTGGAGGTATTTGTTGAGACCACAGTGTGCACATGGCGACTGTAGCGGCAATATGAAGTACTCCCTCCGTTTCAAATTAGATGACTTCCATTTGTCTACATACGGATGTATCTAGATGTGTAAGTCTACATACATTCGTATCTTGATAAATGGAAGTCATCTATTTTGGAACGGCGTGAGTAGTTTGGTGAGCCATTTTGCCTCAAGGACGCACACTCTCGAGGGCTCAAACAATTGTATATTTAGGCCCTGTTTGGAGCAAAGGAAATCATAAGAATTAAGGAGGATAGAATGCAATATGAAAAATTGTTATGGTATCGTTTGGATCAAAGGATATGAATCTTTTGTTTTTTTTGAGATGAAGGATATGAATCTTAGAATCCTTCACGTGCTGGGCTACTCTCTTAGAATTTTAGAGGACAAAAATGATGTCCTACCTATGTTTTCATCTCCATGGGTTTTTCTTGCGGGACAACCTAAGTCCAAACGATAGCGAAGGTAGAATCAAAATTTAGGTGTGGCAGAATGAACTAATACTACTCAAAATAAACTAATCTATGAACAGTTAAACATATAGACTATGCAAACTATAGGAATTTAGGTGTGGCAAGCTAGCCAGATTGCTAATCCGCCACTTACACATGTCATCTCAGTTTATGTGTTCTTTCTATTCCTGTGTCTTTGAGGTCTACGGTCCAAACATGAGTAGCTTCTTTATACCAAGTTTAAATTCTTCTAAATATTCGTATTGACGTGTAAGTTTGTCCCAACCGCTGATTGTCGTTAGAGCATCTTTAGCCCGTAAAAGGGGTGAAAGTGAAAAATTCCAACGGCTTTACGGGCTCAATCCGTTTTTTGGACTAGAACAGAGCCTGTAAAGTCGCTCAGGCCATAAATTGTTTTCGGGGGGCTGAGAATCACCGCGGCTGAACGTAATTTATAGCAACTCGGGCGGTGGATTCAGTCCACTGCCCGAGTCTCACCGTCACCGCCGACGAGCAATCGACCCACCGCTCCGCCGCCTCCGACGAAAAATCCCCCACCGCCGCGCACAGATCCACCTCCGCCCGCTCCACGATGTGGCCGAAGAAGGAGATGCCGAAGCGCGGGAGCTCCTCCAGCCGCGACATCGACTGGTCGGGGATCTCTCCGATGCGGCGAGGAAACGGTTCGTCGCCTCCGACACGGGGAGGAAGCGGGCGGCGTGGCACTACATCAAGCACGACGCCGACGTGCCGCCATCGCTCCTCTTCCGTGCGGTCGACGAGTTCGATCGGCGCCACGCTGCAGCCAGACGCGGCGAGGGAAGCTCTTCCGGTGTGGGGAGCTCCTCCGGCGCGTAGGCTGAAGAGGGAGACGTCGGAGCCGGAGGAGGAGCTCGACGGCTACGACCCCGCCGATGTGGCACGGATTGACACTCCCCATTGTGGGCAGATCCGTGGCAAAGTGCGTGTGCCTGCTGTCATCCTTTCGGTGGCAGGCAAACCGGCGACATCATCGCGCTCACCCAAAAGAGGAGACAAAACTCTGCTTTCCAGCCTTTTTCCCACTCCCCACTCCACTCCGCGCTCCAACCCCGCCGACGAGCGATGGCAGCCGATCCCCCCGCCGCCGCCGAGGGGCCCGACAGAGAACCTCCTCCGCAGCCGAGGCCGCTCTCTCTCGTCTCCGCCCTCCCCTTCTGGTTCTACCTCACCGCTGCGGTCTCTCTCTCGCGCTTGTTCTCCCCCACATCCTCTCTCCCCACGCCCCCCCTCCCCTCCCGCCCCTTCTCCGTCGCCACCTCTCCGAAGGCCGCCTCCTGAAGCTCCACCCGGGCCCCGACCTCTTTGCCGTCACCTCCCGCCCCGCCGCCCGCTCCGCGCACCACCACCCCGTGCTCGTCCTCCCGGGCCTCGCCGCCGGATCCTTCTCCTTCCGCCGCCTCCTCTCATCCCTCTCCACCCGGGGCCTCCTCGCCGCCGCCATCGACCTCCCCGGCCAGGGCCTCTCGCCGCCTCCGTCCGCCCCTCCTCCCCGCACGAACCCTCTCCGGGAGATCATGGACCGCGGCATCTTCCACGCCTTCGAGCACCTCGTCGAGACCGGCGAGGTGCCGTTCCAGGAGCCGGCCACCGAGCTGTCCCACTCCTTCTACGCGCCCACCGAGGCGGCCGCGGCCGTGGCACGCGCCGTGGACGCGCTCGGCCTCGCGCCTGTTCACCTCGTGCTCCACGACTCCGCCCTCGCCGCCGGGGCCGCCTTCGTGTCGGCCAACCCGGCGGCCGTGCAGAGTGTCACTCTGATCGACACCACTGCCACTTTACCGGCGTTCCCGGCGGCGGTTCTCGGCGTGCCGGTGCTGGGGAGGCTGGTGCTGTGGGTGCCGGCGTTGTTCAGGGGACTCATGCGTCTGTCCTGCGCACGGGGGATAGATGCAGAAGAGGCCGACGCGCACAGAGCAGCTATGCGGGTGGAGGGGAAGAGGGATGCTGTGTTTGAGGCTTGGAAGGCTATGAATCAGAGCTTTGACCTCAGGGCGTGGAGGAGCTCTTCAGAAGAGGTGAAGAGGCTGCCCATGATGGTTCTGTGGTCTGGTTCTTGGTCCGATAAGTGGATTGACGAGGGCAAGAAAGTGACCACAGCATTGCCGGACACCAAATTTGTCTACCATTATGGTGGCCGATGGCCTCAGGTCAGCATGATTGTCTACACATGTTTATCAATTTCACATACGGTTTTGCTAAGTCTCAGCTAGCTGAGACATAGCTTATGTCTCAGTCACATCCGTGGCTGTCTGATCGTTCTTTTGCTTTGCGATCCTTATTTTGGTGGGTTGGCCCGTACGGTGACATCACCTGACTGAGACATAACTTACGTCTCAGTCAGCTGAGCTACTCATGAACTGGTTGGCTTCTATCTTAGCTTAAGATCTTTTTGGTTCAAAGGAATTTCATAAGATTTTTGGAGGATTCTATTCCTTAGGAATTTTTCATACGAGCTTTGTTTGTTAGGATTCTAAACCATAGGTATTTTCCTATTTCCACTTTGCATGAATTTCATAGGAAAATTTCTCTCGAGTCCAACCTCATGGAAAAATTGCTTTACTTCTATGACAACTAATCCTTCAGCAAAATTCCTGCGATTTTCATGTGATGCAACCAAACAACTTCTACTACATATGTTTAGTTGTTTATTACAATGTAGGATTCAACATGGCATGACTTCTGAATCGTCTACGTTTTTAGCATCCTGCGAATCAAATACGCCCCAAGAGTTTGATAGAATTAGTATTTGCTCAAACTGAGGCTTCTATAAACTGAAGAATGGGATGCCATTATGCCAATCAAACTGCCAAATAGTAGGAGTATATCCAATTTGCAGTACTGCACACTTCGTACAATGTAACAGCAGGCTAGTATACCGACCTGATCCAGCTTGCCTTGAATTGACCATGAAATTTCTTGACAAAATATTTAGTTATTTACACTAGTGTTGTTATCATGTTTGCAATTAGCATAGGATGCAAATCATTTCTAGAAAGGAGCTAGTAGTCAATCTCATCCCTGGATTTTATAGGGAACCAACTAATAAATTCCCCTTATAACTGATATATAATATGTAATCTTTTTGTTCCTGCAAAATGGGCTGCTTAACTGAAGTCCTGATGCTATCATCGTGTTTCTATGTTTAATCAGGCTTTAGTGTGCGAAGTTCTATTATAGCTAAGTGACAAGCTGAGATTATAATTGTTTTTCCTTAATTTGTAATTTCAGGTGGATGCCTGTGATGAAATCTCAAAGTTGATATCAGAGTTTGTGGCCTTGTTACCAACAACTGCGATAGAGGACCAGTCACAGAATATGGACCAATCATCTGGTGAATCAACAGAAGCTCACAGTCACAGTGATCATCCAGCTTCATGAAAACCAGAACTATCAGATTCATCGTTAGAAATGCCTTGCAAGTGAATTCACATGGCTCGACCAAGTGCTACTCTTCTGCCTTGGACAAGGCAGGGGATGATGGTCTCTTGTTTACAGTCGTCCTATTCCTGTCACATTTCCCTTTCAGCGTATGATATCATTTTCCCGTGAAAGTTAGAACAAGTTCACCCGTAGGTCCTGTTTTGTCCATCTTTCAGGTGGTGCGGTCAAAATGTAGCTTGAGACTGTTTTGCCTCAGGGAAATTCTTGTTAGGTATTCTGTCACGAGGTTCGGCTCACATAACCTGACTTTGTGTATCGTTGTTCTGTTGCCATTGATAGGTGAAAAGTACTGCACTAACTACTTCATTGTAAACCCAGATAAATTTAATTGCACTTGGAATCACCGCTGCCATCTGATGTAACATGGAGAGTACACTGTATTTTTTCGAGAGTGAATTCCATATCTTGCCTTCTTGTTGTGACATCAATTACCCAATTAAACGAGAATTCCTCCTGTTTTATTTAGGAGACAGCATTTCATATTTTCCCCATTTAAGTTTATATTGCGGTCATTTACCCTGTTTTGCTGGACAAGCTGACGGCGGCGAGCTGCTGACATTGCTCGTGGCCATCACAGTCATAACGGTGCTGGGATTCGAGGAACATGCAGACAAGTACGTTTTGGTTCTTCGGCAAAAAAAAAAACGTTTTGGTAGGCTTTTGCCTTGTCTTTGATATTTCCTTCTTTTCTATTAAAAAACCTGACCTACAAATAAAAATGGCTGTACGGATCAACTGATGCAGAAGCCGGGCACACCCGTCTTGAAAATACAATAAATTTGGTAACAAGCTAAACACACATCTTTCTTTTCCATATCGCAGCAACTTTGTTTTTGCTTTTCAAATCCCTTGCTTCGCCAAATCAAATGCACAAGTAGCTGCACAGCTAATCCTCTACTACCTTGAACGTGACTGGTAAGGTTGCTCCATTTTATTTTTAATTTCTGCATACCCTCAAAGATCAAAATTGCAATGCGAAACGAAATTATAGCATAAACAGTCAAGATGGCTAAGGTTTTATTTCGCTGGATTAACTTTCCTACCGAAATGACAAAATGTTCCATCTTTATTTACATCTCTTTCTGTTGAGCTTGTGGTGACTGTCCTTCTTGATGTATCCTAGGAAACAGAAGCTCATGTATTTGCTTCTCTGCGCTGAACTCCGAAGTAGCCTACAGTGCAAAAATTCAGAACCACATCAGAATGAAATGCAAATACCTTCTTCCTTGACAAAAATGTTTCTCCACCTTTCATCTATCCATCATACAGAATTACAATTCATACAGAAAGCTGAACTATTGACCTTTATTGGGAAAGCAAATCTCAATGTCTGCACTTGTGTTCCTGAGCACAGTCTCAAGTCAAACCCAAGGCAGTCCACACCGATGATTGCTGCTTCCTGCACAAATATAGCCAGCACAGTGATTTAATACTGACCTCGAGATGTGATGTCCAATGTACTTCTCTTCCATAACTTTCAATTCTAACAAAGTGTCTACGAGAAATCTGAAGAAATATTACCTCTACTTGAATGGCCTTGCACCTCCAACATAGTGATTTCAGAGCTTGTGTTATCTTGTCTCCACCGGCTCTCAAGCGCGATATTATGTTCGGTGCGGAATGTGCGATGATGTCCGGCCTAGATTTCCGGTATTCTTCTATCTTTACCTTGGGCTACAGGGGATTAAGAAAAGAAAAAAGTGTTAACTTGGGCTACATGGCAGTTCTGCATTGACATAAGATATTATACAGTTGATTCATACTTACATAATAGCCAAGAACTTACCAACCTACAATTTCAGCAGTTCGGGAAAACTAGAGTGGCATATCGAATGGAAAAGACATACCTCAGTACCATATGCAGTAATCAGCTCAATGCTGAGGACTTCAACCTTGAAAAATGTAGCACTGCTCTCCTTTTTGTCTTTCAGTGGTTCATCACCTACAGAAATTTCAGGAACTGTAAGATCAATCATATGTTTCAGAGAAGAAATATCTGCTGAACAGAAGGTTCATTTCCAGATCCGTCGCAACAACCATTTAATAAATGCCTGGAAACCATGGTGCTCTCTTCAGCAAAGGCAGGTCTCAGCTGACCCTCAACAACAAGGCTTGCAGGTGGTCGGTCTAACCAATCTATACTAGATTTACTCGCATTCTGGCAATAAATGGTAAGAGCATAATGGTTAGAAAATGTGATTAACAAAGAACAGTTGTTATACTGATGGATAATAATTAAGAATTTAAAATTCAATCATCTACCTCCACAATCATCCTAGCAAAGTACAGAGGATGGCAGGAATTCACGGTTTCAAGGTTGGACCAGCTAGGTGCATCGTCATCTTCATCGTCGCCATCGCCATCTTCTTCATCAACAGCAAACACACCCTCCTGCACGTTTTCAGACACAGAGCATGAAGGTTAATCATTGAATTGTACTGTTGTTGGCAAGCAACAACCATCAATTTATGAAGTATTTTCACCACCTCCTCAAATTCCTCATCAAAGTCGCTATCTTCATCATCCGAATCATCGTCATCTTCTTCTTCTTCTTCTTCTTGCATAAATTGAGTTGATGATCCCGCGGCTAGATCCAAGTCAGCAAAGACATCTGTATTATCCAGTCCAATGATAACATGCTGTAGATACAGAGCAACATATACTACTTAAGTGTATGCACAACACAACAACCGCAGAATTAACCTATTCATGAAGAGAATTAAGTGACAGGAAAGAGAGTGGGAATCGCAACAGAATTGTTACCGCAATCTTGTCTTCGCCCATGATGCTTTCCATGACTGCATCTTCGTTGTCGACCTCGAAGTAAATATCTGAGCAGATGCCACACAGAAGCTTCAAGGAAGAAAAGTGACAGCGCCCCAAAGCAAGTTACAAGAGCCTTATTGGGATAAGAAGGCCGTTGCACAAATATCCCAAGTGCCCCAAAGCATACCTCCATTCTCGTCTGTCAAGTAGGGGAACTCCGGCAAGATGATCCTCTCGTGCACGCCGTCGTCGACGAGCGTGGAGATCATCACCGTCGCATTGTTGTTCACCTGCTCATATGCAGCAATTTGTTCGACAACAAGGACCCCCAAGGATTCCAGATAAATGGTTCGAGTAGTTAACTTACTAACCTCGACGATTGTTCGGGCGGATTCGGCGTCCGTGAGGCGCGCCGGCTCGCCGTTGTTCAGGTCGAGTGCCTCGGCAATATCCTCGGAAGGATGGTAACGTCCGCTTCTGCCCGACGGCAGCTCGTCCGGGAGGTCCGGTATCGCACCGGCCCTGCATTGTCCGCCAAACTAAAATCAGCCATTGTACTGAGAAAATACATAAGCATCACGCACGCATTGGTACCGGCAGTGGCGGCAATGGCTGCTCCGGTGTGCGTGCGCATTGCTGCTCCAAGAGCAGTGACCGCGACAGCTGGAGGAGAGACGACTCTGACTGCGACACCGGCGTAAAGCCCGCGGCGGGAGGGGCGAGTCCCCGCCGGCTCTTCGCACGGCAAAGAAACTAGGCGACGGAGCGAGGCGACGGGAGCGGGAGAAGAAATGGTGGTCCGGCGCTGCTGCTGCTGCGGCGGCCGCCAGCAGCATGGTGTACCATGGAACGGAGGTGACCGAGCTGAGAAGTAAGATGGTTTTATGTGGAGGGTGCGCTTTCCGGCGCCTCTCACTTCCTATCCCATTAAACGGAAGCTGACGCGAATAATGCCAGGGATTTTTGCACAGCTGTGCGACACCAACACAGGGAACGAAACTGAAGCCTGCCCAACGGATGAAGAGAAGCAGGAACACTACTAAGGGCCACTTCTTTTGGGTTTCTGCTTATGCAGAAACCGGTTTCTGAATTCCGGTGGGGAGAAACTGCTGTGGGCAGAAGCTACCAGAAACTGCCTGGAGAGTTCTTTTGGGTTTCTGAAAATTTGGCTTATTCGATGGGATGAGTTGTGAAATGTCTGTTATGTCCCTGAATTTGATTTCATGCATAGTAAAAGCAATGATATATTACATATTAGTATAAAAATAGGTAGAAGTAAAATAAAAGGCAGATGATAATAAAAACATAGTGTCGTATTATAATTTCAGTACATGCCAAAATAAAAGAAATGTCATAGTAATTGAAAATTATAATAACCATAACTTGTCAAGCAACAATTCCTTCGGCGATGCTCTGTCAGAGTGCTGTCATGACGCTATCAGATGAGGAGGGAGCGGGTCCACCGGTGTCCGAAACTTGGCTGAATCTGGACACAGCTGCACATCACAAAACAGCATGAGAGCATATAAAATAGCAGCACACATGAGAGCATATAAAAAGTAACAACTACTTCCGAACAAAAAGAAAACATCATTACCTGTATCTCAGTTTGCCACCAATCGTCGCTAGCATCAATGGTATTAGTGATTGGATCTCTTCCTAAACCAGTTGAATGTTGCACCAATCCCTTCCAAATCGTGTAATCTTTTTTGAGTGTTTCCCACCTATTTTTCATTTGCGTGCGATTGTACTCTCTTTTGGTGCGCTCGTTGAACTTCCTAACAAAATTGATGTCTGCTTGTTCAAAACTTGCACTGGACGGTTATTTGCATTCACTTCTTCGATGCACACATCAAGAAATACACGGTGAGCATGGGCATCCCAATTGGCCTTTGGTGCTTTTGGCTTTACCATCTACATGCACAGCATATAAGATCAATTCAAAACAATGCATAGACTCAAAATTAACATCACCTAAATTTAAAACACAAGCATATGCTACTGCTCAATCAAGTCCAGTACACATTGTAGGTCAATTGTTGCAACAGATTCAGCACACATACATTGTAAGCATACAAAACTTGCACTGCATGGGATTTCTATGGAGGGACGAACACATTAACTTGCACTGCATACAACTAATATATAAATTCGTGACGAACACATTAACAAAAAAGGAGGGACGAGCTGTTACCGGAGGCTGGGAGGTCGACATGGTCGGCAGCGGCCGGACGGGATGCTCAGCCGCGGTCAGAGGAGCTGGGGCGGCGGACGGAGGAGCTGAGAGGAGCTTGCTGGGGCGGCGGACGGAGGAGGTGCTCGGGGGCGGACGGGGATGGTGCTGGGGGGCGGTCGGAGGAGGTGCTCGGGGCCGGTCGGAGGAGCTCGGAGCAGCTCAGGCAGGCCGAAGCTGGGGCGGTCGAAGCAGAGCCACGGCGCGCCGAAGAAGAGCCGGGGCGGGGAGAAGAAGTGGCGGGACGGCGGGAGCCGGTGGGGGAATGGATAGATCCAGCCCTGGGCGACCGGGATCCGTCGGCGGCGGCTGTGGAAAGCGGCGTCGGCGGTGGAAGGCGGCGGCGGCGGTGGTGCGGGCGACGGGGATGGAAGAGGAGGACAGGTCGGGGACGGGTGCGGGTTGACCTGGGATATGCTCGCTGCTTTTCTTTCTTATTTTCTTCTCCCAAGCGTTTTCCTAGCGGTGGCACTCCGACCGTAAATAGAAGCAACGGCAGGGGCAATCGATCACGGCGGTTCATCTCATTTGCGGGAAGCTGCGATATGCTGCTCGCCCCCAGTTTCTCCCAATAGACAGAAAACGAGTTTCGCGGTGCGGGGAAGCTGGTTAGCAGCCGGAGTGTTCTTTTGGGTTTCAGCTGCTGGGGACCTCGAAACCGGTCAAAATGTCCAAAAGAAGTCGCCCTAAGACTAGTCACAATGGGTAGTAACTTAGACTAGTAACATGCATATGTTACTACTCTAAGTTACTAACTCCATAGTGGGGAGTAATATGTGTGTAGTGTCATATTTAATAGGTTATACACTCATCTTGCCTTGAAATGTGTGATGTTATGGTAACATAGCTAGTTACCACCACCATCTCTCTCCTCATTAATTACCCGCCACATCAGATTTTTTTGCCTATGTGACACTGATGTTACTCCTATGTTACTCTCCATTGTGAACTAGTCTAATAGTGCAGGTAAAAAAGAGAAGAAGACTGCTGCTAGTGTTGATAAGACCTCACTGTGAGATGTGAATAATTACTGAAAAAAATACAAAAAAAAACACCGCAACACTGGTTAAGGTCTCGAAAAACACCACAATATGTTAGGATTTGAAAAAAAAAACAGTTCACTGCTAACACGTAACAAAAACACTGATTCACATGACAATGCTAGTATAATTAGAAATTTGCACGTTGGTTTAGAATTTTTTATTAATGGTACTCCCTCCGTTCCAAAATATAAGGCGCTATTTTTGTGTTGGTTTTTGATACTCGACTTTGACCACTAATATGTACTGAATTATATGGATTGGGAATGTATAAATAGTGTCGTTTGATACATCTTGCAAATTCCATCATTCTATATGTTATTATACTAATTTTGTGAAAAAATTGTAAGTACAAACCATGGTCAAAATTGTATGTAGTTGACCAGCGAAATTTAAGGGTACCTTATATTTGAGACGGATGGAGTATTAAAGGTCTTGTTAAGCATGTTTTTTCATGATCCAAACTTAACTGGAAGTTACTAAAGCTCAACAAGACTTTCTTGCTGGTTTGCCTAAACAATATGATAATTATGCTTATGAAATTAATATTACTCGGGTGGAGCTTTCACCCAATACCCTTCATATCCTAAGGGTCCTTCTAAGAGATTTGAACAAGATTCCCAAAAGGTTAATAATGATGGATCTAGTTCTCCTAGAAAGAAAAAGAAAACAAAAAATTATATAATTATAGAGATCCTGACATTGTAAAGAATATGTTGGTAATCCTAATAATATTTTATTTTTAATGTTGAAACTGAAGATGATAAATGAATCCTCATGATAATGGTAATAATATCTCCGTGTTGATACTTCTGATAAGCAGGAGGATAAAGTAGAACCCGAAAAACCTCCTAAGAAAGAGAAAATATGATTAAAAATTATATTTTTTACTAAGAGGCATGGTAAAGAAAGAGAATCTTTGGTGCAGAAATCTATGCATTTTCCTAATCAGTCAAATAAAACTAGAAAAGAGTAGGATTTTATGAGATTTCTTGGATAAAACCTTTGTTTTTACAAATTCTTTTGACTAATGCTATTAAAGTTCCTCTTTATTCTAAATATGAAAGAAATTGTTACAATTGAAAGAAATATTCATAATTAAGAGATATCTACTATGTTTGCTAATTACTTTCAAAGGAGAGCAACTAGATCCAAGGGTGTGCCTTGGCGCATGATCCCCCGACTCTTCGCCAGTTTACATGTGTACAATGCTAATATAAGCAAATGATAAAACCGATCATAACACATGACTAATAATGTTGTTATAACATGTGCAAACTCGATTGTGGAATATATAACGGTAGCATAGTTTTGCACTTTTGCCTAGTTGATTTGCATAAAAGAATTAAATGACATAATCTAATCAATATTAGTCGAGGAAGACTAATTCTAAAAAACTCGTGAGTAATTTGGGCCGCCCGACCGAAAATGTGTCCCGCAATTATTATCTGGACTTCCTAAAGGGAATAGTCTGCTGGTGGCCCAACCGGACGTGACAAAGAGTATTTATCTTCCTCTTTCATCTTGACTTGCGATTTGAACGCAAGGAGGTTAATTCCTCGCCTTCCGCAGCTGCCACGACGCGGGGAGTGTGCACATGTGTAGTGGGGTAGTTAATTCGTGGTTGCGCCTCTTCCGTTCCACTCAGCCTCTATGCATACATACAAAGGTACATTCTGATGCACAATTCACACCTCGTTCATTTTCTCTAATCCTTTCCTCCCACACATCACTACTCTTCTTCCCAGACCATGTCAGGGCCTATGACGCGGTCTGCTTTCAAGAGGTAGACATCGATTTCCATTAACGTCACCCAAGCCACTTTCTTACTTGTTTGTTTTCGTCTTCCCTCGGGTCCATTTGATAATCTTGTTCAAACTATTTACAAGGCCGATGGATCGAACAATGGAGCGAACGTCGCCGGAATGGCTCATCATCAACTCACTCGAGAGGAGGAGCACCGAGTTATAAAAGTAGTTAGAAGTTGTTCAGAAACTCGTCCTCGATAGTCTCAAGGAGGCAATTGAAGCCAGAGAAGAGACGATGAGGCAAGGGGACATAGAAATGGATGCGGTGGCGAAGATGCTGGAAGACCCGAAGAAGATGATGACTAGTACATTGACCTAGCGAGGCAGAATTGGAATCTCGAGATAGAGCTTGAACTCGTACCCAAGGAGCTCTTCTCGATGAAGGGGGCATCGTCGCCAAGATGATTGGGATGGCCAAGAGGGAGAAGTTCTCCGATCGTCCAGGCCTATCTGATGCCTAGTTCTTACGAATTTATGATGGTGCGAATCTGATCTACCAGTTTAGTTTCAAGTTTCTGAATTTATTGCTTATCTATTCAGAATTGAAATATATGCTGCTATTACATATTCAAAATTAGACCGATGAGTTACCCACGAAACCCGATTCTGAAACAGTTTCGTTGCCAACGTGTGTGGCCGCGGGCACCTGGGTGCAGATTCATTGATTACGAAAGTACCCCAAAAAAAGCGTGCGCGTAGCAAAGACGAAGATCGATATTCAGGTCGGCTAGCTGAAGCCGGTACGATCGAATGACGCGAAGGCCCTCAGAGTCTCAGATGGACGGACTGAAAGCTCACGCGGTACTGAAAGGATCATATGGCCACCTAGAGGGGGGGGTGAATAGGTGCTACTCCAAATTTTAATTCTTTTTCGATTAAGGCTTGACACAAAGGTAAATTCTCTAGATATGCAACTACGGTGAATTTACCTATATGACAAGTTAAACCTAAACAAGATAAGATACAAGTAATAACTAGAGAGTAAGGAGTAACCGAACGGGAAGCACGCGGAGACAAGGATGTATTCCCGAGTTCCACCTTTTGAAGGGATATGTCTCGTTGGAGGGGTGTGAGTTTCAAACTCAAGCGCCACAAATGGCCTCACCCTATTCTCCGATGAACCTCGCCCAAAAGCTCGGTTCACCTTCCACTATCGGAATCCTTCAAGGCGGAATCCGGAGCCCTTACAACAAGCTTGGAGCACAACCCACAACTGGATTGGGAGCTCCCAAGCACCACAAATCTGCTACACAAAAGTAGCAAGCAAGTAAGTACAACAAGATGGCTAGGTTTTCCTAGTGGAAACCCTAGGCTCAAATCCCTCAAGTGAATGAGGGGGAAATGAACGCTTTGGTGAAGTTGTAGATCCGGGCCTTCTCCTTCAATCCTCCAAGTATGAGCGAGTTTGGGTGGAGGGATTGGGAGATCTATGAGTTTTGAGCTTGCACAATGGGGGGCAATAAATCTTGGACGAGCTGCTTGGCTGGAGGTAGGTGGAGGGGTATTTATACCCCTCCCGAAAATCTGTCCGCTGGAGAACCAGGGGACCAGATATTCCGGTTCAAGTTATGACCGTATATTCCGGTCCACCGGATATTCCGGTGCTTTTGCAAATCTCCGGTAGCAAATATCCGACACCCTCCAGCACCGTTTTGCTAAAGTCCTTAGCCGTTTTTCGAGCAATCCTTGGAGACCGGATATTCCGCCCCACACTGGGACCGGAATATCCGATCCCTATTTCAGAGTAAATTGACTAGCTCTTTTCTCCTTTCTTTTGGTTGCGATGCAATGATGTTTTAATCACCTAAAACCTGCATCACTTAACATCATATCAAATTGTCACTAGTGTTGTTGGCTAACACACAAAACACAAGGGATTAAGAAATGTTCTTTCAATGTCCCCTTTTTGGTGTTAGATGACAACACTAGGATTTGCAAATAGGGCACTACAATATATCAACAAGTTTCCAATAGAAAGAATAGAGAAGCTCCCCCTAAATGTGTGCATATAATTAAAATTGCATTGGAATACAAATGCACAACATGAAGGTTTAGAGCAACTCCTCAAATGATATGGAAACAAGATATATATAACAACACAAGAGACAAACCACAAAAGGATTGAGATATTGTAAATGAAATCATACCTTGTGCATAAGAATGTAGAGATAACCATTGCACAATAATATATGTCTCAATCATAGATAATATGAAATCCATATGTCTCACACATACTGAAACAAATTTGTTCCACACAAATAGCAAAGCAAGCAAATAAGTTCAACACATAAGATAAATGGACACAAGTCGTAAAGAAATGATAAACGCAAATGCTTGTGCCCGAACCCAAGCAAATCCCACGGAGAACCTATAGAACTACTTCTCCCCCTTTGGCATCGAAACGCCAAAAAGGAAAAAGAGCGATGCTACGTCCCAAGAGATCAATCCTCAGAAGCTTCAGACGCCTCAGACTCGTCAGACCCTTCACCATCATCATCCTCATTATCTTCTTCTTCCTCAGATTCTTCTTCTTCCTCGTCACTAGCATGAGCACGAGAGAAAGTAGGACGGTAAGAAGTTGTAGGAGCTGACTCAAGAAGATGCTTCTCCATTTGAACCCATGGAGTCAGAGCGCCGACATTCGATTTTTCATAAGAAAGCGGGTCTGCCACGGGCAGATCACTTGGTAAGAGGGGAATCTTGGAGATGATACTCTGCCTCTCACAATAGGCATCATACTGGCCATGGCGAATATCAACATTCATGCACAGAACATGCTTCTGGAACCAGTTCAACTTCTTGATTTGAGGTGCAAAGGAAGGGGCAGTTGCCTGACGGGTTACACCACTAGAGCGTGCATCTCTCATGAAAGAATCACTAGCAGGTGCAGATTTGATCTTCTTGTCATATATTTTCTTGTAGTGGTGGGACTCCATGATGACGTGTAAACACACGTTCGTTGGGAGACCCCAAGAGGAAGGTATGAAGTAGTGCAGCATCAATTTTCCCTTGAAATCTACCAAGGTTATCGAACCAGTAGGAATTGGAAGAGCTTCAACACGGTGTCAGCGGCGTCGTTACAATCACTGACGTGGACCTGCACACAACACAATCAAAGTACTTTGCCCCAACGAAACAGGAAGGTTGTCAATCTCCCCGGCTTGCTGAATACAAAGGATTAAACGTATGGTGTGGAAAGTAATGATGAGTGCAAAAAGGAATTGCGAGGAAATAAATGCAGAGCGTGGTGGAAACGGTGTTTTTATCAGTGTGGAATAAAGGACCGGGGTCCACAGTTCACTAGTGGTGTCTCTCCATAAAACAGATAAATATGTTGGGTAAACAAATTACAGCTGGGCAATTGACAAAGTGCAAATGCATGACAATGCAAGATATGATAAGAACATGTTTCATTGTTAGATCTATTGGGCATTACATCAATATACATAGACCGCTTACTAGCTGCATCTATGACTAATAATCCACCCCCAGGATAGCTTCCGTGTCTCCCGTGAGTATTAAGTTGCAAGCAACAGATAAAAGCATTAAGCAAAGTGTGTAAGGTAAACAATGCATATGACATATAGACACAACAAAGTTGTTTTCTCCCTAGTGGCAATAGCACATCTACAGCCTTTGTCGTTTCTGTCATCTCGAGCCCAGGCTTCTAGAGGCATGAACCCACTATCTAGCATAAATACCCCCTCTTGCAGTCATTAGCATCTACTTGGCCAAAGCATCTACTAACAACGGAGAGCATGCAGGAACATAGATAAAACATGGATATAAATAGATGAACAAACTTGATAATAACTTCACAACTCATCGGATCTCAGCAAACACAACATATATCATTACATAAAGATGATCTTGATCATGTTAGGCAGCTCACAAGATCTAAAATGATAGCACAAGGTGGAGAGACTACCAACTAGCTACTGCTATGGACCCGTAGTCCCGTGAAGAACTACTCACGCATCACTCCGGAGGCAGGCATGGTGATGAAGAGCCCTCCGGTGATGATTTCTCCTCCGGCGGGGTGTCGGGAAGAACTCCAGAACCCTCCCGAACTAGGGTTGACGACGACGGCGGCGACGGAACTTTTCGTGGATTTCTGATCGGGTATTTAGGGTTTCCGAATAGATGTAATTTATAGGCGAAAGAGGGGCGCCAGGGGGCACCAGGTGGGCCAGGCGGGGTGGCGGCGCGGGGCCACCCCTGGCCGCGCCTTGGGCCCGCCTCCTCTCCTGGGCTGCCTCCTGGGCTTCTCCTTCGGACTGGTGCTTCGTTCCCGTGCAGAAATAAATCAGGTAAATTGGCGTGCCTTTTGGAGAACATTTCCAGAAGAGAATTTCTGAAACAAAAAGACATCAGAAAACAGGAACTGGCACTGTGGCATCTTGTTAATAGGTTAGTCCCAGAAAATGCATAAAAATGATATAAAGTGTAAATAAAACAAGTGGTATTTAATATATAACAGGCATGGAACATCAAAAATTATAGATACGTTTTGGACGTATCAAGCATCCCCAAGCTTAGTTCCTGCACGTCCTCGATTTTTTTTTGAAGTGACATGCTACCAATATAATCTTGATCAAATAGTAATGTAAAGCATGTGAACTAAGATCAAATCATTCAAAGTAAATGTCTATATTGATTTAAACAAACTGATGATAAAGCAAGACAGTTAAACAAGTCAAAATCTTTCATGGATGATGCTCTAAAGACATGAAACCGTACAAAGTTCATTATAAATGATTTAAGTATTCAGTGTAGAAGTTCTATCCTTCTACTCAAGCATCAAGCAATTTTTCACAACACAGAAAGGATCCAGTCAAGTAAAAGCAAACATGAACGTCATGAATGAACTATTTCAAAGTTTTACTCAACCGGTGAGCGTAAGCATTTGGTTTTGGCAACAGGATGTTATGGCAAAGAAATAATAATGGGGGTTTGGAAGGCCAATGGAATAAAGTCTCACAAAGCTGTAAGTGATCATTAGACAAGAGGAAGTCTTATAATCGAAGCTATGCAAGGAGTAGTGATTGCCATGCAACGGATGCACATAGAGCTATATGTGTATGAAAGCTCTCCAATGGAACTAGTGGGGGTGCATCCAACTCGGTTGCTCATGAAGACCTAGAGCACTTTTGAGGAGGCTCATCATTGGAATATACAACCCAAGTTCTGTAATGAAAATTCCCCACATAGTTATACTAGTAAAACATGAAAACTCTCTCTCATGTAGTATAGTGCTAAACATGAGCACAAATGATGACTATGAAACTGCAGGTGCTAAACATGAGCACAAGTGTGGATAAAGGATACTAATGTTGCCCCCTCTCTCTTTATTTTTTTTCTTTTTCTCTTTTTTTTTTTTTTTTTTTTTCGTTTCTCTTTTCGATGGCCTCCATGGCTCTTTTCACTTTTCTCTCCCTCACTGTAGGGGCAACATCCTAATATGATAACACACTTTTGGTACAAATAACTCATAATGAACAAAACATGATGTATGGAACTGAGTGCCTCTGCCAGTGTAGCAGGATGTGCAATGATCTAGCGTAACATGGGTAAAACCACACATCAGCTGTATAGAATCATGCAAAGCAATATATAACAATGATGAATGACAACAAGTCATGTAATGTAAGATAGAAGTTGCATGACAATATATCTCGGAACAGCTATGAAAATGTGTGATAGGTAGTTATGGTGGCTGTTTTGAGGAAGATGTTTGGCTTATGTGTAGGAGAACAAGAGGAAGTTCTCCCACGGAGTTTGGATGTACTGGCGAAGTATGCACAACTCTCAATGTGAGCAGAAGGCAATGCACATCACCAAGAGGCTAGCAAAATTTGGATGGTGGAAGTGCCAAAACCCGTAGCTCAACATTAGTCAAAAAGAACTCACAAGCTTATTGCAAACAACTAGCAGGTTCAACATTAAGAGCATGATTAAATTTACTCCAAGGAGGGCCGTTCACGGCGGCACAAGTACCCCGTTAGATCCCTCGACCTTAGCACGCAACTATGTTATTACGAATTACTTTTCAGACATGAACAACTATCAAGACCAACTACACCTTCAACAATTTTAGTAGAGTTTGTAGTACGGTAAAGCTTTAATAACACAACCACTAATAAATTTTAACTTAAGTAACCAGCAAGCATTAACATCTAATTTCTTAATATCTCAAAACATTTGCAAGGAATCAAGTTATCAAAGTTCAATGATCTACAAGACTATGCAAATTTTTCCGTTATACAACTCACACTTAGCATTTTCTGTTCCAACCAGACGCCAATCAACTTATTTAAACAACTCTCCAAACAAATATAAGTGAAGCAAGAGAGTACTTTCTACAAAATAGCTCTGAACAAGAGGTACATGAAAAAACGAGAGCTAGAAGCTAACAAAACATAAACAGAATACTCAACAGATATAAGTGAAGAACAAGCGTATTCTAAGAAAAAGCGGAGCGTGTCTCTCTCCCACACAAGAATGCTAGGATCCAACTTAGTTATGATCAGAAAACAAAACAAAACAAAAACAAAACAAAACAAAACAGAAAATAAAAACACACAGACGCTCCAAGAACAGCACACAACATGTGAAGCAATAAAAATATAGTCTCACTAGAGATGACCTGATAATTTGTTGATGAAGAAAGGCATCCCCAAGCTTAGACGCTTGAGTCTTCTTGATATATGCAGGGGAGATCCATGGAGCTTCCCCAAGCTTAAGCTTTTCTCTCTTCTTGATCTTCTTGTATCATCCTCCTCTCTTGATACTTGAAAACTTCCTTCACACAAAGACAACTCGTAGACTTCATTAGAGGGTTAGTACATCAAAACAAGCTCACTTGGTTCTATAAAGACACATTGCATAATTTCATTTTAAACATTAGCTACTGTTACTAAGCAAGATCCTGGTCTCCCCCCGAAGAACGTAAATCAATACTTGCAAAAGAGACAATGCAAAACAAAAACAGAATCTGTTAAAACCAGAACAGTCTGTAAAGACAAATTTTTTAGAGGTACTTACGTTGCTCAAATCAGAAAACGGTTAACTAACTAAAGATAGATATAAAGCTCAGGCTTCTGCACAAAAAAATCGCAGATCAAAAAGATATTCTGTGAATTTGTCACGAATTTTACGGTGAAGTTCAGAAATCTGTTTCTGGACAGCAAACCAAACTTTAACACTTTCTTGCTATTAGAGGCCCTTCTTGGCATAACAAACGAAAATAAAAAGATACAAAAGTATTGTAGCAGTAGCAACAAATTCCTTGACTCAAAATAAAAGAAAATAACTGAAAATAAAATGGGTTGCCTCCCATAAACGCTTTTCTTTAACGCATTTTTGTTAGCCATAGTGATTTTTATGATGCTCACATAAGGATAAGAGTTGAAACATAAAAGAGAGCATCAAGAAGCATATATAAAACATGTTTAAATCTAACACTCTTCCTATGCATAGGAGCCTTGTAAGAAAATAAGTCAATGAAGCACAAAGTGACTAGCATAGGAAGGCAAAACAAGTGCAACTTCATAACTTTCAACATAAAGAGAGGAGACTTAATATTATTGAGATATATGAAACCGTGTCTCCATCTCTCATACTGACCATTAGATCTTAAAGCAAACAACATATAAAAGCAACACAAGATAAAGCTCAAAACTTTCATCATAAAGATAGGAAATTTAATAACATGAAGATTTCTATAACTATATTTTCCTCTCTCAAAATAATTTTCAGTAGCATCATGAATAGACTCAACAATATAGCTATCACATAAAGCATTCTTATCATGATCCACATGCATAAAAGTATCATTACTCTCCACACAAGCATAATAAATTTCATTAGTAATAGTGGGAGTAAAACTAGCACATCCATCATTATAATCATCATAAATTGGAGGCATATAATAATCATAATGAATTTTATCCTCAATAGTAGATGGACTGAAAATATCATATTCATCATTGTAAACATCATATATAGGAGGCATTTTATAATCAACATAAACTTTCTCCTCAATACCTGCGGGACTAAAAAGATTATTTTCATCAAAACCGACCTCCCCAAGCTTAAAGTCTTCCATAACATTAGCAATAATGGTGTTCAAAGAATTTATAGTAATAACATTGCTACCATCATGCAAATAAATTTCCATAGGTTTTTTATTTTCTGTTCAAACACTTCATGTCCCAATTCAAGATAAATTTTATAAAGCTCTCTCATGTTGTTTTCAGCCATAGGACTAGTTTCAAGAAAAGTAACCATTGATAGCAAGTAAAGAACTAGACATAATAACAAGAAGAACATAAAAATACTAGTTGCTGGATTTTTTTTTTGGTTTTTGATTTTTAGTGCAAACAGAATAAAATAAAAATTGAACTAAGCAAGCCAAAACACAAAGAAAAGAGAATGGTGGTGTGTAACTCCCCTTGCTGAAGCTTCCAACTCCCCGGCAACGGCGCCAGAAAATATGCTTGATGACGTGGAAACACACGTTCGTTGGGAGACCCCAAGAGGAAGGTATGAAGTAGTGCAGCAGCAATTTTCCCTTGAAATCTACCAAGGTTATCGAACCAGTAGGAATTGGAAGAGCTTCAACACGGTGTCAGCGGCGCCGTTACGATCACTGACGTGGACCTGCACACAACACAATCAAAGTACTTTGCCCCAACGAAACAGGAAGGTTGTCAATCTCCCTGGCTTGCTGAATACAAAGGATTAAACGTATGGTGTGGAAAGTAATGATGAGTGCAAAAAGGAACAGCGAGGAAATAAATGCAGAGCATGGTGGAAACGGTGTTTTTATTAGTGTGGAATAAAGGACCGGGGTCCACAGTTCACTAGTGGTGTCTCTCCATAAAACAGATAAATATGTTGGGTAAACAAATTACAGCTGGGCAATTGACAAAGTGCAAATGCATGACAATGCAAAATATGATAAGAACATGTTTCATTGTTAGATCTATTGGGCATTACATCAATATACATAGACCGCTTACTAGCTGCATCTATGACTAATAATCCACCCCCAGGATAGCATCCGTGTCTCCCGTGAGTATTAAGTTGCAAGCAACAGATAAAAGCATTAAGCAAAGTGTGTAAGGTAAACAATGCATATGACATATAGACACAACAAAGTTGTTTTCTCCCTAGTGGCAATAGCACATCTACAACCTTTGTCGTTTCTGTCATCTCGAGCCCAGTCTTCTAGAGGCATGAACCCACTATCTAGCATAAATACCCCCTCTTGCAGTCATTAGCATCTACTTGGCCAAAGCATCTACTAACAACGGAGAGCATGCAGGAACATAGATAAAACATGGATATAAATAGATGAACAAACTTGATAATAACTTCACAACTCATCGGATCTCAGCAAACACAACATATATCGTTACATAAAGATGATCTTGATCATATTAGGCAGCTCACAAGATCTAAAATGATAGCACAAGGTGGAGAGACTACCAACTAGCACCTGCTATGGACCCGTAGTCCCGTGAAGAACTACTCACGCATCACTCCGGAGGCAGGCATGGTGATGAAGAGCCCTCCGGTGATGATTTCTCCTCCGGCGGGGTGTCGGGAAGAACTCCAGAACCCTCCCGAACTAGGGTTGACGACGACGGTGGCGACGGAACTTTTCGTGGATTTCTGATCGGGTATTTAGGGTTTCCGAATAGATGTAATTTATAGACGAAAGAGGGGCGCCAGGGGGCACCAGGTGGGCCAGGCGGGGTGGCGGCGCGGGGCCACCCCTGGCCGTGCCTTGGGCCCGCCTCCTCTCCTGGGCTGCCTCCTGGGCTTCTCCTTCGGACTGGTGCTTCGTTCCCGTGCAGAAATAAATCAGGTAAATTGGCGTGCCTTTTGGAGAACATTTCCAGAAGAGAATTTCTGAAACAAAAAGACATCAGAAAACAGGAACTGGCACTGTGGCATCTTGTTAATAGGTTAGTCCCAAAAAATGCATAAAAATGATATAAAGTGTAAATAAAACAAGTGGTATTTAATATATAACAGGCATGGAACATCAAAAATTATAGATATGTTTTGGACGTATCACTCCAAAGCCCCCTGACTGACATTTCTTGTCATATATTTTCTTGTAGTGGTGGGAATATCCACTTGGTGCCAATAACATTGCGGCAATCTTTAGGTTTTTCAACTAGCTTCCACACCTTGTTGCGCTCGAAATTATTGAGCTCTTCATGCATGGCACCCAACCAATCTTGATCTTCAAGAGCTTCCAAAACTTTCTTTGGTTCCACCATGGAGATGTGTGCTTGATGCTCACTAAAGTTTGCCAATTGTTTTCTAGTAGACACATCGCGCTTCACGTCACCAATGACTTGAGAGAGATGGTGGCTTCTTATTTCCAAAGATCTTGCAACTCCTTTTCGACAACGGGTTTCGATCCCCTCATTAGAGCGAGGAGAGATCTCTTGATCACCTTGATCACTTGAGTCCCTATCTTGACCGTCTTGATGACCTTGATCATCAACATGCACTTCTTAATTGCTTGAAGTAGATGGTGGATCTTGGTCTTGATTAGGACATTGCTCTTGAGTGGATGGTTCATTGACAATGTCTTCATCAACATGGTGAGGGTCTTGTTCTTGTTTAGGTTCTTCACTTGCTCCCGAGGATGGCGTATGAAGATCTTGTGACGAAGGAGGCTCCACTTGAGTAGAACTTTTTCTCCGTGACTTGCCTCTTGGTGAAGCTCAATAGGGCGATAAAATCCAACGCCCATCTTCTTTATGGAGTCTTGAGGCTCTTCACTATCTACATCACAAAGATGCAATTGCGCCACTTGGGAGCCATCATTTTCTTCAAACTCGACACTACTAGTCTCAACGATAACTCGTGAGAGTTTATCAAAGATTCTATAAGTGTGGGATTCGAGACCGTAACCAACAAAAGTACCCTCTAAAGCTTTAGATTGAAACTTAGATAAACGAACTCCCTTTCTCAAATAGAAACACTTACAACCAAATACCCGAAAGTAGGAGATGTTAGGTTTCTTGCCAATAAGTATCTCATAGGAAGTCTTCTTTAAGAACTTGCGGAAGTAGAGCCGGTTAGTTGAGTGACATGCCGTGGAGATGGCTTCGGCCCAAAAAGTGAGTGGAGATTTAAACTCCGCCAACATGGACCTAGCCATATCCATAAGAGTACGGTTCTTCCTTTCGGCTACACCATTTTGTTGAGGGGTATATGCAGCGGAATATTGATGACGAATTCCCTCTTCACTAAGAAACTCGTTTAGGGTGTAGTTCTTGAACTCGGAGCCATTGTCATTCTAACGGCCAATATGGGGACATTGTGTTGACGTTGAACTTGGTTGGCAAAGTCAATGACGGCTTGTTGGGTCTCACTCTTGAACTTGAAGAAATAAACCCAAGTATATCTTGAGTAGTCATCAACAATTACCAAGCAATACTTCTTCCCACCAAGGCTAGCTTTCGGAACGGCACCAAAGAGATCCACATGAAGGAGTTCCAATATCCTCTTTGATGAGATGAAAGCCTTGATTGGGTGGGGAGAATCATGCATCTTTCCTTCAACACAAGCCCTACAAACACGATCTTTGGCAAAGGAAACATTGTCTTTTAGTCCAAAAATGTGACCACCCTTGTGAAGACTTTGCAAAGTTCTCATATTTACATGGGATAAGCGGCGATGCCACAACCACCCCACGTCGGCCTTTCCGAAAAGGCTTATCGCTTGAGCGTTGGTTGACTCCAAAAGTCCACCACAAACAACTCATTTTCGACATACCCAACGAAAGCGACCGTTAGAGTCTTGCTCCACAAGAGTATCACAATATCAATAGTAAAATGGACATCAAAGTTCATCTTATTAAGAGCACAAACGGACATTAAATTATAACCAAGGGACTCAACAAGCATGACATTCACAAGAGTGATATTCGGTGTGACTACCACCTTGCCGAGTCCCGATACCTTAGCTTTTGACCTATCTCCATATGTGATGGCTGCTTGATTTATATTTGTTCTCAACTCCATCATGAGCTCCTTGCTTCCTGTCATATGACTTGTGCATCCATTATCAAGCACCCATTTTGACCCACCGGAAGCATAGTCCTACAAGAGATCATTACTTGGTTTTAGGTACCCATTTTGCAATGGGTCCTCTTTTGTTAGCAACGAGGGTCTTAGGAACCCAAATAGAGTGTTCAATGTAACCATCATAAGGGACAACATATTTTGCATAAACATCACCATAATAATCAACATAAAGTATATAGTGAGGATTAGCATTTCCCGCAAAGTCATTACGAGTGGTTTTGCCCTTGTGATATCACTACTCGCAATGGTAGTCTTCTTTGCTTGTGCGGGCTTGGCCTTCTTCTTGTTCTTGTTCTTCTCGGCAACATAACCAAGACCCTCTTTCCCAATGTGTGGCTTTTGCATTAGCAAAAGATCATCAAGAGGTTTCTTAATTTGAGGGCTAGAGGTCTTGGCAAGTTCATTCTTCAACCTAGCATTTTGCTCAATAACATTTGCATGATCACAAGAAGAAGTAGAGGAACTAGGTACATAAATTTTAGTAAGTTGAATTTGAAGTTGTTCAAAAGACCTGGTGAGAGTAGAGTGATCACTCTCCACGGCCTTGTGAGCCTTGGTGAGCTTCTCTAGCTCCTCGGTTAGTCTATTATGACCAACACCAAATTCGACCTTTTCTTTCTTGAAAACTTTGCATTTAGCAATAGCATGGTCACGTTCTTTAATGATTTTAGAAAGAATATCATTTTGCTCAATAACATTTGCATGATCACAAGAACAAGTAGAGGAACTAGGTACATCAATTTTAGCAAGTTGAATTTGAAGTTGTTCAAAAGACTTGGTGAGAGTAGAGTGATCACTCTCCAAGGCCTTGTGAGCCTTGGTGAGCTTCTCTAGCTCCTCGGTTAGTCTATTATGACCAACACCAAATTCGACCTTTTCTTTCTTGAAAACTCTGTATTTAGCAATAGCATGGTCACGTTCTTAAATGATTTCAGAAAGAATATCATTTTGTGATTCCTCAATATTATCAAGCTTCTCTTCAAGAGAAACTCGAAGCTCATGCTCTTCCTCAAGAGCAACGGTGAGATAAGCAATCTCATTAGCATATTTTCTTTCAAGTCTCCCCTTTTCCTCAAGGAGATCTTGTGCCATACCATATTGACTCACAAGAGTCTCAAATCGAACCTTGCATTCACCTTGCAAGTTAGTCATTAAGAAGTCCAAAGCAACATTTTCTTCCTTTACTCTAAGACTCATAAGATCATGTATTTCATTCATAGTCTTAGGAGGAGGGAAAGATGATACCTCGGGGCCCTTGGCCATGAGACATGTAGCGGATTGGATGGGGACATTCTCATTCGGGGATTCAAAGAGAGAAGTGGGTGTCGATGAAGCAATTGCTAAGGCGGCCACTCCACTTGTGGTTGTTTCTTCTTCACTCTCATCCCCGGATGTATATTCTTCTCTTGTCACCAACACAATCTTTGAAGGTGGCTTCTTGTTGGAGATGGGCTTCTTGTAGTAAGGCTTCTTGCTAGAGGACTTTGAAGCATCCTTGAGAATAAGCCTTCCTCCATGTTCTTCACGATTCTCATAGGGACAATCGGCAACGTAGTGATATCTATCTTGGCAATTGAAACAAGTCTTCATTTTTGGGGTGCCCTCCTTGTAACCACTTGATTTGAACTTTTGCTCCACTTGAGCTTTAGCTTTGGATTGCTTCTTCCAAAAGGTCCTTGCCGCAAGAGCCACATAGTCTCTATAGGCAATCTTGAGTTCTTTGGGATCCAAGTAGGCTCCCTCTTCATGCTCTTGGTCTTCATCTTGTTCCACCACCTTGGCCTTCAAAGCAAGTGAGTAACTTTGGTGCATTCCAATATCCCGGGCACGAGAGTCTTGAGCAATTTGGGCTTGAACTTTGTAAGATTTCATCTCTTGCATGACTTCATTTGAGGTCAATTGAGGGTAGTTGTGCCTTCCTTGGAGACTCTTCAAGTCGGCCGCTTCAAAAGGCAAGAGGGCATTCACATACTTCCTCTTAATATAGGTATCATTCACATGTGTAGCACCAAGGTCTCTATATGCGTTAGCGAGAGCTTTGAGTCTTTGATACATATCCTCATGAGTTTCTCCATCTCGCATGAAGAAGCCTTCGATTTGGTTGCTCATAGCTTCATATCTATTTCTCCTCATGCTATCATTTCCAACGAACACCTCAATAAGACAATCCCAAGCTTCTTTGGCGGTGGTGCAATGTTGAATGTGGTGCATATCATTCTCTCCCACGGCAACACGGATCAAATCAAGAGCGGTGGCATTCAGTTGACAATCAACTTGTTCTCGCCTTGTTTTGTTGGATTCATCCACGGCCTTGTATCCATCTTCAATGATCCTCCAAAGCTCAATACAAGCACTGCTCACATGAGATCTCATAGAAGATTGCCAATAAGTAAACGAGGATGCATTTAGACTAGGTGGAGCTCCTCTTAGGTGCATAGGAGGATGAGGGATAGGTGGGTCGGGAGAGTACATGTAGGGAACCGCACTATGCTCTCCCTTCCCATTAGTTGGTTTAATGGGGTTCTCACTTTTAGTTAAATCAACCCCTTCTCCCTTTTTCCTCTTTGTTGTCCGTTAGACCCTCACGAGGAGTCTCCGGACTAGGAGGTGGTGTGGCGCCATTGGCCCCCACGAGTTTCGCTAACAATTCGCGAATCTCTTTCATTTGAGTTTCCATAGAGGTCTTCATGGTAGTGAAGTCCTCCATGGAAACTGAAGTGGTGGGGGGTCTCGAGAATCTCGTTCCCATTCTCGTCAACGGCCATACTTCTCTTAGGCGGTTAAGCCCAAATAAAGAGCCGAGGCTCTAATACCAATTGAAAGGATCGTATGGCCACCTAGAGGGGGGGGGGGGGGGTGAATAGGTGCTACTCCAAATTTTAATTCTTTTTCGATTAAGGCTTGACACAAAGGTAAATTCTTTAGATATGCAACAAAAAAAACCTAAACAAGATAAGATACAAGTGATAACTAAAGAGTAAGGAGTAACCGAACGGTAAGCACACGAAGACAAGGATGTATTCCCGAGTTCCTCCTTTTGAAGGGAGTACGTCTCGTTGGAGGGGTGTGAGTTTCAAACTCAAGCGCCACAAATGGTCTCGCCCTATTCTCCGATGAACCTCACCCAAAAGCTCGGTTCACCTTCCACTATCGGAATCCTTCAAGGCGGAATCTCGAGCCCTTACAACAAGCTTGGAGCACAACCCACAACTGGATTGGGAGCTCCCAAGCACCACAAATCTGCTACACAAAAGTAGCAAGCAAGTAAGTACAACAAGATGCCTAGGTTTTCCTAGTGGAAACCCTAGGCTCAAATCCCTCAAGTGATTGAGGGGGAAATGAAGAACACTTCGGTGAAGTTGTAGATCCAGGCCTTCTCCTTCAATCCTCCAAGTATGAGTGAGTTTGGGTGGAGGAATTGGGAGATCTATGAGTTTTGAGCTTGCAACAATGGGGGGCAATAAATCTTGGGCGCGCTGCTTGGCTGGAGGTAGGTGGAGGGGTATTTATACCCCTCCCGAAAATCTGTCCGTTGGAGAACCAGGGGACCGGATATTCCGGTTCAAGTGATGACCGGATATTCCGGTCCACCGGATATTCCGGTGCTTTTGCAAATCTCCGGTAGCAAATATCTGACACCCTCCAGCACCGTTTTGCTAAAGTCCTTAGCCGTTTTTCGAGCAATCCTTGGAGACCGGATATTCCACCCCACACTGGGACCGGAATATCCGATCCCTATTTTTGAGTAAATTGACTAGCTCTTTTCTCCTTTCTTTTGGTTTCGATGCAATGATGTTTAATCACCTAAAACCCGCATCCCTTAACATCATATCAAAGTGTCACTAGTGTTGTTGCCTAACACACAAAACACAAGGGATTAGGAAATGTTCTTTTAGGTACCGGTGACTTGGTGTCACTTCCATAGCGGCACACGGCGGTCGTGTCCCAATATCATCACAAATGTGTGATTCTACACAACATGGTCACTGAGGATGAGAGTTATTTGGACTTGGGATTTTTATTTGACAATGTTGATAGCCACGTGAAACTTAGCAGGAACCCGGATCATATCCAAATTTTCTTGAGGCTTATCGGATCCAAGTTTTTCTTGAGACTTACCACTTACCGCCAGATTAGAACCATGCCTCACTAGAGGCGTAAACGAATAGGATAATTTCTACACCGTATTCGATTTTGAAACCGTTTTAAATAATTCATATCTGGTTTGAAAGATATCCGTTCCGAACTTGACACACAGATACGGTATATGATATGGTATGAATATGGTTTGTCCAAAAATTAAATAGAATAATCTGAGTAATATGATTTTCTCCTTAAATGTCTAACCTAATAGAACACAATTTCTAATTAGCGAGTTGTCGCGTTCATCCTTGAACAGGAACTCACTTACATAGTCATTGTATATACTATGAATAGACTATAAAGTACAATTTTTGATGTTACTATGTTATCAAATAATTATTTTCGACTGTATGGCTTAATAATATACTTATGGGCGGGTACTTTTTCCCACCCCTGAGTCCCCTCCATTTCCATTTGCAACCGGATATAATCTGTTCCGCTCCGAATCCAATGAAAATATGTGATATATGATATGATGTAGGGAAAATCCGTTCCGTTCCGACCCAATCCTATCCATTTAGAGCATCTCTAATGGCTGATGTATAATAGGGCACCGTTTTTCCATTATAGGGCACGAGTTTTTGCGTTTTAGGGCACGAAAACGACCGGCGCTTTACCGGCTGCCCTATAATAGGGCACGGCATGCTCCAGCGTCTGCCCTATTATGGGGCACGGCTGCCGCGCAACAGCCCCTCTATTCTATATGTTTAAACACATTTGCAATCACAAAATGATAGAAATGACACGAAAATTGACAATAATAGTTCATACCAACGTCCACATGAAACAAAATAATAGTTCACCACATAAAACTAGTTAGAGAATCATTGTTCGAAGCACAAAACACACCCAAATAGCATATGATCACTACTCGTTGTTGTTGTTGTTGTTGTTGTTGTCATCATGTACTTGTTCCTCCACGGTGGTATTTGCATTGTCGGGGTTGGAAGCTACATTACCACCTCACAAGCCACCTTCAAGACCACCTCCCATGCCACCTCCCATAGCACCCATTCCACCTCCCATAGCACTCATGCCACCTCCCATAGCTCCTCCAAACACACCTCCCATGGCACTCATGAAGTTGCCCATCCCACTATCGAAACCACCTCCAAAGACACCTCCCATGGCACTCATTTGTTGTTTCTTTCTCAACACCTCATCCCGACACATCTCAATATATGCCTTTTGCTTGTCATCCATGTTCAAACTGTCCATGAACACGAGTTGCCTCTCAAGCTCACTTGCCCTCCGTGAGAGCCCACGAAGTCATTGTTCGTCACATTCATAGTGTCCAAGAATGAATGATCATCCAAACTACAAAACAATGGAATAATAGCAAAAATTAACACACAAGTACATTGCCTTGAAACAACAATTGGGAAATTGCAAACACAAAATGTTCTCACCTTTGCGATATATCATCGAACACCTCATGCTGGGTCTGCTCGAAGAACGGCGGCGACATCTCTTCTCCCGCTGGCGGCGGTGGCGGATCCACAGCAAGCTCCTCGACGTCAACGGAGGAGGCCTGCGGTGCCCTGCCACGCGAGGCCGCGACCTTCTTCTTCTTCTTCGCGACGGCATTGGCGGCGATCATCGAACGCTTCGCGCCTGCGAACGCGGCCGCGATGCCCTTCTGGGACTTCGCCTGCGGCTTTGCGACGGCGGTCTGGCTCGAATCCGCAGCACCGACGGTCGGCCGGGGCGGGACGAACGTTGGACGACGAGGAGCGGGTGGTGCCATGGCGTTTGTGGCCGCGGCGGCGGCGGCGGGCGCATGGGGAGCCGTCGATCCGCCGTCGGACGACGCGAAGTTGGAAGCCCGTGCTACGGAGGGCTCATCCATGGCGGTCCGGTGGCCGCCGGCGGGAGGGGCGCGGCGGATTGCGCGAAAGGCGGCGGCGGAAGGCGGGGGCCGGGAAGTTTCCGTGCGGCAGTTGGGCTACGCGCGCTCGGCTGGTGGGATATAGGGCAGGCTGCGTTCTGATGTATATTTGAGTCAAAATGGGCTCTGCCCTAAAAAAAATTAGGGCACGGAGTATAATAGGGCAGCTGCTGAGGGCGTTTTTTGCCGATTCGTGCTCTATATGTTAGGTTTTATAGGACACAACCGATTTTAAATCAGCCATCAGAGATGCTCTTACATCTCATCACCAACTTCATGATGATCCCACTGAGCATAAGAGCATCTCCAACCGGAGCCCCCAAATTCGGCCCCCAAACTGTCCGCGGACGCGTCCGGACGCGTCCGCGGACAGTGACCAGACATCCCCGAAATGTTGTGCTCTACAATCATGACCCTTATATTTACTCCTCAAATCCATGCAGTACATGCATCTACGTTCTTTGCATCCGGAAGCCTATCTAGTGCACAAAGATATACCATACATGATATGGGCATGACGGAGGAGGTACAGCCCAATTTCAGGACTCCACCAAGCTAGGCATGTCTACTGTAATAAATCAGAATATCCGATTTATCCTTGAATCGGAATATCCGAGTTGCGTATTATTTTTAATAAGTGTCGTTTTGGGCCTGTCCAAACGAACCAGTTAGGCCCATTAGTGGGGCGCCCCAGCCCTCATATAAGGAGCTGCTAGGCATCGTTTTAGGGTTAGCTTTGAGTTTAGATTAAAAACAGTCCATAGACTTTGAGCTCTTTGGTGAAGCATCCCTCCGGGGACGGCGATGCCGTTTATCAGTTTGTAATAAAGATTGCTGCGAGGGTGCTTGTGTTCATCAAGTGTTATCGTGCTCAGGTTAGAGGCGTGGTGATCTTCACCACGTTGCTTGCTGGATTCGTTCCCCACCTTCAGGTGACGCCATTGGTGTTGTTGGAAGGATTTCTATCCGGATTACTCGCTGTGAAAGATCGGGACAACAATCATAGGATCCTCCTGTGATCCTTATCAATACATGGCAAATATAATTATAACTAAAATAGCTATAGCTCCCAATGCATAATGGAGATGCATCTCCTTCTCGATGGCATGTTGTTTGAACATCTTCATCTTTGTACGACATGCATCCATCTTTTTTTGGTAATCATCGACGATTTCCGCGTGATTCAACTCCATAGTCATCTTCTCTTCTTGTATTTTGTTCTTCTCTTCTTCTAACTTTTCATTGTCTTCTTCCATCTTGTTCTTCTCCGCTTCCATCCTCTTTATTTTCTCCTCCAACTTCCGGTTTGCACCATGAACTTCTTCAAACTTTTGTTCAATCTTTGTCTTCTCCTCAATTGTGAAGTTCAAATCCTCCAATATACGCATCTTGCCTTGGAGGGAGGCGTTCAATTCGGATATCACTCCACGGACATTGCAGCTACATGTTTTTAAATCCTACAATTCGAAATATTCCGACTCAAATCCACCACAATGCACAAGATTGGAGAAAATACAAAATGTGAGCTTCAACCTAGGACATACCGAGTCGGAGGATCTTCCCTCCTCGTATAGAGGGTAGGAGCCTACGGAGTCCTCGTCCGTCTCCAATGAAACCATGTTCTCCTACACCGGATAGGGGGGAGAGATTGGGTTCCGACGAACTTACAGATCCGGCAGCCTGGCGGGATGAGAAACCGTGGGAAATCAAGTGGTACAAGTGCGCCGGTCGTGGGGGTGACGGGGCCGGCGGCCGAAATCTCTCGCGGGCTGCAGGCGAGCGGAGAGGATAGGCGGCGGCGCCTATCCTTCACAAAAGGGCGGAGCTAGGAGAAGGAGTGTGAGAAATATCTACTGCCGGGCGAGGGTTCCGTTGGATTTATGGTAGAAAATGGTAGGTCCGCACTGTCAGCGACGAGGGGGCGGACGCGTCCGGGCGGCCCCAAACCCGCCCCAGATATGGGCTGGGTTTGGGGTGTGCCGGACCGCCCGGTCGTTTCGGGTGGCTATGGGAGGCTCCGTTGGGTGGCAGTTTTCGGCCCAAAACACGTCCGGGCTGTCCGCCCGGGCGTTTGGGAGAGGTATGAGGGCCTCGCTTGGAGATGCTCTAAGTGGACCAAATCCGTGAGGATCTCATTGAGTATAAGTGGCAATTATAAAGGGATAGTTTTCATTTTATTCATTTGATTTTCTTTGTATCCATTTGTGATTTGAACAATTCTGCATTCGAGACCATCCTTATAATTCGGAATTTTTTGTGTTAAAACGTTCGTCCGATTAATATTTTTCAGCATGGATTATTAATGTTTCGCTAGACATGCTGTATTGCTGTAGGCTATAGGCCTGTGGCCCTGTAGCTACTGTCCACAACCCACTCTTCCGAAAAAAGAGAGAGAGGAATCGGCTCCCCCCACTCGTCCGTATACCTGGCCAAACGGGCCGGGTCAAACGGGCCGGCCCGAGGCACGGCACTGTGGGCACGGCCCAAGCACGGCCCGGCCCGTGGCGAAACGTGCCGTGCCGGCCCGCGGCCCACCCGGGCCCGTGCCGTGGTTGAATTTCGAGCACGTGGGCTGGCTCGGCACGGCACGGCTGCCTCGGCCCGGCACGGGCATGGCACGGGCACGAGCACGGCCCGGCACGGGAGCGGGCACGCGGGCGGCACGTAGCACGGGAGCGGGCACGACAGCGGCCCGGCACGGGAGCGGGCACGGCACGGCAGCGGCCCGCGAGAGGCACGGCACGGGAGCGGGCACGGCGCGGCGTTGTCGGGCCGTTGTCGGGCCGTGCTTCACGGGCGGCACGGCGTCGGGCACGGCACGGCGGCCAAGGAACGGCCCGGCCGACCGTTGAGCCTGTTTTTTTATTCAAAATTTGAATCTTGAACCCTAAACATGCCATTTTGTGCTATAAATATGCCTCCTCACCCACAGAATTTTTCACACTCATCTCACACTTCTCCTCCCACACTTCTCCTCCCATGGATCACCCTCCTTCTCCCCCCTTTAACCCATGTCCCGATGGGTTTGTCGAGGAACCGATGATCTTCTTCCCCCCCGGATCTTTAGGACTTACTACTGACGATTACCCCTACGTAGAACAACCTCACACCAAGTCCCAAATCCATCTAGCCAAGAACATCACTCATCCGCTGGTGGTTCTAGTAGTGGCGGTGCTTCTAATAGTACCGCCGCCCCCTCCTCTACCTCTACCGGCTCAAAGAGGCGTCGAACCTCATGGGTGTGGGTGGATGGGCATTTCGAGTATCGTCTTGTGATACTCGAAGATGGCACGAAAGAACACCAAGCGGTGTGCAAGTGGCCTAACTGCGAGAAGATCCTCAGCGGCGCAAGTGCAAATGGTACCGGTCACTTGGAGCGGCATGCAAGATCGCACAAGCTGTTGAGGTCACAGGAGTCGGCGAGAAGACAGGGCGATCTTGGTTATGCCCCCGACGGCCAGGTACGTAACTTTAACTATGATCCTGATGAATCTCGTAGAGGACTATGCCATGTTATTGCTGCACATGATTTACCGCTTGGTTTTGGGGAGTACCCCGCTGTTGTAGATTGGATTAGATCTTGTCATAATCCACAGTATCAACCAGTTTCTAGGCAAACTACATCTAGAGATATGAAAAAACTAGCCAAAAAAATGCAAAAAGAAATAAAAGATGAGTTTGCGAACTGTACATTTTCACTTTCATTAACATCTGATATCTGGAGCGGTAGAGCTAAGCAAGATTATCTAAGTGTTGTAGCTCATTATGTGACCAATGATACTTGGGAACTAAAAAAAAGTGTCATTGGATTTGAATTAATGGACACTAGACATACTGGTAAAGCAATTGCTGAAAAAATATTGAATGTCGTGCAAGAATTTGGTCTTGAGAATAAGGTGTTTGCAATAACCTTAGATAATGCTTCAAATAATGCCAGCGCAATGAATGCTCTCAGTCCCATACTTAGTGGTTATGCCTCAACACACCTTTTCCATCAACGTTGTGCATGCCATATTATTAATCTTATTGCTAAATGTGCTTTAAAACATCTGGCCGACCCCATTGAGAAAATAAGAAGTGGCATTGTTTTTTTAAATGCATCTAATCCACCACTAGCTGAGTATAAGAGATGGTGTGATGCGGCTACAGCGGCCAGTCATGTCTATAATATAGACATGAGCATTAGATGGAACTCTACATACATAATGATTAGAGATTTGATCCGTGATAAAGAGCAGTTTACCATGTTTGTTAATGCAAATTCGGTGGGAACAATCTTTTTAACATCTGATGACTGGGATATTGCAAACATGGCAATGCAATTTCTAGAATGTCTTTACGATGCAACAAACATTTTATCTGGGGTTTATTATCCCACATCTCCTCTACTAGTGCATCAAATTGTATTCCTTGCTGATCACTTAAAACAGCATGAAAGAGATGATAGGTTAAAACATGCTGTTAAAAAAATGAAGGCAAAGTTTGTAAAATATTGGAAAGAAATTCCTGATTTGTGTGCATTTGCATTCATTTTGGACCCGAGGGCTAAAGTTGAGGGGTTCAGTGACGCTCTATCTATCTTAACGGGGGCATTAGGCACTGACTATACTCAATACCAATTTCTTATTAAGAGCAAACTCGCTGATCTGTACGACAAGTACGAGAATAAGTTTGCAGGGATAGTTCATCCGCAGCGGCCTCCACAAGCTCAACGGCCCGGAAAGATGAAGAAAACCATCTTCAAGCTCTTCGCCAGCTCCACTGCCGGAAGTTCAGGCAGCTCCGGCGGGAATGAGTTAGCAGCTTACCTCAATGACCGTCCTCTTGCCGTCCACGACGAAGAGGACTTCAACATATTGGACTGGTGGCGTGATCACAAACAAACATATCCGGTGCTTTCCATACTAGCACGGGATGTGTTAACTGTCCCCGCATCAACAACATCGTCAGAGGGCACATTTAGTCTAAGTGGAAGAGTTCTCGAGCCAAGAAGAGCAAGTCTCCACCCCGATATGGTGAAGAGTTTGATGACGGTAAAAGACCGCGATCGGGCGATGCGAAGAAGCCAACACATGCCGGAGGACCCCGAGTTGACTGCTGCACTGGAGTATCTTCATATCGACGATGAAGATTAATTTTTTTATCCCTTTTGTAATTTTCTTTTTTATTTTTGTACTGAACTCGGTCTGTAAGAACAATTAAGTCGGAGAGCGGCAAGTTTCAGACGCACTCTTTTTCCTTACCAGGGTACCTAAGGGGACTGGAAGGTTTTAATGAGGCGGCTTGCTAGCTTAATAAAAATTATTGAAATCATATCTACCTTTGTCTTATTTTTTTAATTTTTTTAAAAAAATTCCAGTTTTTCAGGCCAAAACGGGCCGAACGTGCCGTGCCGGGCCGCCGGGCCGCATCCGTGCTCGCCGTGCCGTGCCGCTGCGGGAAATGCAGCCCGCGTGCCGGCCCGGCACGGCACGATTGGAGCCGGGCCTTTAACAGGCCGTGCCGTTGTCGGGCCGTGCCTCTGGCGGGCCGTGCCGCCCGTTTGGCCAGGTATACGTCCGTGCGTGCCACTCGGCCCAATCAATCCCCTCCGTCCCCTCGCTTGCCCCACCCAAATCCACCCACCCAAAGCACGCGCCCACCTCCCCGCCGCCGGAACGGCAGCGATGGACGCCGCAGAGGCGCCGGACCTCCAGGCACAGCTGGCCGCGGCAGTGCACGCGCTCAACCACGTCGCGGACCCCTCCGCGCGCCTCGCCGCCAACCAGTGGCTCCTCGGCCTGCAGCGCTCGCCTCATGCGTGGGCGGTGGCAGCCTCGCTGCTCGCCTCCGGGGATCACCCGCCCCCTTCGGCCGACCTACTCTTCTTCGCAGCACAGATGCTCCGACGGAAGATCCAGTCACCTGGCGCCCCGCTCCTGGACCCCGCTGCGCAGCTCCTCGACGCGCTCCTAGTCGCGGCGCGCCGGTTCTGCTTCGGGCCTCCGCGGCTGCTCACGCAGATCTGCCTGGCCCTCGCGGCGCTGGCCCTCCGCGCCGAGGGAGGGGTGGACGGGCTTTTCGCGCGAATGCCACACTTACCCGACACCGCCTTGCTGGAGCTGCTCACTGTGCTCCCCGAGGAGGTGGCGCAGGATCAGAGCGGAGACACGGGGGTCGACTCTGCCGCGCGGTGCAGGTTCACTCGCGAGCTGCTCGCGCATGCGCCCGCCGTGCTTGAGTTCCTGTTTGCCCAGTCCGAGAAGCCGGACGCCGCCGACGGGGTCCCTCTCCACGAGCGAAGCCGCAGAATCCTACGATGCCTACTGAGCTGGGTACGTACGCGCCTTGCTCGGCTCAATCGCGTTCGTCTTTCCCTCTCCCTGTGCTAAGAGTAACGGCAATGTTGTAGGTCCGTGTGGGATGCTTCTCGGGAACGCCTGCAGCCGTGCTCGCCGTGCACCCACTTCTCACGTTCGCGTTCAACTCCCTGCAGGTGGGATCAGTAAATCCACTTCTAGGAATAGTTTTGTTTTCACGTACTGACATGTGTATTTCGTTGCTGTGTGGTCATAAAAGGTGTCCTTCTCGTTTGACGTGGCCATAGAGGTTATGACGGAGCTTGTCAGCCAGCATCAAGTAAGTTTTGTCTAGTGGACTGCATTATTGCAATTAACTGATCGGATAACCTCTGCTTGATTGCTATATGATATAGTGCTTGAACTGGACCTAGTACGAAGTTCATGCAGTGCATTTCTTTCAGTTTAGCTGTAATTGTTATCTTTATGAAGCATCACGGAATAATCTGGACATGAAAGTTGATGCCAGTTCCGTTCTCTCTTCACGTGCATTCACGAATGCATTTTCGTTGATTCTGTATGTTGTTGGGCTGAGAATCTCCAGTGGCATGGTATGAAGTAGGACTACATAGCCTGAGTTAAGACTTGAATGCTCCTTATTTTTCTTTTTCCATTGCTTTGTCATTCAAGTAGTTGGCATGCAGTGCTGTTGAGTATGCAATGAGACTGTGAAGTTCCAAAATGGCTGGTGTCGTGTTCCCTTTTGTTTCTTTTCTTAGAAAAGCCACTGTTCCCTTTTAACTTTGTTGAAGCTGTTGACTAACAAAAAATTGTTTCACAAATCTACTTTTTCAACTCATGATGAACTGAGAAATCTGATGTATGCTCCTATCTGGCTGTAGGATTTACCTCAGGCTTTTCTAAGCAAGATTCCATACATCAGAGAAGTTTTTCTTTTACCAGCTCTAGCCAACAGAAGCGGCAAGATTGTTGCTGGTATTGCTAGTTTGATGTGTGAAGTTGGTCTGGCAGTAAGTTTTTCTCATTCTCACGTGTAGATTTTTGGTGTTGTAGCATCATGATTTGCAGTTTAATTACTCACAATTGTCCAGTAGTCAAAATTAATTCCCCATTCATGGTCTGCTAATATGTTCAAATGGACAATAGACTTCTGATACAGTTGAGGTACTGAAATGTTAGTGAGATAGTATTGTGTTGGTTTGGGGTATGTGTAATTCCTGTATGGGTGGTTCTGGATGTGCCCCTAGCACTATGTTTGATTAAGTGAAAGGAATCAAATAACACTGGATCAGGTGGAACTGATACCCTGAATATTCCTAAAAAATAGGAGCCAACTAATTTTCCTGAATCAGCAGAATGGTGAGGTTCCTTGACGCGGTAGTCCTCTTGCCCCTCACCCTTCAGCTAAACGTTTGTCATCCCGGTGCTGCCAGTCTCCTTGACGTCGCCTCCCCACAAGGTGTCACCTCCCTTCCCACTCTCTTTCGCCCCCAGGCCATTCAGTGAAGCAATCATGGTGGCAAGCCAGCACAGTTTTGCGGGGTTTCTTGAATCCAGCGGCTGATTAGCTCAAGTGTTTTCCTGGTGTTTCCTTGCTGGTTCTGCTATCTCACATGATAGCTTGTTTGGTGCATCGAAAGTTGGATTTTGGCGGCTAAAAATGAAGGAATGGTTTATGTGTCTAGTTGTTTTTGCCAACTTGGATAGCCCTTCAGTCGTGTTTGATTATCCTGCAGTCTTGCACTGATCTACATGCTGACACATGTCACAGTCTCAATTGCTTCTTTGTCAGGGATACTCGGAGCTATTAGTAGTCAGTTGCAGTGATTTTCTTTTGGCACCAAGTGCAAAGAGAAGAAACAAAAGTGTCAGCTCTATTCAGTTTTTTCTTGATCCTAGTAGACGTAATTCATTTGGTTAGTTATTCCATGTTGAGAACATCATCAAGAGAGGTACATTTATTTGCTCATACGACCTGTTAACACAAACACAAACTTGAACCATCCGATACCATTGCATTACACCAGCCAAACATGATGTTGAACCAGCTCAACCCACCAACGAAACAAATAACTTGAACCATCATCATCACATTCCATTCCACTTCATACCCTAAACCATCATATCCTAAGTGGTCTACGCCCCATTATGAAAGCTGGATGTTATTGAGGAGTCAAGGACTAACCTAACATTGTAGCACCTTTATACAGTACAGCGTACCTGTGGGATGCTCCTACGATGAGCCTGAGCTAAAATCTAATCTAAATTGGATAGGACAAAGAGAATGGCCCAAGAGAAATTCCAATGCAAACTGGCGTAGTCCTTTTTTGTTTTGTTTTTGTTTCTGTGCTTCTCCAATATGCTTTTTGGTCAGAGAGATTGTTGAGCAGAAGCAGATAATTGTCTAATTTTCTAGGCACCTGATTTGGTTGCAGAAGGGAGTAATCAAGCACTTGCCCTTTCCGATGCACTTCTGAGGTCAATCTATTGCACTGCTTATGTGGTACTTTTCCCTTAGTTTTGAAGTTATTTGCGTGATGCTAATGCTACAATGTAGTTTAATTCACTTCATTACCTCCTGTGATCCTGAAGGATTTCACCCTCATTTACAGATGTGTAGCTTTTTCTAGTGAAGACTGGGAGATTGCAGATTCCACTTTGCAATTTTGGTAATAATGCCCAACTCTCTTTATTTTCATGAATACACTCTTTCCTTTTGTGGGTCAATTATCAATGAGTTCATGAATCTTCGAACATATTATTCAATTGTGTGTGTGTGTGTGTGTGTGCTCACGGGTGCGAGTGTGCCGTGGGCGGGTGAATATCTTCACTTGTACGTCATGTCTCGTTCCAGTATATAAATTAACACCCATTCAGAGTGAAACACCTGCTGGTTCTTCTATCTTGTGGCTGTGTGCATGTGTGCGTGTGTGGCTGACTGTATCCCATTCCAGTATGGCTTTAACACCTGAATTTTCCATATAATGTTCCGTTATTTGAGTCTCTATGATAACACAAATGTTAGGTTTTACAAGTCTGCTGAATTTGTTTTCTATATTCAGTTCTTTTGAAGTAAAACTAAGTTCGCAAGCAAGTAATGATTACAATGCTGAAATTTTGCAGGTGCAGTTTGTCACATTTTATTCTTGGTACTGATATGGAAGCAGCCGAAAGGAATGCTGCACAAGAGATGTTTCTCCCTGTGTTTTCTTCACTGCTAGATGTTCTTCTTTTTCGTGCTCAGGTTTATCTTTTTTTCCTAAATATCGTTCACTTATAATCTAATGATCAAGTAATAAACATAAATTTCTTCTTATAAATAGATACCTTTTTCACATTATACTTCATGTAAATGCCAGTTTTACCTTTCCTTATACTAAGTTATCATGAATTCCCTAATGCCTCTTTTATACCCTGCACGTCTGTATGTACGAAATTTGTATTGATCCAACTTCTTACTTATGCCTTGCAAGTTCTGATAATTTACAGATTATTGACACTGATGAGCATGGCGCTGATGGACTATGTTCGCTACCTGATGGACTGGCACAGTTTAGACTGAACTTGGAGGAGCTTCTCGTTGATATTTGTTTGCTTTTAGGTGCCCCTGCATATATTAATAAGGTATGTATATTTTTTTTATTGCTAAAAGGTGGCATTGTCTTCCATGGCTACTCGCAAGTGATCATCTTGCATTGGCCAGATAATATGCGCCTCCCAAAATGTAGCTTTATAAAACTTCTACTGATTGCTTATAATGTTGCTGATGTCCGGGATCATTAGAAAACCTGTTATGCGACATTTCTTAAGCTTGTTTTCTGATGCTCTCTTTGTTAGATCATTATTACTACTTTTTTTGCCTAACCCTTTGCACTCCATGTAGATTTTTTCTGGTGGATGGGGTTTGGTTAGCCAATCAATACCTTGGAAAGAGGTAGAGGTTAGAATGTACGCACTTAGCATGGTAAGTGTGCCACATCAATTGGTCACTCGATTTATAAATTTCTATAGAATACACACATGAACATTATTTTATTTTTATAGGATAATGTAATCTGGTTCTCATGTTGATTATGCTGATCTTGATCTGCTTATCCACTAGTTCTCTTCTTTTAGTATACTTGGTTAAAATGCAATGAAGTCACAGTTGCTTAATTCAAGTTGGTCTTGAAGATGATAGGATTTGCTTGGTGGCACTTGGGATTTTTTACACGAGTTTGTTAGTCCATTGACAGATACCCCACTAGCTTATCATCACAAATACAAATGATTATTTTATTCCACAATTCCATCCATTGGAAGACTGCTTTCTTTATGCCAAGAAGTATGTTGTTGAGGGGTTTATTATTCTTCGGAGAGCACCCTGAGAAAGGTGGCCTAGTCCAGGGATGCTTAGAATTGTTTTCTGCTACTTTAAGCAATGCATAGGAAATATGCATTTGGCAGAAAACTACATGCTTTGAAAATGACCAATAATATCGTCTATCATCTCTTGTCTGTTTAGTTTGTAGCTCTATTGGCGATGCAGAGGGATATTAATGCATATAAATCCTGTGATCCTACCTTCAGTAAATTGAAATTCTTGTACTATCTGTTCTAGTTTTCGCTGGTTGGCATGGCACCCACCTGTGCGGTTAGACATAAGCATGCAAGGAACCAGAATGCTTGATCTACATGGCACACTCATAAGTTACCAAATTTCAGGTTGCTGACACAATTTTACAAGATGGAAGCCCCTTCGATTTTTCAATCATAATGCATTTTGTGAATATTCTGTCCAGCAGAACACCTGCTGAACTGAATGGATGTCAGTTCTTGGTAAGACTTCCCTCAATATGCCTTTAGAGCTTTCGATGATAAATATTTATTTATTATACTTTGTGAAGCTAATGGTCTCTTGTGTGATTTCATATTTGTTCTAGGTATACAAATCTTTTGGTGATGTTGTTGGTTCTTATTCAAAATGGTTATCATCTTCAGAGAGTAACATTAAGCCATTACTGTAAGGATAATATGGATTGATGTCTAATGTGATTTTATTTGTTTATTTATCATACTTATATGAATATGGTGTGCCATTGTGTTCAGCCTATTCTGCGCCTCAGGGATTTCAAAATCCTTGTCGTCAAATGCTTGCTCTTCAGCTTTGCGTAAACTTTGCGAGGATGCTACATCATTCATCCATGAGCCTCAGAATCTGGAAATTCTTTTCTGGATTAGTGAGGTAAAATACTTCCACGATAGCAAATTTATTCTGTCATGAAATTTTGTGGTCAGGGGCCAATGCAGTCCATACTTCCAAAATATTATATTTGTTGAGAATGGCTATTCACAACCGTGAGTTCTATTCCATTAGCAAAGAGTTATATATACAAGAGAGGTTTGGGGCGCATGGGCATAGTAGACTATTCATATTGGCTAAGTCATCCTAGATGCAATATGATGTATAATTGAACAAAGAGAAATGCAGCCTTTCTGTGTACAAAGAAAACTAGTACTACTCTCTGAAGGGCAAAGGGTTATATTTATGATTTCATGTTTTAATATCTGCATGACTTGATCTAGTTAGTTAAATAAATATGGTCTACCATATGCTTGGTACTTTGCATTGTCACTTTAGCTTATACATTCATTTGGGCTTGTATTCAATATTGTATTCAAAAGAACAGTCCTCTTATAGGGTATGGATGAAGGGAACCTACGGATAGATGATGAGGAAGAGATTATTAGTGCAATTACACATGCTCTGTGTTCTGTTCTTGACAAAGAGTCGAGGAAAAAATCGCTGGCCAGGCTTCTTTGTTCAAGCTACTCAGCAGTTGAAAAGATTGTATGTTCTCTTTCCCTGGTGCAGCTTTTCTTGGAGTGTTGTATGAATTTTATTATTTTCAATTATTTCGTAGTCTTTATCTGCATGTGCCAGTTTGTATTGGTGTACATCACGGTAACTGGTCTTCTTTCATGAACTATACAATTTTAGCATCTTTACTAAACTGCAATATGATCTTTTTTCAAGGTTCTTAAATTGCTATTAATATCGAGTCAAGTGCTTATGTTGTTGTACTTTCATGGGCAGTTGGGCACTCATAGTAGCTGGATTCACTTTCTTATTCTTGGTTTGAAGATTTTATGCCAGTACAGAAGTTTCATTTGAGTTATTTTAAAGCATACCTTCCAGGCTCCCAGCCATAGGATATATGAGCTGTTAGTTTGTACTCTCTCTGATTCTGTTAAAGCTGCCGGCTTAGACAAGGGTAGAGTCAAAATTTTGAAATTTGCCCTACTCATATCTTTTCAGATATTTGAATTGGATGCTTGAAAATCGTATGTGTGGTTTTGTCTCGAAATGTACCTTTACAGTAATGGTCAAAGTTTTATCCTGAGGACCGTGCTGATGTCCAAAATGGCGAATTCTAAAGGACATGTGGATTAGGAGGCTTTCTTTTATAATAGATGCATGACAAAGACTACAAGAGGAAACATAGGCTTACAAGTTTCACTAGGATCAGTTGGCTTTTCCTGTATTACGCACTGAGCCTGTCAACTTATAATGTTATCATGCGGTGTCTCCCTTGCTTTTTCGCAAATATAATGTACTCTGTAGATTGTTGGTTCAGTTACATAACTCTACATGGTGCTCGAAGCAACTTTTCAATTCATGAACTGTTAATGACCGCCATCTAAAACTGCAATGCATTTTGTTTTCCTTCTACTTGTACAGATTGACATAGATAGAGATCATTTGCTCAGGCAAAACCCTGGTGCTTACACTAAAGCCATTAACCTTGCAGTTCGTGGACTTCACAGGTGCTTACCCTTTTTGACTCTTGTACGTTTTCCCCTGATATTCTTTTTTGGGTTTTACTACAAAGGATACTTCACGCATTGCCCACACTTTGCGACAACCCAAAGCTTGCAATTTCATGGATTAATTCAAGCACGGTCCAGTTAGCGGTGGTTTAAGTTTATTTACCGTTACCATATCTATATCGGGTCAACAAATTTTACAAACGATTGTACTTAAGCTATGCAAATGTCACAGGTCGATATAATTATTAACTGATGCAGAAGGTTGGGCAATCCGCATATACTTCAACAGTAACTATATGTAATTGAGAAGGATGCCCCTTTGATGTGGGGTAAATATAAGCTGTTTTACTGAATTTACAACATGGATGACAGGCGTGATCATCACAAGAATGTGCTAGCTAAGTAGATCAAATTAAGTTAGATAAATACTATAACTGTAGAAGTGCATAATCTATTGCTTTCTGATTTAACTCGAGAAAATTCTGTTCAGCATTGCTAACTAATACGTAGTAGCCAATAGAGATGAAAGTAATGCTATAATTAAACTTTGTATCTTGTAGAATTGGGCACCATCCAACTTACGGTAATTGATAACTATCAAAGGCAGAGAATGTATCCAGTGCTACCGTGCTCCCAAGCCACGGCAGCAAAATTAAGTGGTTACAATGGATTGGCATTAGTTACATCTGCATTGCTACGAAATTTCAACTCTAAATTTGATTCACACTTGGGAAACAAAAAAATTGAAAAATACGTCAGTTAAGATAACCAAAGTTACAACCCACAAGATTTTTTTTGTTTTTGTTTCTCGGTGTACAGTGCACTAATTTACTGAAAATTTCCCACAATGCTTTGATTGTGCTGCCATGGCTTGGGAAGACGTAGCACCACAAGCCAATGGAGCACTAGATATGTTCTCATCAATGACAATATGATATGATTTGAGATTTGACTATTTCGAGAATGCTAATGAGCAAATGCATTTTTGTGTTTCAGAATGGGTGCTTTGTTCAGTCACCTGACAATGCCAATTACATCTGGTCTGGTTGATGATGATATAGTTTTGGTTCTTCTTGGCATATTCTGGCCACTCCTTGAAAAACTTTCCCAGTCATCACATATGGAGAATACTAGTTTATCTGCAGCTGCTTGTCGTTCTCTTTCTTCAGCCATACATTCTTGTGGTAAGTTTATTGATGACTAAAATGCAGAATATCAAGCTTTATGGTGAATAGATCATTCTGCTGATCAAGAGTGCATTTTACAGGACAACACTTCCAAATTTTGTTACCGAAAATCCTGGAATGCTTATCGACAAATTTCTTGCTGTATCAAAGGCATGACTGCTTCTTACGAACAGGTAACGACTGATACTCACAGTTGAGTTCTGCTTGCTGCATCTAACTTAGCATGCGTCATTTGGCTTGCAGTTTGCTGTTTCATACTGGTACCTGCAAGCATAAACCAAGCTCACCTTTAGAATTTTGTCTTTAATTAAAGTATACACGGAGATCAATGTATACGGGTTGAGCCACTATGCATGCTACCAGGATACTATTTTTTGAACTGCTCTGTAGTTTTAAATTGAAAATGAAAGCATGATGCCCTACAATAGATTTATTTTGCGGGTGTCCTAATAGGTTGATAGCACTAAGAATCTTATTTTAATATATTTTGAAATCTAATATACCTTGACATTAATGATATTTCCAGCTGCCAATGTAATTGAAGAATTTGGTCACAAGGAAGAATATAGCGTAGTATGTGTCAGAACTTTTGAAACATTTAGCTCTGCAGCTTCACTATCAAATTTGAGATCTTCTTACACATGTGATCAAGAACCTGATCTGGTTGAAGCCTATGCAAACTTTACATCTGCATTTATCCGCTGCTGTCCGAAGGTTCTCTTTTCTCCCATATCTTGTATGTCAAGGTGTTTGGTTCTTTATTGTTGCATGATACAGATAGACAGTATGACACTAGTTCTTATGATGATTGCATGATAAATCAGGAAGCTATTGTAGCATCTGCTTCACTGCTTGAGCCGTCATTTCAAAAGGCAGCTATATGCTCTACAGCAATGCACCGAGGAGCAGCAATTGCAGCAATGTCATATATGTCATGTGAGTGCCACTTATCCACTTCTGTGTATAGCCTTTTGCTATATGTCAGTTAAATGCAATGATTACTCTCACTGTTTGGATACGCGTCAATGAGTAAACTGCTGGTAGGAGGACCTTTTCATAAATTAATGCATGGGCCATAGACTGTTGGTACCAGCATAATCGTGTCAAGTTAGATTTTTTTATTGCAAGTGCACAAATGTATTTCATTCCTGTGGTCAATGGCAATTTGTATAGCAACTGTAGAGCATCACTTAATCACATTTAGTAAATTCCAGTACTTACTTTTAACTGTCTAAAGGATTTTTTAAGGTATATCACTGGAATCTTGGAAAGTATCTTTGTTTATTTTTAATTGGAAAACGTCTAAAACTCATTTGTTCATTTATGGGGGTATCATGGACCAATTGAGACCTTATGAGTTATGACCTGGCCATGTAGGACGCTTCAGCTCAAGTAATTGCGCTTAAGGCGTAACACCTCTTGATGTCCTCATTTGATCATTTCAAACTAAGAATTTATAAGCACGCTACACCTGCAGGTTTTCTTGACGTTAGCCTCACTGCTGTGCTGGAATCTCCAGAATGCCTTGATGGATCACGTGGTCTGGTGCTGGTTCAAATTTTGGCACGCTGTGGTGAAGGTCTTATGTCTAATGTACTTTATGCTCTACTTGGTGTATCAGCCTTATCAAGGGTGGGTAGTACTTTTCGTAGTTGCTTCCTTGCCACTATTGGTCCTCACTCAGTTTCTTTTCCTACTCATTATTCGGTTATGTGAGTCATCAAAACTGGCCATGGCATTATGCTTGCACCTCGAAGCTTTTCAATAAACTCTGGAATCTGGGCATAATCGAGCATACTGATGGTCATGCTGTTGCCATTCTGACCAAGGAGTCCTGAGCATATTGATCATGATACCACTTATAGGAACTTGCTTCTGTTCCTTCATCCATTTACTACCACAGTTGTATTTATGATTTGGCTTTTGCTCTAATTAGGACATATTGTAATCATGGTCTATTAAGAGGAAAATTTCGGTGATCATAAGGATGCTGAGAACATTGACGTTTTTCCTGAACAGGTGCATAAATCTGCAACAATGTTGCAGCAATTGGCGGCATTGTGCAGCCTCTGTGACAGAACAACATATAAGGCTATTCTTTGTTGGGATTCTCTCTGCAGGTGGCTGCAATCAACGGTACCATTTCAGCATTTCCACGAGCACTCTTTTGCTGTAATTCTGCAGACATGCTGTAATGCTTTTCATCTTTGTTTGAGTGTTCAGCTAACTTCTGGAGTTTTGACATGAAAATGCTGTAGTCTGTGGCATCCACTTACCATACATTTGGTTTTTTCAGATATCTGACTACGTCCTGTCATGTCAGTATTGTTGGAACGGTTTAGCAAATGCTATTCTTACAGACTATTTTTGCAATACTGTTTTTCTCACGAGGCTTCTAGTGTTTAAACTTGGAAACCAAAGATGGATTGAAAATTTCATTATTCATAGAAGTAGACATAGAATGTGGTCATCTTGCGTCTACTCACATGCTGCTTTTTTGCTACCTTGAGTTCTTGTGTTATAAAGGTCATATGTGCTGTGATGATATTTGTGCTGGGTTGTATATCTGCCACAGTTTATCTGAAATGTTTCAAATCTTGATCAGGTGATATCTTTGCCCTCGGAGTACCTAAGACAAGGGGAAGCCGAGATGATAATTCCTCTATGGCTCAAGGTGCTTCAGGATGCAGCATCAGACTATCTTCACAGCAGAACTGGGGATAATGGCAGAAACCATCCTGATTACATGCAAGGAAAGGGCGGAAGAACCCTTAAACGCATCATTCGAGATTTTGCGGAGAGCCATCGAAATGTTCCAACCCTATGTCCTTGATACCAGGTGGAACTGCATTCAACTACTCTGTTGTACCGTAGCAGTATGGATCCGTGCTTGCATGTGGAACTTGGCAGCTCGCACTGGAGGCACAATGCAGAATGTCGGTCCCAAGGTTTTGTTTCAGTATTACCCATCTATTATCTTTAAGCTGGACCACGAGGATATGTGTTTCTTCAGAATTGAAGGACCAGGGCAGAAGCTTTGACCTGCTTCCTACACCAATGTACTGAAGAACGAGAGGTGGTTAACCAAGAGAGGTTGCTCCTCTGACTATTCTTGAAGTAATCCAGTAGCCTCATGCAACCAAGTGCTGATGGCCTTTCCCAAAGATAGAATGGGTTATGGGTACTTCCATATGGGGAGATATATGGTTTCTGGGTAGCTATTGCAACACTTGTTATGCTGGGAAGCCTGGAAAGAAGAAAGTGGAGAAGGTATATGTGATAGTTGTGCATATTATTCTTTTGCAATTAGGGCGCTGTACAAAACATTTATTCAAGACATGAGATAAGATTTATCCCTCTCAATTTTGATCTGAAGGGGCTGAAACCTGAGTGTGTAGGTTTGCATCAGTGTGCGCCACCAGTACACCCAGAATAGTTCTCGAAACATTCATGATCTGTACCTCGAATTTTGAGTTAAGTGGGCAATTATCAAATCATTATTCGGTCATGAGTGAAGTTGAGGGACATACTTGAGAAATGTATATAAGTATATCCTAGTTAATATGTGGTGCCCGTTCGTTTTTTCATGCAAGCGAATTTCTCATTCAGTATCGGTAGTTGAGAATATTCTAGGTTGATCGAAGATATATACTGTGCTGAAATCCAAGGGTTTACCTATTCTAAATCGTACATGACTTATAATCGTTGTGTCCACAAGTATTATGGCGTCAATGTTTTACTGACTGGATGCCTTTTGCAACCGTTTGGTTTGAATGCTGTAGTATAATAAGCACTATATATACATTATATTCGTCATAGATTGGTGCAGTGATTTGCCTAAACAAGCATATATCTCCCCATATGGAAGTACCCATTCTATCTTTTTTTGTAGGAACTCTGCATTTATGCTATGGAAGTAACACAAAGAGGGTTAGCTCGTTTTGAAAGAAGAAAAAAGCGATAAACAGCTCTTCCATCACCAAAAGGCCAGAGCCAACACCAAAATATACAGGAAACTACGTGTGACAACTTGCTTAAATAAAAAAAAAGTCATGTGTTGCTAAGAACTTTCAAACTGAAACTTCACCCATTAACAAGCATCCGGTTCGGTTGCAGCCTCCCCCGGTTAGCCGTGAAAATAGCATAAACTCGTGGCAGTGACGACGAGTTCACATGTCGTTTTACGCTAACCGTTTCATAGATAAGCCACAAGCGCACACGGTACTTAGAGCGATGCGGTTGGCATCCATCATCCAGGCAAGGAAATGCCAAAGTTTACTAACCGTCGGACACTTTTGGTTGGGGTCGGTGTTGGTGTCACAGCACACCCAGTGACCCAAAGTCGTTTCCCTGTTAAATACCTCATCCTTCGTCCGGTGACCTAATGTTAGGCACTGGTACAGATATGTTTAAATACCAGCTGCTACTCCTCTTTTGCTATCACCACAACTACCAGCATATGTAGGCTTTCAGCCTTGCCACTTGCAAGGATATGTCAACTACGTGCAGCCAAATAGTGAGACCAAAAACATTTTGCACGCGTGTATGGAATGTTCTTAGGGTCTGCTCGGTTCTCTGAACTGAATTAGAACATTGGCACTTAACTTCATACCCTAATGCAAGTTGATCGACTTCGTTGTGCTTCTTAAAAACATGGTAGCTGTATTATTCCAAACCCCAAGTCTGTCTATGAAGAGCTAATCTAATCGTATCTTTTTCAGCCTTTACATTGTAGAATAATAATTAGAGCCATTAACTTATTAAGTTCACAAGTTACAAAAAATGAAGCTAAACCAAAAAGTGTGACATGCCACACTCGATCTGTACCATTCGGAGAACCAAAAAGCCTCCATGAACTAAGAAGCCCATTACTGGCACGCAACCCAGACAAGAACATGAATTTGCAGAACCACTATGTGCGTATCGATGAGTGGGTTCAATTCCCGTAATCGGTTTCGAGTTTCGTGGACCGTATATTCTTAATTTTGGAATCAAGTTCCCACATTTATAGACAATTTTTATTAAATCTGTCGCACTAGATTTGTCTGAAATTTCCTTTCAGGAGTAGATCGATGTCGCCGTTTTCCACAACTTTCTTGTCGTAAAATTTTCGTTTCGATGGACATATATGAATATATCTTGTACGCAAACCAACAACATCATCCATCAAAAGCACTCCTGCCAAACATCAAATCCCTGCTTCGAGCAGCTGCTTCCCACAGCTGATTTCTAACAGCCCACCAGGTACAACTGCTTCTCAATAACAGTAGCCCAAACTAACAGACCCTAAAACCGCTTTGCGCCTAGCTCCATTGGCTCCTTGTACCGTGTCTTTTGTAGCAAAGCCTATCACCACAACCAACCGGTACAAGAGACACCTGCACCAAAAAATTCAATTTTCTTCTTGTCAAAAGTAATATCATTTCCTCATAATCCAATGTACCAAAAAGAAGGTGCCAACCTAACCAAAACTAGCAGTAAAAAAAAAGTAATTTTAATCTACCCTGTCTATTTTATATTTTTCTACTTTTAACATCACTGCTTCCTGCAGGTAGCAGTCCATTAATATTCGTCGCTACATTATCTTCAAATATGTACCTATTTCATATTCTTTTTCATGTTTTTTTGTACTTAACTATTGCATATTCATCTTGCGTTGTGTGTACATCACATTCACTGATTGTATTTTTCTCTAGACATCAACAAAATGTTCACCTTTTCCTTCATTGTACTACAAGCATCTGACTCTTCACCGGGTGTTTTCTAATTAAATTTTGATCAGCATATACTTGTAAGTTCATGCAAGCATTAATATCTAGAGGTAACAATAAGGGATAACGCATATTGAAAATTTGTCCACCATGTTCTTATCATAGGATCTACATTTAGAGGGCACAAGAACGTCTAGAATGGTGTGTCATCACTCTTCTCTAAGATACACTTTTCGTTCCGAGATGAACAGGAAGAAACAAAAAGTGATAAGGGCTTTGGGTTCAAGAAGAAAAATGGTACAATAAGATAGGAATAGGATTTGTTTTGTTGCAGTGACACTATTTATCCATTTGGTTCAAAGCAAGAAGAAAGGAAAAAGAGACACAATTTATTTACAATACACCTGGACCCCTTTTTCAAATTCCTACACACGAAGAACAAGACCAAAATGTTAAGTAGAATGATCACATGATAAATATTCCTACACACAATTTATTTACAATACACCTGGACCCCTTTCGGTGAACTCATTATATTCCTACACACGAAGAACAAGCCTTAAGCATGTATTCACGAGATGACTTTTCTTCCATTGCGATATCCAGATATCATATACATCCTGATTTTATTTTAATTATTATACATCATTACATTTATGTTATCAACCGTCAAATCATTGAAAGATGAAGTGCAGTATCATCATACGTAGCTGCCACATTGTAAGGGAGTTGGTCGACCGAAATCGTTGAGAACGCTTCATTTATTTTTTGTTAAGAAATAAGAACTTAACCATGTTGTCTGAGATTTAGCTGTCATCTGCATGGATGGTTGCTCATATACGAATATATAAAGTTCAACAAAAGTAGATACGGTTTTGCTGATGGAAGGCAGCAGAAAGGCGCAAGAGGCGCTCCAATATAAATCTGCAGCGAGGGAACAGTGAAAGCTCAGAGTATTAGCTCAGCATCAGCAGCATGGCAGCGGCAAAGATTGCCATCCATGGCAGCGGCGGCACGGAATTCCGGGAGGGAGACGAGAACCACTATCCCGACGTTGAGGCTGGGGACGTCGGCGGCACGGCGACGAGTGTCCGGGTGGCTGCACCGAGGCAGCAGCGCCTCGTCTCGCTCGACGTCTTCAGAGGCATCACCGTCGTGGTCAGCTATAACTTTCTTCTATTTCTAGCTATCTCCGTTTAGTAATCCGTATAGGTCACAAAGCTGATACGCATATATAGATTTTTGCATGGTGGCGCAACCCATGACGTAAACACCGAAATAAAAACCGGACCTCTTTTGGTAGTGCCGGCTTTTCTCAAGTAAGAGTACAAGGCAGAAACTCCAAGAAGTTCAACTTTAAACGAGCTACATTTCAATTCGTATATAAAAAATGGTACAACTTGAAGGTATAGAAAAAACTAGTCAGGTACAACTTGAAACATGGAATATGAAAGTTTGTAAAATTCTTTGGCTTTTCTGAGTGAACTAAAACTGTATTAAGCTTGCTTGAAACTTCAACATTCAAATTTGAAGCTCCATGTGAAACATTGTTTGTAACTTTTGCTTGAAACTTATGTAAGCTGCTGCTTTGACCGAAAACCGTCTATCTTAAGCTTGTCTGAACCTCCTTGAAGTATTCATGAAATATTCAAACATTACAGCTGATGATCATTGTGGACGATGTTGGCGGTCTTATCCCGACAATAAGCCATTCTCCATGGGACGGAGTCACACTAGCGGATTTCGTGTTCCCCTTCTTCCTCTTCGTCGTGGGAATCTCTTTGGCCTTCGCCTACAAAGTATTACTCATAGTACAAAATTTTCAATGGCTAATTTTCACATTACTGGCAATTTAATTCCATCATGTATATATAGCATTGCTTAAGAATAACGTCTAGCATTACTGACTAATCCATACTGTGTGCAGAGGGTGCCAAACAGAGCGTTGGCTACCAAGAAGGCTATGCTTCGGGCTGCAAAGCTCTTTCTTCTTGGTCTCCTGCTTCAAGGTAAATAAAACTTGAGTTTAGATCGGTGACCTTCAGCTGAAGACATGCCAACTGTGGTATTTAGACGATCTTGACAATTTTATGGAAAATATACTTCAGTTCTGTACATATATAATTGTGTATCTACATACTTAATTTTCAGCAAGGTTACATTTCTTATACAACGGTTAAGATGTGTATTATATTTGATTAGGGCAGAGTAGGTTTTCCCTTCGAGCATAGCAAGTTTCTAGCTAGCAGCTTGAGCATATTTGTTTTTAGCCTCGCTGTAATAATACTGTAGCTGCAAAACTGTGCAAAAAGTGACATTTGAATTTTTGTTTTCTAAGGTGGCTTCTTTCACAGCATACATGATCTTGCCTATGGGGTTGACATTTGTAAAATACGGTTAATGGGCGTCTTACAGGTATCTCTATCAGCAAGAATCTACTAACAATGAACATAATAATTCTCAGTAACATCCATTTTTTTATCTATTTATTTATTTACTTTTTCTAAAATACATCCCCTAGGGGTTGTATTAAACACATAGAAGGAGTGTAAAGCGACACATACAACGCCGCAAAGCGGCTCCACTCCTGTCAACAAGAGGTGACAGGTCCTCAACCGTAACGCTCACTCTCCCGTTTGCAACCACAGGGGCGACGGCTCCGGGAAGCCAAAAACGTCACTACGAAACAGCCTAGCTAGTCGCCACTGAGCGAATTCTTCCTTGATCTTTTTCTTGATGGTGTCCACTGCCAGCGCCACACCATTGAACACGACGTCGTTTCTATGACGCCACACGCACCAAAACACCAAAATGATGGCCGTCCACAAGTCCCGCCGGACCGCGAGCGGGCAGGTGCGAGAGGTCCACCACTGAACCAGATCGTCGTCAGGCGTGGGCATCCAGTCCATTTTCCCCCAACGCTGCAACGCCCACACCTAGATCTCCCGGGCAACCACGCAACCAAGCAAGAGATACGACAAGGTCTCTTGCTCTTGATCGCAGAGGGGGCATGCCGCAGGGTGGGGCAGCCCCCTGCGCCTCAGCCTGTCAGCAGTCCAACACCTGTTCTTCTCGACGAGCCAAGCGAAGAACTTGCAGCTGTAGGGAGCCCTCGAACGCCAGATCTGCGTTGAGGCAGCCGCCATGGTCGTCCCCGCGAAGAACGCCCGGTAGGCAGACTTCGCCGTGTACACCCCTTCGCGAGACCACCTCCATACGAAAACGTCCTCTTTGTCGGGGTCTAGCACCACATTGGCAAGCGTCCGCCACAGGTTGAAGAATTCGGCCAAAGCCACCTCTCCGAGATCAGGTCCACAGTCTAGCAGCCATGCCCCAGCAAGTCCGTCCTTGACAGTCCGGGACTTGACACTCTGGGCAGCTACTTTAGCCACCAAGTTAGGCGCGAGGTCGCACACCTTAGCGCCATCTAGCCAACGATCCATCCAAAACCTTGCCTTCTCCCCATTGCCGAGCTCGTAATGCGTGGCCGAGTCGAACACAGCCCGGGCAAGGCGGGGAATCTGCAGGTTGAATTCGGCCCAAGGCCTGGAGGGGTCCACTCGCTGCAACCAGGCCCAACGACATCTCAACGCAAGGTTCATCAGACGGAAGTTCGGAATACCCAAACCACCATGGCATTTAGGAGATGCCACCTTGTCCCACGCCACTAGACAGTGGTATTTATTTATTTACTTACGAAAACATGCGTGAGATGTGCGCACGTACAAGATCTTGTACAATAAGCAACAATTTACTTCGGCGTAGAGAATTGCAATGGCATACCTAGCGGTGGCGCTATGTGAAATTTGGCTAAGGGGTGGCGGCGACGGCGTGGGTTCCAGCTACACATTAATCAGAAAATACCGGCACCAGCTGTGAGCATACAGTACACTGTTCTGTATTTAAGCTACTTCATCGTTGTGGTTATTATCCACATAATATTTGATCTCCCGTAATTAAATTCCTTGCGTGAAGGTTTGTGGGTTTGGTCATCACAGTCGCATACACGGCGATTCTGTACGGTTTGCATGTCCCAGACTGGGAGTATGACATTACGTCTCCGGACTCCACGGTGAAGCATTTTGTGGTAGGCTCTTCTTTGTCTGTTCATGCATATTCAATATGAATATTTCATTCTTATAAGGAAATGTTACGATTACTTTTGCTTGGATTAACCGATTGCAGGTGAAATGTGACTTGAGAAGGCATACAGGACCAGGCTGCAACGCCGTTGGCATGATCGATCGGCGTCTTCTTGGGGTTCAGCATCTCTATACACGCCCCGTCTATCTGAAAACGGAGGTACTATATATTTCAGTCCAATGTAACCACAAGAACTCAAACAAGTAGAGTGAAGCCTGTCTCATCCTTTGATCTGTGGTACTCTACTTGCAGCGGTGCAGCATCGACTCCCCCCGCAACGGGCCGCTCCCCTCCGACGCGCCGCCGTGGTGCAAAGCCCCCTTCGATCCCGAGGGCCTCCTAAGGTATGCACTTCTTCAGTGCCATCATCTTCAGTTAGCCATTGACCACTTGATAATGCACCCAAATCTCAAGGTGCAGCTCTTGCAACTTGCAGCTCTTTGATGGCAATAGTGACCTGCTTGGTCGGGCTCCAGTTCGGGCATGTCATCGTCCACTTCAAGGTGTATATATCATCCTTCAGTGCCACTAGAATCTCAGTATTCCTTTATCCTCCTCTTCATGAAAATATACCTAAAAGCTGTAGCTTGTCTGAAATGACGAAATTGCTAAGATCGCAGAGCTCTTGTGCCGACATTTCTCCTTGATATTATGTCATCAAGTTGTCCTTGGAGGATAGTCAAATTTGTTGTTTACGCACAATCTTTTTTGGCGTAAAGAATGTTTTCCACTGACGAATAACTCTCCACCGTGCTGCATGCAGGAGCACGATGAGAGAATGGTGTGGTGGTCAATCCCAGCGTTGAGCTTACTAGCTCTGGGCTTCTCAATCGACTTCTTCGGTACTTAGTTCATTAATCAATTACTTAGCCTCTGATCAGTGCGATCAGCATAACTAACGAGGTGTTCCCGATCGACATGCATTCAGGGCTGCGTATGAACAAGTCACTCTACAGTCTGAGCTACACCTTCGTAACCGCCGGCACAGCTGGCATTTTCTTCGCGGGGATCTATTTGCTGGTTGGTAACTACTAGCTATTTTTGTAGTAGTTTAAATATTTGGAATTGCGTGTCTACTGAAAAAAAATCAACTATCCATCCCATATGACACAGCTGGAGTCTATATCTCACCCCGCAACGCTGAAATCGAACTAATGAAATCCTTAATCATCCAAAAATAGAAACCTTGGCCTCTAAAAGTACTTCAGAACGGATGACAGAACGGGTTTTTTCAAATGTGTGGCAGCGGAGTTAGCATTGTGTGTATGTTACTCCCTCTATTCCACAGTCTAATCCTTTTTAGCAAGATAAAACAGTTTGCTAAAAAGGCTTTTACGTTGTGAACAGAGGGAATAAAAAATAAACTTAGATGGAAAAAAGGGAGAGTATCCCATAGCTAAAAATAAGGATCAGAATCATCAAAAATTGAAACCATGGCCTCTAAAAGTACTTCAAAACGGATGACAGGACGTTTTTTTTTCCAATGTGTGGCAGCGGATTTAGCGTTGTATGTTATTCCCTCTATTCCACAGTGTAAGCTAAAACAGTTTGCTAAAAAGGCTTTTACATTGTGAAACAGAGGGAGTACCAAATAAACTTAGATGGAAAAAAGGGAGAGTATCCCATAGTTAAAAAATAAGGATCAGAATAATTACAAAATTTTATAAAAACAGATTACAAAAACATAAAATTTAGAAATTTCAGGGAACAAAAAAATAATAAAGAAAATCAGAAAAATAATAGAAAATACAGTGCTTGCGACTATTATTCATTTTTTAACTTATAATGTTTGTAATCACCCTTTTTTGTGGTAGGCTTTCTCGTATAATTAAGTTTTCTATATTTTTTCTTCAAATTTTTCTTTATTCCCTTAGTTTTTTGTTGATCATGTAGTCCCAATGGTGGTTAATTCCCTCCGTTATGTACTAAATATGTTTTCAGGTGGACGTGTACGGTTACAAGAGGTTGGTTTTCCCAATGGAATGGATTGGAAAGCATGCTCTAATGTTTTTTGTTCTAGTAGCATGCAACGTCGCTCCAATCCTACTACAAGGGTTCTACTCGAGGGAACCAAATAATAACCTTGTAAGGCACCTACATTATGTTTGATATTAATAATTATTGATTTTTTCTTCAGATTTTCACTGCGTAGGTATCTATGATTGTAGTTGTTGTTATTGTTTGTCATCTTATTTGTTGTTTCCTCCAACAGTTGAGTCTCATTGGAACAATCAGTTGATCTTCCCAGTTGGAAGATGTAGCTCATCCATGGGATTGAAGGAAGCACAATATCAGGATCCAAAGTTTTTTCTTTTTCTTTTTGCGGGGAAGTATAAGGGTGTGAATTCACCTGTATCCAACGAAATTTCATTCAATGTTGATCTTATCCTGTGGTCCTTTCTCCAGCCGGTGGAGCGCGGCCAAGACATGTATTTTGGGTCCAATCGTTTGAAAATGGTTGCACATGACTTAAACAACCGATGTAGTTCGCGGGTTGAATTATAGACTATCATGTTGAGGCATAGGTTCGTTAGTAGTGGATGTGTTCGGATGGTTGATTCCTGTATCAACCTTAAGTTATCCATGAACTGTAATAATTTGTTAACTTTACCTTTAATAATGCAATAAAACGGCCATATGCCTCGATCCGGTGAAGAGCTGAGGCTATCCTCTTTTCAAAAAAAAAAGGGAAAAAAACCCTAACTTCTCCTTCATTGCTAAAAGGAAAGATTAACGCACTTCCGATGCAGAGGCTAGGGTACTGTTTGTTGATACATCCGATGTGCTTGTTTTGTTAATCCATGGTTTCAAAAGAATTTATGGTAATATGGATTCATGGATGATTTCTGTTAACTCATGGATGATTTCTGTTAATACATGATCAGTGAAATCAATTTGAGAACTTGCATAAAAAAGAGGACTGCCTAACAGAGAATGAATGACCAAAACTGAGATTTTGCAAAATGCAGGCACGAATCTCAAATCAGTCGGACGTACGTCCGTTAGGCCGTGGAGTCCAACAAGGTATGGAGTTGCATTTCTTATCAACCTTATGCTTTATGAACTGTAATAATGTAACTTTACTTTCAATAATGCAATAAGGCGATCATATACATCAATCCGATGCAGAGGCTAGGGTTACCCTTTTTCGAAAAAAATAAGTATAAGAGCTAACCTTGTTAAAAAGAATGATTAACGCACTTTCGGCTTGCCCTTGTTAGGTTCATACCCTATGACTGCATACACGGCCTGCACGATGTCTCCGACGATGAGCAAGATCGCGGTGACGAGGGCAAGGAGCGTCCATGGGCTTTTGAAGTACCTGCTCTTGAGATAGGCCCAGGACTCGTACAGGAAAACACGCACGCTGTTGCTGCTGTAGTGGTGCTCCAAGTCTTCGCGCACCTGGCACAGCTTGCTCTCCCCGTTTTTGTACACGTCCCTCGTGAGGCCGTTGAAGAGCCTCACCACGGCGGCGTCGTCGTCGGCGAGGTCGTGCTCCAGGATCTTCTTCCTCGCCAGCAGGCGCACGTCCTCGGCGGAGTCGAGGAGGTCCTTCACGAACAGCACGTACGCCGTCACGTCGTTGCGTGTGCCGACGTGCATCGCCTCGAATGCCATCATGTTGTGGAACCTGTACGCGGTGGAGTCGTCAAGCTGGACCTTGGGCATCTGGAGCCTACCCTGTCTGAACTTAATGTCATCGAGGCAGCTCGTGTTGCTGGGCAGGAATCGGATGCCAGCCTCCGACAGCTTCCACGCCGAGCGAGGCACGGCGGACGGTTCCGGGCGACATTTCGTGAACATGCTCTTGAAACAGGAACGGGGTTGACGGACTGTCGCCGCCGGCATCATCTCCACGCCTCGGTGAACATGCTTTTGTGGGCCCTTGAGCTGGCTCTTCCTGTAGATGTCCAGCGGGTGGAGCCCCAGGCCGGTGCCTTCCAGGACATCTTCGGCCTCGAGGAACTTGAGCACCATGGAATTGATCGAAGCAGCGTCCTGCATGCATGTGCATCCATCATACACAGGTAATTTCACTTTCGGATCGGGTGTTTCTCTTTTGATGTGGATGCTAATGTTTATGACGTTATGATTATTATTTTTAGTCCTGATGTTACCTACCGAAGATGTGACGGCGACAATCCTCTCGAGCAACATGAGTGGCAGCTGGTTCTCGACCATGAGCATGTCGCGCTGAATGAACGGCTTGATGTGCTGGATGCCGTGCCAGCTAAAGACGGGGTCGCCGCGGTCATAGTCCAGGGGAATGGAGTGCTTCGCCACGGCCGTCTTCATCACCTCCAGCAGGAAGCAGCCGTCCGCGATCATCATCTCCAGGAACTTGCCCCTGTTCTTGCCGCGCCACTCGTCCCCGAGGTCCAGGTAGGCGTCCTCCAGCTCCTCGGCTACGTCGTCCACCTCGGCGACGAGCTCGCCGAGCGTCTTGCGGGCACGGAGGAGGAGGTGGCGGACGGCCCTCAGCTTGTGCTCCTCCATGGGTTTCAGGTCCTTGTCGTCGTGGTGGAACGGGCCAAGAGACACCGTCTGCGGCTTATAGACGCTGGCATCCCTGCCATTAGCGTTACAACTCCCGCATATCCTGCACATTAAGCTCTGCCATTAGCGTTACGATGCGGGTACTCGGAAAACGCAGTGCTGCATCCTTACGTGCCATCGACCATCTTGAAGCGCGGCGGCACGCAGAAGACGCAGTGCTTCGGCCATTTCGTCACCTTCGTCGGAGGCTCTGCGTCCTCCAGCTTCTTCTCCATGTCCACCACCCACATCCTGCCTTGTTCACCTAGCTACTCTACACATGCGCTTTGTGTGCAACTGTGTGCATACATGCATGTCAGTCCACTGCATGCACGAACATATATATGTAGGGGAACAACAGACCTAGCTTTTCTTATCCACATTGCTTTCTTGCTGTATATCACGTGATTATTGCATAACTAATCTTACAATGGACTAGGTTAACATAATGAATGTTTAAAGGACAGTGTTGCTTGCCTTGTTCCCTAGGTTACGCACAAAGATGCAGATGCATTAGTTAGTGGATAATGCTACTTAATTGCCTTCCGTGGTTATTCAGACTTTGCAGAAAGCAGTAGCTGGAAGGATATTAATTTTGTACTAGTATCAATACATGCTTTACCAAAAGGGAATAAAGATGCACTGGTTGAGCTAAACTAAAATTGCCTTTATACTTAACTTCCAGGGTATGGAACTTGCGAATTCACTTTTGTTATAGTTAACAACGCTAAGGCTACTTAATTGGCTAAAGCTCAGTGAAAATGTGGGATGTAGATAATTTACAAGTACTATCCATGTTCTAGTGTTCAATTATCAAAAGATTTTCGGTGATGGATGTTTTCATTTGTATCATCGCCATGTAAAGTTGATACTAGTACAACTACACAAGATTTAAATTTATATTACTAGTTGGGATTCTGAACAACGGGATATAGCGGAGCATCCCACAATGGGGGTGGCGAGCGCTCTCAGAATGGTGGTTCTCCGGCGGCACCCTGAGTCATGCGAATGCCTCTTCAATCTCTGGCCCCTGGAGAAGCACATAGTTCTCCTTAAAAGGACTGGGTTATTATCGACGCAAGATGTCGCGCGAGGAGGAAGAGGTGGTGATTCGAAAAGGTTAGGGGAGGAGAGGATTGTGGATAACTACATGCCGGAAGATGGAAATGTTCCATTTACACATCATGTATGTCAACCGCTCACACCTCTAAGCCTAGCCCTAAGTCCAACAGTGGTGGGTGAGACGACAGTTTTGACAGCCCAATTTTTCTGTAAGATCTTTCGAGATGTGGCATTATCGACTGCCCAATTAGCTTACGTATTGCACGGAGAAATAGACATGGTAGTTGGCCAGTTACCATAAGTCTTGGTCGCGTAGCCACACTATAGCAGTGTAGTCAAATGACTACACAACATTTTGGTAAAAGTTTCACATATAGGCTAAAAATCATGTGAAAAAAATATAAAATTTATACAAATACATGTATTTGACAGCACAAGTTTAAATTGACATCACAACTTTCTACTTCTGGCTCTGCCACTGCGCGCTGGAGTGCATGTAGGCACCCAACAAACCTGTCGGAGGGAGTAGAAGTTATAGTAGTCGAGACATTATTTACTCAATTCTTACGCAGAGAGTGGGTCCCAAAATAAGACAGTCGTGTATGAGGAAACGGACATCCTCAACCGGGGCGGCTGGTAGCATGCTAGAAGATTTACAACATCTTTAGTCTTGTCTTTCTATTTTTTTAAACTCTTAAAACTATGCAATAAAATGATGTTTGCATCACTACGATGCAGAGACCGAGGGCTTCGCTCCCCTCTTCGAAAAAAAGGGAAACACGCATCCAACTTTGTAAATCATGATGAAATTTGCTACTAGGACAACAGTTACATCTCACAGGTACAAAAAAAAGTTTAACACTAATGATGGGCCAAGATATAGTAGAGGTCGGTTGTGTTTAGGCCCTACTAGTTATGATTATGATACTCTTTCTTCCCCTGTACTTCATACGAAAGGACGGCGTAAACGGTCTGGATGATGTCGGTGATGAGCAGCAGCACCCCGGCGGCGAGAGAGAGGAACGTCCATGGGTTCCCGAAGTAGGTGCGCTTGAGGTAGTACCATGAAACGTGCAGGAACACGCGCACGTTGCTCCGGCAATAGGCCTCCACCTCGCCCTGCACGGCGCACAGCGGGGAGCGCTCGTCGCAGACCACGTCCTTGGTCATGTCGTTGAGCAGCCGCACCACTGTCTCGTCGCCGTCCACCCAGTCGCTCCGGACGATCCCCTTGCTTCGCAGCAGCCGCACGTCGTCAACGGAGCCGACGATGCTCCTCATGAAGAACACGTAGGCGGTCACGTCGCCGCCGGCGCCGACGTGCAGGGCCTCGAACGCCATCAGGTTGAGGAACTTGTACTCGGTGGAGTCGTCCACGAAGAGCTGCGGCATGGTGAGGGTGCCGCCGCGGAACCGGACGTCGCGGAGGCAGTCCGCCCGCCCGCTGTGTCTGAACCGGATACCGGCTTCGTGGAGCTTCCGCGCCGACCGAACGTCCACGGCCCTTGCCGCCGGTTCTTGGACGTGTATGTCACGATCCGTCCTGCCGGTGGCGTGGAGTAGACTCCGGCGGTAGATGTCTAGGGGGTGGAGTCCCGGGTTGGCCACTGCTGCTGGATGCTTGTCGGCGTCTGCCACGCCAAGGAAATTCAGCACCATCTTGTTGATCAGAACGTCGGTCTGCCCATCCAAGACACAGGGTACATTGTGGTTAGCTCAACATACTGAAGGAGTATGTATGAGGAAGTTATCCTTCTTCTCTTTTTGACCTTGAACTGTATGCATATGTTCACCAAGTGCAAGGTTTGTTTAGGACGTGTCCCTATACTGTTTCATGTCTCTGCTGTCATGGGCGAGTATTTGTGTTTGTTTGTTTGAGGAATTATTATTTAATATTCGTAAATACCAAAATTAGTACGAAACAAACATATACAATGAAAATACCGGTGAAAACTTAGTTGCCATCATCTCTGGCTAGAAAACCTGCATAAACTTTAATATCATCCGAGGGACTTCGGAGACAAGATCATAAATTCTCCAACAACAACAAGACAAAAGCCCATTCGCATATCCGTCACAGGAAAAATAGTTGCCTCATGTGATAGATATGTGAATGGACTTTTGTTTTGTTATCATAGGGGAATTTCTTGTTGTCCGTTAAGTCCCTTGGATAATATCCAAACTTATATAGGTTTTCTAGCCAGAGATGAAGGCAACTAGTTTGTTACTGGTATTTTCTTTATATATGGTTGTTTCGTCCTCATGGGCTAATAGGGAGCCGACTTACATACCGGGCGGCTGTGGACGGCTAAGCGAAGATGAAGACCTATGCGGCAGGAGAAGGCCTGAGCCGCCTCCTTGAGGAGATGACCTGCCGCACGACGTATGTCGACTTGGAGTACAAGACATGAATAGAACTCATGTAACCCTAGCAGGCTCACGATATAAAACCAGGCAGGCGCACTCCTTGGGAACAGATTACAGATTAGACAAACATGTCACCGAGGCATTAGAGAACACCCGCCGCCTAACCTTGTAAGCCGACGACGATCTTGTAAACCTACATATTCGATTTCATTGATTTACATCATGAGTAGGGATCCTCCCGATAGAAACCCAAACCTGGGTATGCGTGTACCAATCTCGTCGATTAGCCTCCGTCATCGCATCATCCTCATTCACCACCCCTAAAGCCTACTATGTCGAAAAAATACCACGATAGATCCATCCCCTCCTCTATTTTTCTTCTCTGAATTTTCCATCTTATACATTTATCTTGTATGTGACTCATGCTTCCCTCCATCCCCTCCTCTTCTTTTGGCGCTTGTTAATGTTCATGGCTAAAATTAATGGTGGGAAGATGCATGTTGACCGCTGAATTGGTACATTTTTTTCCCATATCCGTACATGGATGCTGCAATTAAATGTGATAGTACAAACTAATCTCCTTGTTAACCTAATAAATCCACACCAGACACCACATGTGATAGTTCAAAACTAATCAATGTTATCATCTGCTCAATGAGAAATTTCTATCATGGTTCAAGTGGCGGAATGAATTAGAAATAAGGAAAGACGAGGGTATGATATAAAAATGGCAGCGACAGCAGTAAAACATGGTGAAGTACATATGTGTAGATTTTGGGAACAACCTCGTGAGCTATGGATAATGGAGGTGGTACATATTTCTTATACCTGGTTGTGGCGGGCCGGCCTGACCTGCGGCATGCTCTGCAGCTGGAGGTGAGGCGACGGATGCAGGGGACAGCGGTGACGGCGGCCGGCCTGTTGCAGCGTGGCGGCGAGGTTCACGGGCCCATTTCGGGCCCGGTCGGACCCTATTAGGACTGGTGTGCCCCGTGGGGGTTTTACGGGTCCGCTAGGCCCGGTCGGACCTGACGGGGACTGGTGTGTTCTGCGGCCATGTCCGGTCGACTCCGTCCTCGGCGGTGGAGGCTGGTCCCTCCCGCCGGCCGCGGTACTGATGACCCCAGTTCATTCTTTTCCGTACGTTCGTCTTGCAGACCTCCGGACAGCTTATTCGGTTAGACGGCGTTAGTGGCTTCGGGATCGTTTCGACGCATGTTGGTGGGTGGCTAGTCTGGTGGTGTCGAGGCTCGTCCTCGCGGGGCTCTTACGCTACGGATCGTCCGGGGTTGTGAATGGGGTTTCGGGAAAAATCCTTGTCGGTTCGTCCGACACCGACGCGGGGCCGCATTCGGGTGGCATCGTTCCTTTCTGAAGGGCGTCGTGGCTACCCTTTGTTCGCTTCCCTCTGTGCCGGAGGAAACCCTAGGACCAGCTGTTGGTCCGGGCAACAGCGTGGCGTTCCTTCTTGATGGTGCTGCCTGGCACTCGTCAATTCGCTGCTAGATGCATGGTGGTACTTCGTCGGAGAGGGCGCAGCGGTTGCGGGTCACCATCGTTTAGTCGATCCGCCTATGTCTCCATTTTGTTTCTTCTTTTCTTCAGGTGTATGTTTGTTACCGCCCCAGCATTGCAAATCTGTTGGTTGTATCGGGTGTTTTCTATATTAATATAGCGGGGCTACGGCCTATTTCGTCGATATGAAAGCATATAACATGTTTTACATTTTTGTTTTAATAGTTACTTGATTTTTGTATTTTGACACCCTATGTGCTTTTAGATAATAAAAAAAGTGCATACTCTGCTTCACAAGGGCCATCAAAGGTACATTTCCAGTTTAGCGATTAACCCGTTATACCGTGGCTTCAGAGTAGGTAGATATAAAACGTATCTGAAAGGGTTCTATATTTACCGATGTTTTTTCACCCTCAGCAGCGACGATCCTTCCGAGCACGAGCAGGGGCAGCTGGTTCTCGACCATGAGCATGTCGCGCTGGACGTACGGCGCCATGTACAGCAAGCCGTGCCGGCTGAAGACTGGGTCGTTGGGCGCGTAGTCCGGATGGACCGTACGCCTCCGGCTCCGGCCGGCGGCTGCCGCCGTCCTCATCACCTCCAGAAGGAAGCACCCGTCCACGACCATCATCTCCACGAACCGGTCCCCGCCGCCGCCGCCGCGCCACTCGTCCCCGAGCCCCACGTATGCCGCCCGAAGCTGCTCCTCCACCTCCCTCACCGCGGCGACGATGTCCCCGAGCGGCCTGCCGGTCCGACGGACAAGGCGCAGCAGCGCCCTGCGCTTGTGCTTCTCCATGGGCACCAGGTCCGGGTCTCCGTGGTGGAAGGGGCCCAGGGACACCATCTGCGGCTTGTAGGCGCTGCCGTTTAGCCTCTTGATCCGCGCAGGGACACGGTAGATTGAGTGTTTCCGCCATTGCTCCACCTCCGACGAAAACTCATGGTCTTCCAGCAGCATCTTCTCCACGTCCTCCACCCACGATGTCACCTCGACCATGGCGGTTTCGACTAATCTGTTCTGCACCGATGGGCGCATGCCACTGTATAAGTATATGTAAGAGGATCGGTATGGAAGCCATTTTAGCTCTATTCAAGTATGCATGGCGTGGTACAAGCGGTACAAGCATACGGAGTACATCTGTACATGCATGTATAGTTGTAAAGTTAACTAAAGCTGTAGCTTGCCTACCTTGTCTGTTTACTCACGTGCTTTACAGTCGTCTGCTGTTAATAATTACTCTACGCATCAAAGCTTTAGTACTATTGACGGAAGAAACTAAGGTGGAGTAATAGAGCATGAAAGGTATATTGCTATGGATTTTTACAATTGCAATGGTTAATTTTGTCCTTTAGATTCATCTTGATGCCTGTTTTCGGGTGATTATACCTGCGTCCAGCCGCAACATGATTTTAAGAAGGAAAAAGTCAATCCATGGCATTAGAATGAATGAAGGACTCATCCTCATCCTGGCATCTTGCACACCTCAGCTGATGAAAAGTTCATGCAACGAACACAAGATTTCGACAATTAGTTCTATACTTCTGTGGCGGAGCTTGGGCCAATATTTTGGACGAACAAATGGGTTGGGGCAGCCAAACAACATTTTGGGCCGGTTTTCACTTAAATATAGGGCAATTACTTAGAGATACTCAGCAGATTTCTCATGGGCTTGGAGGCAGGAGCCCAAGTTCCCTTGAGATGCTACGCCATTGACTAGTTCGACTTCATCAGACTATCCGAACCAAAGTTTTTTTTTGACAGAAACGCAGGCATTCCTAACTATATAAAAGACCATCCGTTTAGCGAGCTCCCCGCGACCGGTTACTGTTCATGATACTGTTCATGAACAGTGTTGAACAGTACTTCGATCCACACCGTCAAATCTCGATCCAATGTCTCGCACAGCATCTCCATGATGTTTTTCTAAAAAAACCCCTCACAAATCCAGCGCTTGCTCCGCAGTCCACATTTCCACGAGGAGAAGGACCTACATCAAATTACAACAAACCAGAGGTCTTTTCTGCAAAAACGTCCAGAGCGCCCCCCTCCCTCTCTCTCTCCGCGCAACGCGGAGCTCGCCGACGCCGCCGCCGCGCCCCGCCGCCCCTCGCTCCTCCCCCCACGAATCGGAGCCCACGGGCCGCTCCGCCGTCAGCGCCTCCATCTCCTTACCGCAGATCCGCTACCGGGACGGCCGAGCTGCGCCGGGATCGCCGCCGCCGTGCCGCATGCTTCCGCCGCCGTGATTTGGACTCCGCCGGCGATCTCCGACGACCATTTGGTCCATCTCCGCCGCCAGTCGCTTCCCCGCAATGTCCTCTCGCAGATCCACATGGATCTAGCCTCGCGAACGCGTTTGCCTGCTCGACCGCTCGAGCGCAAGCTCGGCGGAGCTCGGAGCTCGGCCGTGCACCTGCAGCCGTGACATCACTGCTGACGTCACCTGCCATTTTTTTAAAATCCCATATTTATTTCCATAACTAATAAACCCTATTATGTGGGTCCCACATGACAGATATTTAACAATTACAGAAAATACTAATTAGCGAGCTCTCCGCGATCGGCTACTGTCCATGACACTGTTCATGAACAGTGTTGAACAGTACTTCGATCCACACCGTCAAATCTCGATCCAATGGCTCGCACAGCATCTCCATGACGTTTTTCTAAAAAAAGCCCTCACAAATCCAGCGCTTGCTCCGCAGTCCACATTTCCACGAGGAGAAGGACCTACATCAAATTACAACAAACCAGAGGTCTTTTCTGCAAAAACGTCCAGAGCGCCCCTCCCTCTCTCTTCTCCGCGCAACGCGGAGCTCGCCGACGCCGCCGCCGCGCCCCGCCGCCCCTCCGCTCCTCCCCCCACGCATCGGAGCCCACGGGCCTCTCCGCCGTCAGCGCCTCCATCTCCTTACCACAGATCCGCTACATGGACGGCCGAGCTGCGCCGGGATCACCGCCGCCGTGCCGCATGCTTCCGCCGCCGTGATTTGGACTCCGCCGGCGATCTCCGGCGACCATTTGGTCCATCTCCGCCGCCAGTCGCTTCCCCGCAATGTCCTCTCGCAGATCCACATGGATCTAGCCTCGCGAACGCGTTAGCCTGCTCGACCGCTCGAGCGCAAGCTCGGCGGAGCTCGGAGCTCGGCCGTGCGCCTGCAGCCGTGACGTCACTGCTGACGTCACCTGCCATTTTTTAAAATCCCATATTTATTTCCATAACTAATAAACCCTGTTATGTGGGTCCCACATGGCAGATATTTAACAATTACAGAAAATACTAAAATTTGTAAAATTCATAGCTTTTGGTCTATAATTCAAACAAACGCAAATAAAATATCAAATTTTGCAGAAAAATGAAACCTTTACAACCATTACATCTTCATGCATGATTAAGCAACTTCGAACTGTTGGGGATATACCTACTAGGGGTATCACCAGCATGGATCAATCCGGCTAGTCCAGGGTGGCCCGCAGTGGTGGTGAAGGCTTTGCCTACCGGGCGGCCCAGATAGCTGACGACCAAGGAAGGCGGATGCCGGCAAGGAGGAGGCCCAAGACTGAAGCCCATGAAGCCACCAAGACCAAGACGGAAGGCGGCATACTTGCCGGCTAGGTTTAGGACTCCGTATACTTGCTGGATACGTAATCACCTTGTAACCCTAGGTCCAGCCGCCTATATAAGCTGGACCTCGGGACGCCTTTAGGGCAACCAATCATATTCTCTCATACATCCAACTCATTGTAACCTGTTCACGGCGATATTGCCTTATAGTGAGTTATAGCAGCACGTAGGGCACCGCCACCGCCGTGGTGCCTGAAGCTGGGTAAACCGCCGTGTACAATCCCGACCTTGACGACGTCCACCTTCTTGCCCTACGTTCACCCTCGGCTAGCAGGACCCCGTCTCCTATCCAAGATGCCGATACGACGACAGTTGGCGCCCACCGTGGGGCCTAAGGCGTCAGGCGTCACGTTCCAGGCGGGAACTCTTGGCGGCATCGGCGAAACAATCGCCGTCGGCCGCGCTGTTCGCTACGGCGACAACCACTACATCAGCTGCGACGAGTCCTACATCCCCGCAGACGACTACATTGTCGGATGCGGAGTTGTGCCGTTTGGCGGCGTCGATGTGTTCATCGGCTACACTTCTGAGGCGTATGGGTTGCCGCGAATTTATTCGCCATCCCACCCGCCCTACAATCAAGACGGATCTGAGTTTGCCTCCTCTGAGGAGTCCGCAGATTCAGATCTACACTTTGTCGGCATGACGGGACTGGGATCAGACTCCCAGCCCAACAGTCAAGATCCCGAATCTATTCTTCCTGCACTCCAGGATGATGCGATGTCGGATGCCGGATCCAGATCTACCGTTCACGTCAACGTAGATTCTGATTCCGAAGAAGATTCTGCCAGCATGTTTGAGCAACGGGTCAAGCAGTGTTTTGTTACACCTGATCCTCCGCCATCTGAGGCGGCTACGGGCTCTTCCGTCAACATGCAGCAGGTTTTTGTGGCGGATGTCACCGGTGCAGCTTCAGAGAAGGCGGCAACTGACGCCGCCAACCTGGGGACCCCGGCAACCGATCCACAGTTTCCAGAGCCTCCTGGGGCTCCAAAGAAGAAAATTCTGGAGAAGGGCGAGCCCAGCAAGATAGGAAGCATGGCGGCTCTGGCGGAAGTTCTTCACACACCGGTAAACGACAAAACCAATCCGGCTGATTTGGAGAAACTTCGGAACACCTTGGTGGAGCAAACTGAGTACCTCAAAAGCAAGCAAGCAGAGGTCCAGAGCCTCCTCGACGAAGCCAAGGAGGAAAACGCCAAGATAACCGCCAAGTGCGACCCCAAGCGTAATCTTTTCACCACCACCCCATTGCCCAAGCCGGCAGGACAAGGGAGAGAAGAAAAGAAAGGCAGGGATCATGACACCTTCAAATCCCCTGCCCAAAAGCTTGGTTTCGAGTGGGCTACAGCGCCGCAGCGTAAGGACAAGAACGGGGACGTCATCCTCGCAACCCTGTCCTCAACACTGCAGCCGCCTTGGACATCCTCAACAATGATGACTATGACAAGGACGAGAAGATCTACTACGCATCGATCCTTGCTCACAAAGCTCTAGAGCAGCAGGCCCGTGCTGATTCTCGCGCCGACATGGCGGACGCAAGGGGAGGAAAGTTGGAATCAAAATCCAACGCTTGCAAAGCTGCGGCCGGTGGCAACCCGAAGATCCGTCCGGCTCCAGTAGCCACGGAAAAGGGAAGGACAAGGAGAAAGACCCACGCAAATCACCACCTCCCAAGAGGCAGCGTGACGAGGCATCCAGGACCGGCAACAGGCGCAAGGCCTCACCTCCACCGCCTAGGCGGGATGAAGGCGGAAGCAGGGGCAGCAAGCAGCCGCCAAGGAGTGGCGGCAACCGCGACGATGCCCCGCCGCCAAGAAGAAGCAGGGACCGCACACAGTCCCCACCACCAGTGCCCAGGCACGAAGGCGGAAGCCGGGGACACAACAATGAGCCTAGGCACAGCCGGGCAGCGCAGGACGAGCCCATGCTGATAGATCTGGCAAACAGCTCAGTCCGCAAGACGCGAGACATCGTCTCAATGACATCAAGGCTGGAAAGCAAGATGCCTATCTAGGACCTGAGTGCTTTGGCCCAGCCATCCGCAACGTTCAAGTACCCAGAGACATGACATCAGTGTCAAAAACTCATCAAAGGTACAATGGAGCGGACAAGCCAAACTCATGGTTGTCGGACTACGCGCTGGCAGTTGAAATTGCCGGAGGCAATGGCCTCGTCGCGCACGCTTCCTTCCCCTCATGCTGGAGGGGACAGCCCGAAGCTGGATCGAAAACTTGCCGGAGAAAAGCATTCATAGCTGGCATGACATGGAAAAGGTGTTCACGCAGCACTTCCAAGGCACGTACAAGCGACCCAATACATACACAGATTTGGTTCGTTGCGTGCAAAAGCCAGATGAAACAGCTACAAGCTTCTTGGCAAGGTGGATTCAAACAAAGGCAAGCTGCGAGAACGTAGACGACAATCAAGCAATCCATGCCTTCACCACGGGCCTCCTGAAGGGCTCAAGTCTCAGACATAAGCTCGTACGCATGCAAGTCAAGGATCTCGGAGTCATGCTCGAAGTAGCAGCCATGTACGCACAGGCGGATGACGATGCACGCGATGGAGATGGCGCACATGATATGGCGCCAAACAGGCGAGCAAGTCACAAACGCAAGGCTCCCCAGGATGACAAAGCCGGACCATCAAACGAGGTCGCCGCCGCCTTCGAAGGCAAAGGCGGCAACCGCAAGTGGAAAGGAAAGGGTAAAGATGGCGGCTCCAGCAAGCAGCGCCTGACGTACGATCAGGCGAAAGCCTTGCCTGCCCAATCCACGCGTCCTTAGGCAAAGTCAACCACACATTAGGGGAATGCCGGTTCATGGAGGACTTCAAGAAGGACCCCGAGGTTGGCTGGAAATCAAAAAAGAGCAAAAAGGCTGAGAAGACAAAGAAGGAAGACGATGATGGGGCATGTCCATGTCCGAGGATGAGGAACCCAAGCTGATGCGCAAAGAAAGGAAATATCCCAAGGTACATGGCCAATTGGTGTGCTTCCTGGGCACTCCTTCGGCAAAAGAAGAAAAGGCGGAGATGCGCGAGCTAAACGCCACAGTACCAGACGTTCCCCAGTATCTAGACTGGTCAGAGGAGCCAATAACTTGGGATAGAGATGATCATCCAGATCACGTTCCTCACCCCGGCAAATACGCCCTTGTCGTCGACCCAATTGTCGATAACTTCAGGCTCACCAAGGTGTTGATGGATGGCGGCAGCAGCCTCAACATCATCTACGCGGACACTCTGAAGCGCATGAACTTGTCGGAAAGCCAGCTTGACTATAGCAAGTCAAGTTTCATGGCATGTTCCGGGAAAGCAAGCAAGTCAATGGGAAGCATCAGATTGGAGGTTACTTTTGGGCCTGAGACAAACTACCGCTCGGAGTATCTCAGGTTCGAAGTAGTCCCCTTCAAAAGTGCCTACCACGCCATTTTTGGACGGCCAGCTTTCGCCAAATTCATGGCTCGCCCGTGTTACATATACAGCAAGCTGAAGATGCCGGGACCCAATGGTACAATTACCATCAGTGGCAACTTCAAGAAAGCAAAGGAGTGTGAGCGTGGCAACGCCGCCTTCGCTGAGGCAGTCCTCCACGCAGAGGAGTTAGCCATGTTGAAAAAGAGCTCGATACGTCACAGTTGCCGGAGCATGTAAAGACCGCTGAGCAAAAGAACACTTTCAAGGCGTCCGAAGACACAAAGAAGGCGGATCTGGTCCCAGGTGACAGCTCCAAGCAAGTCACCATAGGGGCTGGCTTGGACGACAAATAGGAAAGCGCGCTCGTCAGGTTCCTCCGTGAGAATCAGGACATCTTTGCATGGTCATCAGCTGACATGCCAGGTGTCCCGAGGGAACTTGCCGAGCACTCTCTTAACGTCTACGAAGGAGCCAAACCAGTGAAGCAAGGAATAAGGCGCTACGGTGAGAAGAAGCGGACAGCAATAGGGAAGGAGATCATCAAGTTGCAAGAAGCCAAGTTCATTAGGGAGGTAGTACACACTGATTGGTTGGCAAATCCTGTAATGGTTCCAAAACCTAATAAGGAAATGAGAATGTGCATTGATTATACCGGTTTGAACAAGTGCTGTCCTAAGGACCACTTTGCTTTGCCTCGTATAGATCAGGTCATAGACTCCACAGCCGGCTCCGAGCTGCTGTGCTTTTTGGATGCGTACTCCGGGTACCACCAAATCAAAATGCGAGAATCCGACCAAATCAAAACAGCGTTCACTACGCCCTATGGGACCTTCTGCTACATCACGATGCCCTTCGGTCTAAAAAATGCCGGCGCAACGTATCAGCGGTGTATGCAAAGATGCCTTCACGAGCAAATTGGCCGCAATGTTCACGTCTATGTTGACGACATTGCCGTCATGTCAAGAAAGAAGGCAGATTTGCTTGACGATTTGAGAGAAACCTTTGATAGCCTCCGGGTATATAGGATGAAACTCAACCCGAAAAAATGCGTCTTCGGGGTTCCTGCCGGCAAATTGCTTGGCTTTATCGTTTCCGAACGAGGGATAGAAGTGAATCCAGAAAAAATCAAAGCGATCCTCAACATATCCAGGCCCAAGGACCTGAAGGACGTGCAGCGACTTGCCGGCTCGGCGGCTGCCGTCAGTCGTTTCATTAGCCGTCTTGGTGAGAAGGCACTGCCTCTCTACCGGCTTCTGAAGAAATCCGACAACTTCGAGTGGACAGACGAAGCAGACGCCGCCTTGCAGCAACTCAAGGACGCGTTAACGTCTGCTCCAATTTTGGCAGCTCCTCGTTCGCAGGAACCAATGCTGCTCTATATTGCGCAACTAACTTGGTTGTTAGCGTGGTACTGGTTGTGGAACGCAAGACGGAAATTTCAGACTTGCCGGAACAACGTCCGGTTTACTTCATCAGTGAAGTATTTTCCGCCTCAAAACAGCGTTATCCGCATTACCAGAAATTGGTCTACGGTGTTTTTTACGCCGCCAGGAAGTTAAGGCACTATTTCCAGGAACATTCAATAACGTGGTGAGCAAGGCACCTCTGGGGGATATCATCAATAATACAGATGCAACAGGCCGCGTTGCCAAATGGGGCATTGAACTTGCCGCCTTCGACATCATATAACCCAGAACGGCCATTAAGTCTCAAGCCTTAGCAGATTTGTAGCTGATTGGACGGAGGCCATGGACGAAGTACCTCTCCCTGAAGATGCATACTGGATCATGCACTTTGATGGATCAAAAATGCTCAGGGCTCGGGGGCTGGCATTGTTTTAAGAAACCCTCAAGGAGACAAGCTTAGTTATGTGTTACAAATTCACTTCAAGGCAACTAATAATGTTGCTGAATACGAAGCTCTCCTTCATGGTTTACACATTGCCAAGGAACTTGGCGTCCAGCGTGTCCTCTGCTACGGAGATTCAGATTTGGTGGCGCAACAGATACGTGGTACTTGGGACACAAAGAGCGAAACAATGGCGGCATATCGAGCTACCGTTGACGAATTCGCCAAGTGTTTTCTAGGCTACGAGGTCCGCCACATCCCAAGAGCTCAAAATGAGGCGGCAGATACACTTGCCAGAATGGGATCTGAACGCAAAAAGGTACCAAAAGATGTTTTCCTGGAACACCTACACAAGCCGTCAATTAAAGGAGCAGACCTCCTTGACCCAGAATCGGCAGAACCAGTTGATAGTGCTAGCTATGCCGTCTACTTGGTAAAGCCGGATTGGACGACGCCATATTTGGACTTCCTGATCAATCAGGAGTTACCGGATGATGAGGTTTTGAAAAGGCAAATAATAAGAAGAGCCAAGGCATTTACAATAATCAAAGGTGAATTGTACAAGCGTAGCACCACTGGTGTTTACCAACGCTGCATTTCGCCCGAAGAAGGCAGAGAACTGTTGGATGAGATACATGCCGGCGTATGTGGACATCATGCTTCCTCACGCGCCCTTGTTTCAAAAGCCTTCCGACAAGGTTTCTATTGGTTGACAGCCAAGCAAGATGCAGAAGACATTGTTAAAAGATGCAGGGGCTGCCAACTTTATGCCAGACAATCACACATGCCGGCTCAAGAGCTTAAAACAATACCCATCACATGGCCTTTCGCAGTCTGGGGCTTGGACATGGTTGGTCCGTTTAAAACGGCGCCTGGTGGCTACACACATTTACTTGTGGCTGTAGACAAGTTTACCAAATGGGTTGAAGCTAAGCCTATCAAAAAGCTAGACGGCGCCACAGCCGCAAACTTTCTGTGGGGAATAATCTCTCGGTTCGGGGTGCCTCATAGCATCACCGACAATGGCACTAACTTGTCGCAAGGCGAAGTCGAGGAATACTGTTATAAGCATGGTATCCGCCTAGATCTAGCCTCAGTAGCGCATCCGCAGCAAACGGTCAAGTAGAGCGTACAAATGGTTTAGTCTACAAGGAATCAAACCACGTCTCGAAGTACCATTGCACAGAGCGGCTGGGGCTTGGGTGGATGAATTGCAGTCTGTCCTTTGGAGTTTACGCACAACTCCAAACAGATCAACCAAGTTTACTCCTTTCTTCTTAGTCTATGGCGCAGAAGCAGTGTTGCCAACCGACATGATGTACGATTCTCCCAGAATCAAGCCTACGTCCAGGAGACGCAGAAGATGCAAGACAGGATGGCCTTGACCTACTTGATGAAGAACGAGATGTTGCCCTTGCGCGATCCGCCATCTATCAGCAAAGTTTGAGGCGTTATCACAGCAGAAGGGTGAGGCAACGAAGTTTTAGAGTGGTGACCTGGTTCTCCGCCTAATCCAAGATAGAAAGGGCTTGCATAAGTTATCCCCGCCTTGGGAAGGACCTTTTGTGGTCAGTAAGGTGTTGCTCAATGGTTCTTATTACTTGGTCGATGCACGAGACGGATACAAGAAGAAGCGAGGTCGCAAGCGCAAAAGGAAGGTTGACGACAAGTACGAAGAAACCAAGCGACCCTGGAACATTGAGCAGCTACGTCCTTTTTACACTTAGCAATTTCCACATTGTAATAAGTACTATATGATTATGAAATAAAAGTCTGTGGTTTGCTCATTCAGTTTTGGGATCATGCCATCTTTTGTCTTTTCTCGCAATCATATATCTGTTGTCATAAAAGTTACCAAACAAAATAAGTTTTGCTCCGTGCTAAGGTCCAAACTTTTTGACATTTGCCGTCTGCCGGCTAAAAACGCAAACAATCTTTGCACCGCCTAATATGCTTATCTGTCTGTTTGTGTGTGGGTCGCCTAGTAGTATGTCGTTGGCACCAACATGCTGGCTTTGGTCTCTGAGTCTAAATTAGTTGGTATTGCACCTGGTTGGCTCAGCTAAAGTAACTAAGATGAGGTTCCGCCAACATATGAAAAAGCTAAACATGCAGGCGAGATACATATTAAGGCGGGCCACTTAAGTAAGCCTACCGCCAAGTGTAGCATAAAAGTTGGCCCATAAATATTTACAACCCAAAATAAAGTTTTATGCGTTAACAGATTAACGCAGTGTTTTGTGCTGCCTTTGCAGGAGGAGTCTAAGGGATTGCCGCCTTGGTAGAGCTGGTGGAGAGATCCTGGGGGCTGACGCCGGCATTCTTGGGGCTGGCTCCGCCATCCTTGGGGCTGCGCTTGTCGGCTCCGGCTTCGCCTTCTTCGCCTCGGGAAGCTTCAGGATCCGCCAAGGAGGGATCGGCTACGGCAACATGCGGGTCCGGGTGTTCCTTGTAGAACTTGCGGATGTCAACCATGTTGGCAACCCGGGTCGCATAGCCGCGAACAGACCGCAGCACGTCCTGCATCACGATGGCTTGGTTGTTTTCGTCTTCGGTGGGGAAGTACTCGGTGACTTGATGAATATCAGCCTCCGGGTACCACGCCGCCGTCATTGCCAATGCCAACTTGGCGCCGCCTCGTGCTGCTGAGCGTAGCGTGTTGTCGTGTTCAGCTGCCGCCTTCTCCAGCAGGTCCGGCAGAGCATCGAAGATGACGGGATCGCCGTCTTCCCCAGGGTAGAACTTGGCGGCAAATGCTTTGCCTGCGCCGACAATCTGGTTGACGATTTCGCCAACTTTCAAGATTCGGCAAGGCGCGGCGTTGTAGCCAGGTCATCTCCCAAGCTAGCCGGCACTGCACAAACACAAAGTTACACACTGCAGCTTCAAGTTTCAAGAAAGCAAGGTGACAAAATGAAGGATTGGAGGCATACCCAAGACATGGTCGTGGATGGCGTTGACCTCATCCAGATGGTTCTCAAGCGTTTCTTGGCTAGCTGGACCGCCTTTGACAGTTGGTCCTGCTGCTCCTTGGCGTTCTTGTTCACCTGGTCAAGGTTGTTGCTCATGGCCTCAAGTTGTCCAGTCAACTTGCTAACTTCGGCAGCATGGCCAACGCACGCTCATCCAGCTCCTTGGCGTGATCCGCCTTCAGCTTGGTCACCAGCCCGGCAAGATCTGCAGCTTCGTTCATCAAAGCTTGCATGTCAGTGGAGTTCTTGAGAATATCTTGCGCAGTGTTTAATAATTCTACAAATAAAAAGAAAAGACGACTAAAATACTTGTCGGAAAAGGAAAAGAAGTCGGACGAAAAGAAGGCAAAGAAAGCTTTGTCACCTTCATCCTTCTTGCGAGCTTCTTCCAAGCTCGCAATTTGGGCGTTCTTCAACTCCACGTCCTGCTGCAGTTCCTGGCATTCCTTTTCTTCTTCTCTTGAGCACGAAATAGCTCAAGATTGGAAGCAAGAACGGCCTGCATGCACGAAAACAACATTATGGTTAGCACTATTTAGTCAACGAGACCACTTTGCCGGCTAAATTTTTCAGCCGCCAAAGTGCTCGGGGGCTGGGACCATAGGCTATTTTACCTCAAGTTGTCCGTGCAGGGTGTCGTGGAGTTCGTCCATGTGCGCGTACCAGTTGCGGGTACCGTCACGCATGGTCTTCAGTGTTTGCCGGGGGTCTTGCAACCCTTTGCCAGATTGGGAGCCAGGATGGGAGGATGATCCGCCTTGTTCGGCCGCCATCTGGTCATCCATCTCCTGCTTCATGGCAATAAATCGAGCGGCATCACTAGCCGAAGCTTCAGCCGTCTTGGAAAAAGTATGCCGGCAACTGATTTCTTGCCCGCCATCTTCTCGTAGCCGCCTCTGCGGTACCGGCAGCTGTGTACGTTCCCTGGCATACAACCACGGGAACGCCAACTGTGGGCGTTGTCGGCGCAGCTGGAGAAGACGTGGTGGCTTGCCCCTGCCGGCAGCAATCTTCAAGTTGGAGCGGAGCTTGGGCATGGCAGGCTTGCCTCTGTAAGCAGAAACATGCAAGTTTGTCAGCACAAACATAAAATAGCTAAGTCAGGGAAGCCAAAGTTTGCTACCGCTTGAAGGGACATTCCCCACGGTCTCATCCTCTGCATCGACAGAGGTGGCCGCCTTCTTCCTCTTCTCCAAATCCTTGGTGGAGGAGCTCAGCTTGCGCTTCTTCGATTTGCTGGCACCTGTATCGTACCAGTTTGGAGCCAACTCTTCCTCCCCAAGGTTTGCAGCTGAAAAGGAAACAAGACAATATTAATCAGTACCTAGTGGGCAAGGATGTTAGTGAAATAACAAAGTAGCTTTGACTTACCGCTGGGGCTGGGTTGTCATGGTGAACATGGCGACGCCTTCAGCCGCCTTCACCGACAGAGGCTTGATAAGCTCTCTAAGCCGGTATTCCAAGGCATCCTGATCAAGGGTGCTGTTGCCGGCGTCATCCGCCTTGTACTCGCACATCTTCAGTGGGCGATGGCGGAGTGGCATAATCTTCCTCGACACCCAGCAGATGACGGTGTCAACTCCGTCAAGTCGTGGAGCCAACATCGTCTTCGTCAAGAACTCGATCCGCCTAACGGCAATTCGAAGTTCCGCCGCAAGCTGCTGAGCGGCACCTTTGCCGTCCAGCAGCCTTGTGGGTTGGCGGACCGTTGACGAAGGCGGCATCCCTTGTGTGCTGCCAGGTGTCGGGATGTCCTTGCAGTAGAAGAAAGTGCTGGTCCAGTGCTTCACCGACTCGATGTATGGTATTTTGGGTACCAGTCGGGTTGGCGGCAGTTGAACGTGACACTACCGCAGGTTGCTAGGTGGCCGCCTGGTATGGTTTGCCGGCGGCACAGGAAGCAGTACTTAAACAGCTCTATGGACGCAGCTATGCCTAAGTACCCTTCGCACAAAGCCTGGAAGCCGGCTAGCACTAGAATACTATTGGGCGCTATGTTGTGTGGCTGCAGCCCATAAAAACTAAGCACCGCCAAGAAGAAGGCGGAAAGCGGCAGAGACATACCGCGAAGGCTATGCGACGCCAACATGACGCGCTCGCCGTCTTGGGGGTCAGGCACCGCCTCGTCGCCTGGAACCCTCCAGGAGCATTCCGTCTTTGGCGGAATGTATCCGCCTTCCTCCAGCTCCTTCAGATATGCTGACGTCATAACTGACGGCAGCCAGTACCTGGAACCCAGGTCTCCAGCCTCTTCCTCTTCCTCGGCGTCGTCATCCTCGTCGGCGGCAGATTCCGCCGCGGCCTCAGAGCTGGTCGCCGCGAGGGATGGGAGGGGAAAGGTTGGAGCGGCGGTTGCAGGCGCCGCCGGAGCTGGGGAAGAAGTAGAAACCCCGCCCGTGGCCACGGTGGCCGCGGGAGAGGTCATCGATGCGCCTGCGGGCACCGCCGCCGCCGCTGGGACAGATCCAGATCCGGCGGGGGTCGCAGAAGCCGCAGCCAGTGCCGCCGTCGCCGCCGCATCCTGCTGAGTGCTCGCCATTTGGGGAGAGGCCGCTCGTGCTCGCCGGAGTTGAGTACGGGAGGAGATGAGCTCGGGAAGGTGAGGAGGCCACGGTGGGTGCGAATGAAGAAGTGCATCGATGTGCCCTTTGGGGTATTTATCCCCACGCGCCAAGATCCGTGCCGAGATTGGGGGACGCGAGATTTCCGCCACGTGCCCACGATTTGCACGTCGTGGCAACGGTGTCTGCGGCCTCGCTCCGATTTCTGTGCGTAGTGGAGAAACCATCATGACGCATGCCCAAGTCCAAACTGTCGTGGACTGCATGGCGTCATCCGTCAACATTTGACAGGTCCAGTCAATTGACAAGACTGGTGCCAGGAAGATTCCTGACAATGGTCAGGCCGTCTTTCCCATGATGGCGGCAAATTGTCCGACTACTTTAGGCGGACCGCCGCTTACTTTCAACTTTGGAATGCTTCAAGCTCTTCAGACGCTTACAAGACAAGGCGGACGTTGCCGACAAAAGAAGACGGCGCCTGAAGAACTCGAACCCTCCCAGGGGCTAATGTTGGGGATATACCTACTAGGGGTATCACCAGCATGGATCAATCCGGCTAGTCCAGGGTGGCCCGCAGTGGTGGTGAAGGCTTTGCCTACCGGGCGGCCCAGATAGCTGACGACCAAGGAAGGCGGATGCCGGCAAGGAGGAGGCCCAAGACTGAAGCCCATGAAGCCACCAAGACCAAGACGGAAGGCGGCATACTTGCCGGCTAGGTTTAGGACTCCGTATACTTGCTGGATACGTAATCACCTTGTAACCCTAGGTCCAGCCGCCTATATAAGCTGGACCTCGGGACGCCTTTAGGGCAACCAATCCATATTCTCTCATACATCCAACTCATTGTAACCTGTTCACGGCGATATTGCCTTATAGTGAATTATAGCAGCACGTAGGGCACCGCCACCGCCGTGGTGCCTGAAGCTGGGTAAACCGCCGTGTACAATCCCGACCTTGACGACGTCCACCTTCTTGCCCTACGTTCACCCTCGGCTAGCAGGACCCCGTCTCCTATCCAGGATGCCGATACGACGACACGAACAGTCTTTAATTAGAAGAACTAAAATACCATTTCATGTTAAATATGTAATTTGTGGAATAATATTTGTTAGTCATTCCAACTACATTTAAATTAGTTATTATGTCTTAAGGATGCATTTCAATACCACTAATTAGTCATATAATCCATAATGACTGCAGTGCATCGACGTCGTATATGATTACTTTTTTCCTTTTCCGGTGTTTAGTTCTTATCGACAGAACACAAGTCCGAAATTGGTTTTGAAAGTACCGAAAATCCATATCTCGCTGTCAACAAACAAATCGAAAATATCACCATGATCACAAAAAATAAATGCTAACTAATTATAGCATAAATAAATGCTTACTAATTATGGCATACAACGTAACCGTACAGTAAAATTCATATTTGGAAACATCAATACAAAAAAATTGTTCAGATTTTAGAAGTATTGAAATTCAAAAAAAATGCATTTACTAGTTGTCTAGATTTCAAAAATTAGTAAAATTGAGAAGTTACCCATATTTGAATTCTTTTCACGTTTGCAAAATGCTCAGATTTAAAAAGCATTTAAATTTTTTTTAAAAATCATTCTTCTTATTTTTAAAATTATTTCAAAATAAAGAAACTCCTAACATATCCGCCCTATCTGCCAGAAATTTAACAAATATAAATATACAATAAAAAATAACAATTGAAAAAAATGTTAACACTTAAAAAAAATTATACCTTCCAATCTACAACTTAAAATAATACAAACAATATACCATCATTACACAAACTTCTTTCAAATCAGTACTTCTCAAACCTACACGAATTTTAAATATGCACGTTACCAAATTTAAATTTCATTGTAGGTGCATTGCCTAATATTTGTATACATTGTAGGTGCACTTCATCTAATTATGGATTAAAATTTAATAAATGCTCACAAAATAAAATTCCTTTGATTATACTACGCAATCGACAAAAACAAAAAGTACCAACCATTACTTGCGCTACTTATGGCATAATGAAAACATATTTGAAGATTTCAATTCGCCGAATAATTGGAGAAAATCCAACTTAATTCCCTCAAATTATGAATTCAATTTAATAAATGTCCACATAATGTATTCCATTTGAATATGGAGTTCACCCAAATTTTCAAGGCAAAATACGAACTTATGATATCTTCCCAAGTTGTTTCATATTCAGAGATAATTTAGCTAAAATCTCTCTAATTTTGCACATAAAATTTAAAAATGCTTCATTCACTAAATGTTTGCATAAAATAAAAGTCCATTTCCTCTAATTATGGATTGAATTTAACGAATTCCCTTCATTTTTGCTAAATATTTGGATATTCTCTAAACTATATACACAAATAATCAGAAAAAATCAATGCTAACTACATATAGCAAAACACAAAACATAATTGCACAATTCAAAATGGTCAAAATTTGGATGCAACATAGACGAACTTTCCCCATTTGTTAGCACGAATCCAAAAAATATGCAGTACCACTAACTACATACTTAACTTAAATATTATTTGGGAAAAAGAAGCACATTTCAACATTTCAAAATGCTAAAATATTTGAGGTGTCCCAAGATATATCAACATGCTTGGGAAAAAAAAATTGGTACTTACTAATGCCAAAATACAAACAAACTTAAACAATTCAAATTGCCTAATATTTGTATACATTGTAGGTGCACTTCATCTAATTATGGATTAAAATTTAATAAATGCTCACAAAATACATTTCCTCTGATTATACTACGCAGCCGAAAAAAAAAATTACCAACCATTACTTGCACTACTTATGGCATAATGCACATATTTCAAGATTTCAATTCGACGAATATTTGGAGAAAATCCAAATTAATTCCCTCAAATTATGAACTAAATTTAGTAAATGTCCAACTAATGTAATCCATTTGATTATGGAGTTCAACTAAATTTAGAAGGCAAAAAAATGAACTTATTATATCTTCCCAAGTTGTTTAAAATTCAGAGATAATTTAGCTGGAAAACACTCTAATTATGCACATAAAATTCAAAAATGCTTCATTCACTAAATGGTTGCAAAAAATAAAAATCCATTTCCTCTAATTATGGACTGAATTTAACGAATTCCCTTACAATGCATTTCCTCAGACTATGGAGTTAAATTAAATATTTCGATATTTACGACAAATTACAAAGATACCTGACCATTCCAATTTATGGAATTAAATTAATTCAACGAATGCTGTTTGTTTACAATAATGCACATTTAATATGAACATGCAGAGAAAATAATAAGGTTTTTCCCCCATCTAAGTGATTCTGTTACTTAATCTTCTCAATTCTAAACCATTTCTTTAATACGCTTTGGACATCTGCAATACTTTAATAAAGCATTGTTCGCGACATATTACAACAACATATCGCCAATAAAAATTTAACAAATAACAAAGGCGCGTCGTGACGACGCGCAAAATTCCACTAGTTCCATTAAGACACCGCGAGATCGCTGGCCACCAAACTGGTTACAAAGTTTGGGAAATCCAACATCCAGAGAAAATGATCAGACTGTCGCTCCCTCATGCCAAACGTTGTTAACGAATGAGCATTTCATCCAAGGGTGAATTGAAATTGTCTGCATTTACAACCCCAAAAATGGACACTTCACAATTGTAGTGACCCCACACGATCTCCCCAAAATAACCAGACTGTATCCCCCAATCTCTCTTTCTCGATCCCTTTTATGATATTGTTTGACTGCCGAAGTTGTTACCACATGCACCGATTTTTACTGGTGCAGACTATTTTCCTCACTGCCATTCCCCCACGAAAGGTATGCTCACTTTTCTCGTACCATTTCCCTGCCACTACTTCATCCTCAGGAATGGCTCGACTTACTCAAGTTGATTCAGTCTCCCATGGTTATGCTGGGCACGGTTCTTTGCTCCCTCATACTGGATCTAACGTATGGTAGCGTGACTCGCTAGTCAGCGGCGCCATGAAGACGGACGGACATGATTTTTTCCTTTTCCCTTTCTCTGAAATTGGATGTGGTGATGGTTTCTCTTTTTCTTTCCTTCTCTCTTCATTGTTCATGGTTTTCTTTGCACGATGCTAAGGACTTATGATCCGGACCTGCCCATTTTTAGGTTCCGCTGATCTAATAGATGGAACCAAGGATTTTCATCCCTACTCATGTGAAAAATAATGTATGCTCAGATCCGAAATTAGATTATTTTCAAATTTGAATAATTTGTGCATGACACTAAGAAAGATTATTCTTATTTTAATTGAAAATGCCCAGCTCGTGATGTTTTGGAAGTTGCTCGGATCCAAAATGAAGTTCAGAAAAAAGTAAGATCAAAATTAAAATTATGTGATTCGGACACAGGCTTATGTTCTATATATCCATATTTATTTGTATGAACGGTTTTTCTAATTAGGGAACGTGTCCCACGAACTCTCTACATCCGTTGCTTCTTATTAACATTGTTCTCCGGTATATCCGCATGCATGCATGAAATCTTTTTATAGTTCAGAAATTCAAAAATCATTATCTTTTAAACCATAAATCGAATTGAAGATCCGTTTTCACAGCTGGGTACGTCTCGACGAGTACTTCAAAACAAGATCTCATCTTAATATGTTTTGACAAACTTTGTTTTTCACCGTCAGTTGCCAGTTTATAATACTGTAGTTGCCATATTGCTGGTTAACAGTTAACATCCAAATAATACATAATTATCAGGTCATTTTTACATGTTTTTTGTCATAACCATGATCTACATGTTCAGAAATTGAGTATTTGATCTAATCTAGACACGTAAAATATGAGATTACCGTCACAGAATGATTACATTGGTGAGTAGCGCAGTTCAAAAGACCAGGGAACCATATGATTTTAACCCGGTAACCAAGTTGATAATGACTGGTAACCAAGTGACTATAATCTGGCAACTAAAGTCAGAAAAAAAGTTATCAAAACATATCAAGACGAGATCTCTTATTAACATTGTTCTCCGGTATATCCGCATGCATGCACATGCATGCATGAAATCTTTTTATAGTTCAGAAATTCAAAACTCATTATCTTTTAAACCATAAATCGAATTGCAGATCCGTCTTCACAGCTGGGTACGTCTCGACGAGTACTTCGAAACAAGATCCCATCTTAATATGTTTTGGCAAACTTTGTTTTCCATCGTCAGTTGCCAGGTTATAATACTGTAGTTGCCATATTGCTGGTTAACAGTTACCATCCAAATAATACATAGTTACCAGGTCATTTTTACATGTTTTTTTGTCATAATCATGATCTACATGTTCAGAAATTGAGTATTGATCTAATCTAGACACGTAAAATATGAGATTACCGTCACAGAATGATTACATTGGTGAGTAGCGCAGTTCAAAAGACCAGGGACCATCTGATTTTAACCACCAACTTGATAATGACTGGTAACCAAGTGACTATAATCTGGCAACTAAGGTCAGAAAAAAAAGTTACCAAAACATATCAAGATGAGATCTAGTTTTGAAGATCCCGTCGCAACAAAGCCAACCGTGAAAACGGAGGTTGATTTTGAATTAAGGTTTAAGAGATAAAACGTTTTAAGTTTGAGAACGAAAAAAGAAGTCCATGTAGTGGCTGCATGCATGGCTTAATTAGCATATTTAATCCGTGCCCACGGAAGTCTAATCTGGGGCACGTGTCCTTAATAGCACGATCCTTTGTAATCTCTGGTAGAGAGCGCACATGTGGGGTTTGGTGGGGTATCTTTTTTCATAGATTTGAATACGAAAAATCAAATATATATCTTTCAAATCGAGCGACCAGATCACATTTCATTTTCAAGCCTATGCTAGTCGCGTCTTGATTCTCCAAACTCGATCCTACGTTGATATTCCTCGGTGAACCTCTTTTTGTTTGCACTATCTTGAGTCAATTGCACTGCTTTCTGGTTTGTAGTTCACTGACTTTTCCTTCCAAACCGTGTTAGGTTGCACTCCTCTTAGTGCATGTTATGTCTTGTCCTGAGTACATGTAGTCTTGCATCCGTGTTTTTTTTATCTTCTTCCCTGAGTGCATGTTGCGCACTTCGTACGTTTAGCTGCACCAATGTCCTGTCTTACAATGCAATGGATTTTTGATGTCCTACCCTGAGCATCTCTTTTGAGCTCTATTTCAGTGCATGATGCACTGCGTTTTGATGCCCTGCCCTAAATGATATTTGACACTGCCTTTCGTTGCACTGATGTCATGCGATACAATATATTTTCAAGTGCTATCATGAGCATCTGTTTTGCACTAAAGTCCTGCCTTTGAAGAAGGCACATCATGTGCTACGGCAAATGTACATACAAAATATTACGCACAACGACCAATTTATCTCATCAAGATCTATATGAATTTTTAAAAGCGTTGAAGGCGTCGCGAATGAGCGCAACCCGCGTCATGTGTTGTGCCAAAATGCACCCTATAAAATATTACATGAAGACATCCTGCAATGACCGCATGTTATGCGCTACCTTTTTAATGTGTTGTATTTTTTACCTGCAATGTATTTTTAATTTTTTGTTATAAATCATAACACATAAATAGAGAAGAGGGCGATTTTATTGATCTCTTTAGATTCTAAAAATTAAAATTTCATTATCCATAATGTAATTGCGAAGGTTTTTCTTTGATTTTTCTCGCCACGTAATTTTTTGAGTTTTATTGAAGACAACTAATAAGACCCCAAAGATGATGTTGACATCATTGTGCATCGGAAGGAGGAGGACTGTTGAACACAATAATTTGCTAATCTAACTAGTTAAATTCAATGATGACATCTTGCGGACGATGTTATATGATATTACTATTCTATATATGATATTCCTTTTCCGTTATATGATGCAATTGCTAAATTGAATAATATTCACAACTTTTTTATTTTAAAATTACGTGAGTGGCGTGCCACTATAGAGACACTGTACTAATATTTTTACTACTAATGGCGTGTGGTAGACACGCCAACAATGTGTGTTACGAATGGCGTGTGGGTGGCCCACCACTAGTAACTTCTACCAGTGGTGGCATACTAGTAGCATTCTCAATACACGCCACTAGTAGTAGAACTGGCACGTCGCTAGAGGCTATTGACTACTAATGGTAGCACCGGTTAAGCCCAATTTAGTTGTTGTTATGCGGTAGTTCTGATGCAGTACCGGCTTTGTACCACCCAAAACAGTGCCCTTGAGTGCTTGCTGCGGTCGTGATCCGGTAGTCCTGGGCGGAGCCAGCTCCCTGCCCAGGCTCGTGCGACAACTCTCCATTGGGAATTAGTTTACAAACAATGCTCAGCAAGGATGCTTATGGGGCAAAAGCGAGCTGCCATCGATGTGTATAGCTTTTGCCTAGGCGTGCTGATTGGTCTGATCCGCCACTACCGGTAGTAGGGGCGGTTAGTACCGATGGCCATGGGCAGCCCGGTCCGGAGGGCCTAACCCGAAACCAGCCCTAAAATCTCAGGCCGGGCCGGCTTGCACATCAGATCAGTCTCGGGCCTGAATTTCGGGCCCGATAGTCAGGTCGGGCCGGCCTTAACAAAAACGCGAAATCAGCATGGGTCGGGCCGGCCGGGTCTAGTTGGGATTTTTTGGACTCGAGCCGGGCTCGGGCCTGACTATCGCGCCTGGTCGGGCTCGGGAGACCGGCCCGGCCCGAGAAATGCCCAGGTATACCTGGGAGTGGCCGGTAGTAGTGTGGGTGGTAGTACCGCTCCTGGATCTTTCTGCTATTTTTTCCCTCCTCTTCCATGCTTCGCTCTTGTCGGTGTTGAGTCCTCCTGCACCTAGGTCCTCCTTCATTAATACCATAAGTTCATGCTCATAGCTAAGGATGCAAGGAGTAATAGGAGCTCCAAGTAGCATATCATTCAAGATTACTACAGATAGACATATGCATAAAGGAGAAGATTCACCTTTGAGCAATATACATCGTGGACTGCCACTAATCGTATGGTGATGACCATGGCTTGTAAATTGTAAGTCTATTCTATTTTTTTTAATTTTTTTTAGAAAGGGGGGCAAAAGCTTTGCCCCAATCTATTAATTAAGGAGAGTTTTACAAGAAAGTAAAATGCGGTTACAAAACGACTACTCTCGCGGCATTAAATCTCTCAGATGTTTTGATGTAGTGCGCCCTACACATGACACGCCTAGTGGTCCAATGACAAGAGCTAGAGTCAAAGCTCTCCATGATAAGGTGAATTCACTCCTATCTATGTGTGATCTTGACACTCCCTTGAACGGGTTGTTACTTCATTCAGACACTCTATGCATATTCAGGAATCAGCTCCATGAAGATCCCCAAGGAAGTGCGGAAGATGGACAAGAATCGAGCCAAGACGATGAGGAAGAAGAAGGCAAGATGGGAGAAGAACTCCCAGGAGGCGGTACTACCGTCGGGTCAAGCGGTACTACCGCCCCTGGCCCAGTCAGCAAGAACCAGCCCCACGAAAGCGGCACCGGCAGCGGTACCAACCGGTACCGGGGACGTGGGATGGACGAGTCTCACGTCGGCGGTACTACCGCGCCTGCTACCTCTGAAACCATGATTCGGGCGCGTCTTCCGGTACCGCCAGCGGTAGCTGCAGCGGTACCGACCGGTACCGGGGGCGTGGGAAGCAGCGACGCATGCCCGCACCAGCGGTACCACCGGCTGAACCAGCGGTACTACCGCCAGTGCGGGAACCAGTTCGGGACAGGACCCGTGTAATCTTATCCTTTCGCCTCGTTTTGTACCTAGACTATAAATAGCACTCCTTTGACTAGATCTAGGGTTAGACTATGATTTGAGATTAGAGTAGAGCTGTGCTCCTTCTTCTCAAAGTGGTCTCTTCCTCCAATGGAGATGAATCAAGGCCTCCCCTTGTGGAGATGAACCAAGGCCTCCCCTTGTGGAGAAGATCCCTTTAGTGGATACCAAGGCTTCCTCTTGTAGTTTGCTACTTGCTAATCTTTCCTCTTGAAGTGGCTAGATTGGGTTGGTTTAGATTGACCAATTGGACAAACAATCCTAAGAGTAAGGTATGCTTGGGAGAGGAGAATTGGGGGCTACCCTTGGGGCTTGTTACCAGTTGAATCTTGCTGAGTTATGTCTTGCTAGTTATCTTGTTTGGTGTTGTTCCCCTCTTTGTGTTCTTGTGTTCATCCCTTGTTCTTTGTGTTCATCGATCCCTTAGCCCAAATCCGTGAACATCGGGACCAACCTACATCATGTTTCGCACCCGCGGTTGCCCAAAGGCGGGCTTCATGCTTGATGTTCCCGAAGATGATTGTAGTAGGTGCATGCTTGTTGCGGAAGACCCGTGCATTGAGTTCATTCCAAATCTCCCAAGAAGTGAGCAAGGTAAGAGATGCCATGGCCTTCCAGTTAGGAGTGGAGTTATCCGACATGTTGAACCACCATTCACTAGTATAGAACGACACATCGGATACCCCTCTATGGCAACGGCAAGAGTTAGGCGACGGAAAAATGAGCTCCGCGCGCTTCCGCGAGTGCGCGCGCGCGCTAGTCGGTCGATGGGCCCGACACAATGGTAACGGAGGCTGAAAAGATCTCCGTTGCTCATATATAGGCAACGGAGGAAAGAATATCTCCGTTGCTAATATTTCCACATCAGAAACGGAGATCGATCTATCTCCGTTTCCCATGTGAAGGCACATTAAGCGGTGCCGGTATTAATATCTCCCACTCCAGTACTGTATCTCACTCTACTCTCAGTCTCACTCTCCCCAGTTCCTAACCCTAGCCGCACACGCTCTCCTCCTACTTCACCCATCGATGGCGAACCCCTCCGGCGCCGACGGAAGTCAGGATGGAGCATCTTCCTCCTCCCACCCTCCGAGGCGCAGCCCGGATCTCCCCTACAACTGGGGCGAGATCCCTGGCGACTGCGGTCGCGAGTTCATTCTGAGCCGTCAAATCCCATCCGGATCCACGGCGGCGGCGGCCACCGACGCCCGGATCTCATCCTCATCGTCCTCCTCGGACGATGAGGACGAGGATCTGGAGGTCGGTCTCCTCCTCTCTCGCGCCTCCTTTGAGCGCGAGCGCGCCGAGGGTGTCATTCGGGCGTCTGCGATGCAGAGAGCTATCCGCATCTCCGCCGCCGAGCACGCGATAGAAGCCGCCGAGGAGGTGTTGTTCCAGACGAGGCTCCGGGCGGCCATAGACCGCTCTCTTCTCCCTGGCCAGGGCCCTGGGCCAGATGCGGCGGCGGCAGCGGTGGCGGCGGCGGAGGAGGAGGATGAGGAGGAGGAGGAGGACGCTCCGGTGTTCGAGCAGGATGAGGTCTCCTCTGACGTCTCCTCTGGCAGTGGCTCCGGCGCCGACGCCTGGGACGCAATCCGCGACGGAAAGCGATCCCGCCTCGCCTAAGGTAAATGACCGCTCTGTTAGCTACTTATTTAGCTCGGTTTGCTCTGTTAGTTAGCTCTGTTCAGCTATGTATTTGCTATGTTAGCTACTTATTTAGCTCGGTTTGCTTTGTTTAGCTATGTATTTGCTATGTTAGCTACTTATTTAGCTCAGTTTGCTCTGTTAGTTAGCTCTGTTCAGCTATGTATTTGCTATGTTAGCTACTTATTTAGCTCGGTTTGCTTTGTTTAGCTATGTATTTGCTATGTTAACTACTTATTTAGCTCGGTTTGCTCTGTTAGTTAGCTCTGTTCAGCTATGTATTTGCTATGTTAGCTACTTATTTAGCTCGGTTTGATTTGTTTAGCTATGTATTTGCTATGTTAGCTACTTATTTAGCTCAGTTTGCTCTGTTAGTTAGCTCTGTTCAGCTATGTATTTGCTATGTTAGCTACTTATTTAGCTCGGTTTGCTTTGTTTAGCTATGTATTTGCTATGTTAGCTACTTATTTAGCTCGGTTTGCTCCGTTAGTTAGCTCTGTTCAGCTATGTATTTGCTATGTTAGCTACTTATTTAGCTCGGTTTGCTCTGTTCAGATATGTATTTGCTATGTTAGCTACTTATTTAGCTCGGGTTGCTCTGTTAGTTAGCTCTGTTCAGCTATGTATTTGCTATGTTAGCTACTTATTTAGCTTGGTTTGCTCTGTTAGTTAGCTCTTCAGCTATGTATTTAGCTCGGTTTGCTTTGTTTACTGCTTATTGGCTCTGTTTATTAGCTTTGTTTGCTGTTTTTAACAAAGAATATTCGTTGTTTCAAGGGCTTGGTGGATGCTTGGTGACGATGCTGCTGCCGTGAAGACCTAGGAGCGGGGCTCCATACACGGTGCCGTCACCAGGAGCAGTACATTTTGCGCAGCAGGAAAGACAGTAGATGTTCATCTGGCGGCCGTGAAGACATAGCAGCAGAGCTCCAGCCACGCGCACTGATGAACTTTTGTAAAGCAGGGCGTACAGGAATACGGTGACGACCGGGCGGCCGTCTAGTCGCATGGAGCGGGGCTCCATCGACGGCACAGCCCGTCACCGTGTTTTTTTTGTTTTCCTGTAACCCTTATTAGAAACGGTTATTAGCAAAACTCCGTGTCTAATGTTAAATACATCAGAAACGGTTTATCTCCTCCGTTGCCATTGTGAGGCTTCACATCAGTGACAGAGGCGGGGACACGGACCCTTTCTCCGTTGCCGAAGGGGTTTTTGGCCCGTTTCCGATGTGTCGTTCTGTACTAGTGATTCTTCAAGAGCGAGAGATGGCCAAGAATGGACGTCAAGAGCATGAAGGCCTAGCCACTCCCTAAGGAGTCCCCAAATGCGCACCGTGAAATGACACTCGATGAGGAGGTGCTTAATTGACTCCGGCGCCCTCTTGCAAAGGGGGCAAAGACCACAATTCGGCCATCCCCGCTTCTCCAACCGGTCGGCCGTCCATACTCTATTTTGTAGAGCTAACCATGCAAATAACTTCACTTTCGGAGGGGCCCAAGGTTTCCAAACCATCCACTTCATGTTTGTTGGTTGCACCAAAGAATTGAGCTCGATATGCCGATGCCGCGGTGTATTGCCCATTGGCCGTGAGCCTCCAAGTGATCTCATCATCCACATCGTGGTCGAGGTTGACGTCTTGAAGAAGTATCCAAAGGTCCACAAATTGAGCCACATGGTCAAAAGTGAAGTAATCATCCATTTTCATTTTCGACACCCACGAGTTATCCAACAAGGCTTTGTTTATTTTCCACTTCTTAGAACTAGACGCCTCGAAAATGAGAGGTGCAACTTCTTTGGGCTTCCTCCCCAAAAGCCAAGGGGCCTCCCAAAAAGGGGTCAACGCACCATTGCCCACGGTGATAGAGGTGGCGGAGTAGAAGAGGTCCATGTCAACATTGTCACAAGGATTGTCCAAACCGCACCAAATTTTGCTTGTGTCCTTCCATTCAAGCCATGGCCACCTCAACCTAAGAGCCCTCGCAAACTTCTCGGTGTTTAGGATGCCAAGGCCCCCAAGTTCCTTAGGGCGGGAAACCTTCTTCCAATTGACCTTGCACTTGCTACCGGTTGTCTTATCCTTCCCGCCCAAAGAAAAGCCCTCTCGATTTTGTTGATGAAGGCGATTGTTTCCAGTGAGACCTTGAGGGGTGTCAAGTGGTAGATGGCTTGAGAGGCAAGCACCGCTTTCACAAGCGCGCCACGGCCGGCCGAAGTGATGAAGTCGCCGTTCCAAGTTGGAACTTTCCCGGCAACCTTGTCCTCAAGGTGTTGAAAGTCCACCTGTCGTAGACACCACACCGAAAGCGGTAGGCCTAGGTATCTCATCGGAAAAGTTGTGCGCACCACCGGGAGGCCCTCAAAGATGAAGTCAAGATCAACGCTGTCACAACGTATAGGCGCCACCAAGCTTTTTGAAAGTTTGTGCATAAACCGGTGACCTCTCCGAACCCTTCAAGGATGTTGGCAAGATTGATAATGTCTTCCCGAAAAGGGGCCACAAAAATGGCCGCGTCGTCCGCATAAAGTGAGGTTCTCAAGATGTTTCCACGCCCACGAATCTTGTGAAGGAGACCATGTGTCGTAGCCATTTCAAGTATTTGTGTCAATGGGTTCTATTCTATTTATCAGTGCATCGAGATGCAAAACTTTGTATTTTCTTGAAAAAAACACTTGTGTCATAAATAATCACTTCTGCACCTGGCAGCACGGAAACGAAAATCATGTTCAATCAAAACATACCCAATACACGTTTGCACAGTGCTACTACACACAACCCAAAATACGACAGGAACAAAAACTCGAAAAGCAAACCCAATTCACGCATGCATGCATCAAAAATCACGAGATGATGCTCGAACTCTCGGTGTAGATCGATCAGTATAAGAAGTTCTTGCAGCCGGCGGAAGGCGGATGATCACATCGGAGATGGAGCCGACGGGGGACTGCTGTCCCGATAGAACGGCAGCACGGTATAGACGGTCTGCATGATTGTCATGACGAGGAGGAAGACGGCAGCGGCAAGGGACAGGAACGCCCACGGGCTCCTGAAGTAGGTGTGGATGAGGTTGGCGCGCCACATGTTCCACGGCTGCCTGAAGTAGCCGTTCACCTGCCGCTGCACGGCGTCGAGCGCGCTGTCCGGCTCGAGCACCACATCCCTCGAGATGCTGTTGAACAGCTTGGCGACCGCCTTGTCGCTGCCGACGGCGTTCTGGATGATCCCCTTGGAGCTCAGCAGAGCCACGTCCTTGGCCGAGTCGATGATGTTGTCCATGAAGAACACGTAGGCGGTCACGTCGTTTCCGGCTCCGACGTGCAGCCGCTCGAACGCCATCATGTTGAGGAACATGTACTCGGTGGAGTCGTCGACGGGCACCGTCGGCATGCTTAGCACGCCGTGCCTGAAGCGGATGTCATGTAGGCTGATGGACTTGCTCGTTCTGAACCGGATACCAGCTTCGTAGAGCTCCACCGCCGACCGGATGATGTCGTTGTCCTGCGTGTCTCGGGAGCTCGGGATTTTCTGGTATTCACCAAAGAGCATGCTCCGGCGAAGCACATCGAGTGGATGGAGCCCTAGGCCAATGCCTGGTTGTAGTGGCCGGGAAGATGGAGCCAGAAATCTTAGGACCATTCTGTTGATGAAGTCGTCGTTCTAGCCGTCATCCATGCATGCAAGCATTCAAATGGTTAGCCAAAGATATCAAAGTCACAAATAAGATAAGTAAATGGTCACAAATAACTCAGACTTCTCCGAGTGGTACCTCCATAAACTTTGGCCGTCAATATTTTAGACCGTTTATGTAAAAAATGTGGGATTATGTTTTTCCCTAAAATTAAAAGAGCATAAAATTGAAATATATATTTTTTTTTTTTTTGAGGAAAGGATCCGACGCATATATTAAGGAAGCTCAGTACACTTTACAAACAGGTCCAAAAGAAACCAGAAATTACAAAAGGACCCAGAAAAATGCAAAAAGCACCCCAAGCCACCGGAAGGAATCACAATCGGATCCACCGACGCGCCCCAAGCTCCTAGATGACGCCGGAGCCGCCGTACCACCTGCCGCCGGGAAGAGAGCACCTCCACACCTTGTAGACGACCGCAGAGCCATCCGCCGCCGCGACGGAAACCGAGAACGATGAACGCACACGGCCACAGCGCCAGCTCCCCGGAACCACCCATCTTCCAGCCAACTCGGCGTCGCCCAGGCCAACCACCAGCAGCACCCAACCACCTCCAGACGGCCACTCCCCTCGCCACCATGGCCGGCCGGAGCAGAACCGCCGAAGAAGACCACCAGAACCACCAGCACCAAAAACGGATCGCCACCCCCCCGCCCACTTCTCCCATCGCCACCACGGCCGGTCGGAGAAGCAAAGAAGGAAGAGGGCACCCGACGAAACACCTTCACGGCCTCCCCGGCGACAAGACCGGAACGGGGAAAGGAGTGGAAGGACCACACCCAACTCACCGACGCCATCACCACCGTCTTCGATGCCGCCGGAAGGCACTCACACCTAGATAAAGAACCTATCTACACGCACGAACGATTACCGGAGCTCCCCCCACCTCACGGTGCCAAAACGGCGACCGAAGGCGGAGAGGAGCGGCGGAATCGCCGGCGAGATCTCGAACCTTCGAGTCGCCTCTTCCGCCTCTCTCTACTGTAGCTGAAATATATATTTTTTGTACCAACATGAACAGTAAAAGTTTATTCATATGGAAGCCTGGAGAGTGGAGCTAGTCAAACAATGAATAGTCTTGATGTGATCGATGCTAAAAGGCGTCGAGCTCAAACTGTACCACAACTTTTTCTTTGCCTCCAATACACCGGGAAAACCAAGCATAAAGACAGCTACTATACACATAATGCCGAAATCATGGGTGCTACTATATTCATCATCATTTTACTGTAAAATTTTACAACTGTTAGATGTGTCAAGAGATCATTTGTGTTTCGTTATTGAATATAGATTTGACTATTATAGTTTTCAAAAAAACAATTACAGTAGTTACCGGAGGCTTTCCAGTCTCAACGGCGTTGAGCTTCTGGAGGACGAGCAGCGGCAGCTGGTTCTCCAGCATGAGCATGTCTCGCCGGATGTAGGGCACCATGTAGAGTATCCCGTGGCGGCTGAAGATTGGGTCGTTGTTGGCGTAGTCGTCGACGTTCTTCCCGGCGGCCGTCCTCATCACCTCGAGCAGGAAGCACCCGTCGAGGATCATCATCTCCAGGAACCGCTCCCTGCCCCGCTGCCGATGCCGGCGCGCCACTCGACGGCGAGGTCCATGTACGCGCTCTCAAGCTGCTCCGCGACGTTCTCCACGGCGGTGACGAAGTCGTCCAGCGGCCGCCCCGCGCGCCGGAGCAGGTGCCGCAGAGCCCGGCGCTTGTGCTCCTCCATGGGCACCAAGTTGGGGTCTTCATGGTGGAAGGGGCCGAGGGACACCACCTGCGGCTGGTACGCCTTGCTCTTGATGTCCTTGATGCACGCTGGCACACGGTAGATGCAGTGACGCTCCCATCGCGACACCTCCACGGACTTGTTGGCTTCCTTGAGCGTCTTCTCGACGTCCACCACCCACGTCCTCTTGCTGCCGCCGGCCGCCGCCATTCGGTTCGAGCCTGTAAGATGTATGATCGCTATAGCTAGACTGTAGATAGTGATCTATATGCATATATGTGGACGTAGAAGCTAAGGTAACTATATGTAGAGGAAGATATCATGCTAGCGAAAATGACGTTGCCTATGCATATACGGTTACTTGCCTTGCATGCCACATTGCGCGTGCTAGACAGGTGTCATCACTCATCTGGTCTTATCACGTGCATGCATGCGCGTATGGCTCATGCTTGTTTCCTTGTTTCACTCCATGTAACATTGAGATACGATGCGCGCGGTTCATGCAGATGCAGGGCAGTGCCAACGCAAATATCAGGCTAGATCCACGATTTGTAAAGAAGCCTAAGCAAAGCTGCATAACCGACCGACAAGGCAGTAAAAGGTGAATATTTGCAGGAATTACAGGGAAGTATCATGCATATGGTCAATTAGTCAGTTTAGGCGATCCGTGATCTTTACAGCTGCAGCATGTGTAGTTTTGGCGATCCGTGGTCCAACGACCAGTGTTTAGGTAAAGAGAGGTTGATATGCTTTGGACCAATCACACGGTATGACGGGCCTAAACTATGGGGTGGCGTGAGCAGCTGGCCGGAGCCATGAGGAAGCGAGGAATAAGAGCAGGGCGGCGCGCGCGTGCAAAAGAACATTTGGTGTAAAGATAGAGTAGAGGGTAGGCGAGGCATCGTATGCATGCATGTGCTTTGTACAAGAATTGATGGGAGAGGGCGAAGCCTCCAAGGAAGGAATGACCAACGCCACGCCGGTCCAACATCCCTGCCACGGGCGCCGGACCGTTCTCCATTGTAATCTGGTGTCTAACTTATCAGTTTTCATTTTTTTTTTGAAATGGGACATAGTCTCAACCTCTGCATCGTGATGATGCACACAGTTTTCGTCTAATCAATAGTGTAATTATAAGTCAAACAGTAACCAAACATGTACACATAGTCGACACACACTTAACAAACTCCACCTTAGGAAATATGTCCTTCGCCACCAGTGTAGCGTACCCTTATTTGAACCATTATTCATGACTTGTTTTTTTGAACAACATTATTCATGACTTGTTGCTAATAGCTTTACACATGACTACACCTGCAACTGTAGTCCATTCCTTTATTCACCATAGTCAATGTTCCCGCGAAAATTAAGTTTTTCAATTTCACGCTCTTCTCCGACTGCAACGATATTTCACCTCAAATAGTACTCCCTTCGGCCCGTTAAAAGTGGGATGGGAAAGGAACAACTAAAACGTATAGATTTCGACGGTTTTTTCGGATAGGAGGAGTATCATTTTAGCACCAGGATGCATTTCTCAACTCCTTTTGGCTTATGATTCTCATGCACGTCCCACTTCACACTACTGCAAGCCTTATGCGCACATCGTCCGTCCCTTTCACGCACACACACACCAAACCCTTTGAGCAAACTTGATCCCCCTTGAAAAAATCTCTATGCAAAACTGATATTGTTGATCCGTGTGCATTTTCTTTCTTGTCTCTACTTGCTCGGTTGCTCCTAGTCCTAGCTAATGTGTGTTAGTGTGTACGTCACTGAACCTTTTTTTCCTCACAAATCACAGGTGCCCAGCTTCCTGCGACTTCTTTATTCGCTGCCCATCATCAAGCCTATAAGGCTATATCGATTCCTGCAATTTCTCTACGTGAGACTCAAACGCCTTTTTTTTCTTCTCAAACAATTCTCACGTCGTAATTGCTTGCGATCCATCTGGCAAAGCAGAGAACGCTCACGGTCTGTTGCCTGGGCCTTCACCGCTTTCCACATAGGCCGGTACCTGCCGCTAAGTTCACAAGGTGGCCTGCCCGCGGCCCTACCTGACAGCCCGTAAATGAGCTCCGATGCGACTGGAAGGCGGGAGCTCCTATATATCGCCCGCGGGCGGTGCTGCACGGGAGCTCCTACTCCACGATCTGTGCGGAGCAGAGAAGCCTCCGCATACCCCTTGCGCGTTATTGGCCGGCCCACGTTGGCTTCTGCCTTCGTTTCCGCGCATTCTACCGCATTGCCTGCACGGACTGTTTTCTGTTTCCCTGCGTGTTTCTGTTTTCTTTCTCAAAAATAAATACAAGTACGAATCCCTACTATCTTTATTGAAGTACGAACACTCGAACTACTTTGAAAAATGTGTACACGAAAATTATGCGTGTCCACGAGTAGGTTCCATTCCTATAATAAGTTTCGAGTTTGTAGAATTATAACGTCTCAATTTTGAATAGATGTTCGAAACCTATTTAACAAAATTTTATCGAATTCGTCATATTCGGTTGACCGTTTGAAATATCATTTGATGAGTAGGTTAATATCCACGTTTCGCACAACTTTCATGCTGTAATTTTTTTGTTTCGACGATCATATACGAGATGTTCAAAACTATTTTTGAACGACTTTAAAAGTGAAGTGAAAAGGCACTTGAACGAAATCGTTTTTAAACGATTTTAAAAAGTGAACAGAAAAATTTTATGAACAGAAATTATGTTTGAAAAAAATTAAAAGCGAACAGAAAAAACGCTATGAACGGAAATTATTTTGAACGATTTTTCAAATCTGAACTTTTTTTTTTGAAAAATGGAAATTTTAACAAAAATTTACAATATTATCTAAAAAAGAAAACATAAACTATTTTTGAACGATTTTAAAAAATGAATAGAGAATGGCGGTGAACGGAAACTATTTTTGAACGATTTTAAAATTGAACAGAAAAGGTCTTGAATGATTTTAGAAAATGAACATAAAATTATGGTTAACGAAAACTATTTTTGAACGATTTTAAAAGTGGACAGAAAAGAGCGGTGACCCAAATCGATTTTTGAATTTTTTAAAAAATTGAAGAGGACAAAATCCATGAACGAAAATTATTTTTGAACGGTTTTTAAAAAGTGAACATAAAACACTATATGAACGGAAATTAATTTTGAACGGTTTTAAAAATATGAACAATTTTTAAATCTAAACAATTTCAAATCTGAACATTTTTTAAAATCTGAACAATTTTCAAATACGAACAATTTTCAAATCTGAATATTTTTAAATTTGAACATTTAAAAAAAATGAAAATTGAAAATAATATCTAAAAAACAAAAAGAAGAAAGAAAAAAGAAACATCCAAAAAAAGGAAAAAGAAAAAAACGGTACATAAACAGTAATACACGCACGGGAGGAAGAATTCTGTCTGGAGGAGCTCGTAGTGGGCCGGCTCACCGCGCGACATAGGTGTGCGGAGCTTAGTGCGCTCCGACCTGGTCGCCAAATAGGTTTTGCCGTGCTGCACTACGCGGCCGCTGAAGAAAGAGTAGTTGGGCCGCATTATTCTCGCATATACTTTTCCTCGGCCCTAGTTTTTCTTGATGCAAAATAAATAAATAAGGGAGTACAAATACACAGAAGATAGAGTACAGCATACACAGAAAACAGATTACAAGAGCACTAAACTACCAGTACATAGTATAAAGAAAATGGAGTACATGTGCATAAGAGGAAGTATGAAATACACATACACGGAGTACAAATACCTAGAAAATGGAGTATAAAGTATACACAAGATGAAGTATAAAGTACACACACACAAAGTATAAGTACACAGAAATACGAGATACAAGTATACATTAGTGGTAACACAACTAGAGAAAATATGGAGTAGTAGTACAGTTAAAAGAGTACTTGTACAATGAAATACATACAAAGTACCTTAAATCCAAAAGTGCAACTCAATGAAAATCTGAGTACACATACACTATAACCCATCATACACCCGTACTAGTTAGGAAGTAAAACAAATCTCGAAACCTGCCAATATGGGATCTAATTTTGAAAATCTCGACGCGGGATCTCAAATATGAAAATGGCACATAATTTGAACGAACGGTTCAAAAAAATATTTTGTTCTAAAAATTGAATCTCGAAATAAATGTGCGTACAACTTACCGCATCCCTTATGGAGAAACCTCAAAATTTTCTCTCGTTGTGACACTTGTTGCAAGTCACACACCCCACATGACTCTAACGAAAGAAGAAACTGATACTTGGCAAATAGAGAGTGCATGAGAAGAGAAACACACGACACTTTAGTGGGCTAGGAGAGCGCGAGCAAGACCTTTTAAAAGATCGGCCTCTTTTTAGTGATATACACTCTGGATGGTCCGGCCGAACGAACGAACAATTATTATGTGAGACCGGAGGAACGAATTACTTGGCCTTGGGCCAACCCGCCTACCGAAGTACCAAGGGGTTGCCCTATACATCGCCGTAAGCGCGTCAGAGAGGTCGTCTCGACCGCGCTCATGCATGCTCTCCCGACACTATTTTTAATTTCCAGAAAAATTAAAAAGCGGTCACCTATAATTAAAAAATGGTTCACAATATAAAAAAGGTTCACGATAAATTAAAAATTGTTCACAATGAAAGCAATTGACGAAAAAATATTCATGTATTTTCGGAATACATAAAATAAGGAGGATGAAAATTAAAAAATATTCTTTATTTCTCCAAAAAAAAGAAGTAAAAGAGAAAGTAAAAAATACCGATAAAAGAAAAATGCGAAAATGAAAATAAATAGTCCAAATGGGCTGGCCCATGCGAGGCAACTTGTGCGGGCGAGTCGGTGTTTCAGCTCGCCTAGAGCGGTACATAGTGCTCGCGGCGGCTGGCCTAGCTTGACGGGTTCGTTGGGGCGTGGCCTAATTAATGAAAAGTGAGGCTGATCAGCACCGCGGCACGAACGAAGCCAACCCACGAGTCTCAAAAGGCAGGCCGCATATGCGTTTTGCGTTGATAAGAAATCTTTAAGCTAGATGCGCACATCAGTAGCTGGTACTCATGACTGGTGCAACTCATGTCATGTATAGATCGACGACTTGATATATAGCTGTGGCCAGGAGACCAAATCATTGAGAGGCGGAGAGCTACTAGACAACTTAGCGCGGCAATGCCGCGCCTGTTTGGTAAATTCCAAATTTGGAAATGGCTATATTCAAAAGTTTTTGAAATTTGGAAATTATTGGAACTCAAAAAAGTTTGCGCTTAAAAATGTTTTGAATTTAATAATTGTCCGTAGTGGAATTATTAAAATTTGAATTCTTTTAATGTTTACAAAATGTTCGGAGCTGGAAGGCATTTGAAATTGTAAGATATGTAAATCTGGAATTTGAGGTGAAATGCTCAAATAGATTTAAAAAATTGTGCAAATTTGAAGTTATTCAAATTTTAATTATTTTAGTGTTTACAGAATGATCAGGTTTGAAAATCATTTTATTTTTTTGAAATATGCAAATTTGAAATTTGAGTTGGTGTGCTCAAGTATGGTTGTATTTTTTTCATAAAATTGTCCAAATATTGGCCAATTTGAATTATTCAAACATGTTTTTTTTTTTGCCAAAAATAGTTATTTTTTCCTAGCCTTTTGATATATTATATATATTTTTCCTAAGCTGTCTAATATTTCATTGTGGATGGATGAGTGTGACCTGTAAAGTCTGTAAGTAGATGATATATGAACTGTCATGCAGGGGATTCAGTTATCAGAACAGAATTCTAATTTGACGCCTATGTCAGTTTTAGCTTTTGGCCGTTGATGAAGGAACTAATTTGATGAATGAAACTTGCTTGGGCCTTTACCGACAGAAATAATTCCAGGTGAAGGCGTATGTTTAACTTCTAGAAAGTAGCTGAGCAATGCAGGCAAGTGGTACAAAATAATTGATGGTTGATGCAATATGTAGAATGAATGGAGAATATATTGCCTGATTCAAACTCTGGTGAACGCTTGTCTGTAGAATTCAGCTGAGCAATATATTCCCCGTGAGTATACTGATTTGCATTTGGTGGAACAACAGCCTCACCCACCAGTGTGCATGTCGAGGCTTGAAGCTGAATATGTGCACATGTACTGGGAATATGTTGTTCCAGCATTATCTTTTCCTCTTTGCCAATTGACATTTGGTGAGATGAGCAAGCTAATGAATTCGAATTTTCTCGAGAGACATCTATATTTGATTTAGCATTGTGTACTGAACTTTGACAGGCATGTGTGATTTTGGCCTCTTCACTTGAGCTGGTACATTGCTCAGTTGGGATGTTTCTTGTTTGATACTGATAGTTATCATCCCTTCCGTTGAAGTTCAAAAAAAGATTGTGTTGAAAAGTTGTTCAAATTTTAAAAGTGGTCAAATTGGGAAGCTATTCATATCTGAATTATTTTTTACGATCTTTTAAATGTTCAGATTTGAAAGGAAGTAAAAAATTTAAAGTATTCAAATTTGAAATTTGATCATATGCTATAAATAGTCAACGTTTATTTTTGTGTTAATGTTGATATATTTCTTTTTTTTGTTTTGACGGCTGGAAATTAGGGGAAAAAATAGCTAAAATAATATTGTCTTACATGTCAAGGACGTTGGGAAATTGATATTGTATTTACTGTATGATATATTTACGATAGGGAAATACAGTTGCAAAAATGTGGCGGGAATGGTAAAGTTTCCTACCAAATTAAAATGTTCCATCATCCATGTTTTATATGCCGAGAGCTTTGTGGTAACAAATATATTGATGGGATTTATTGATATAATTGTAGTTAGTACGAAGTTACTTTGCTGGATAACTTATATGTCATCTAAAGTTGTATGTAATGCCGGATCGCAAAATGATATGATCTTTCTGAAAGGTTGTACTTCGTGAAATTTGGTAGAATTTTGTTGTCAATGTTTTTAACTTTTGTGTGGAAACTTTGAAAATCTGTTAAATTTGAATTTTTTTGACATATTATTTGCATTTTCCTGAATTATAGTTTAGAAGTTATGAATTTTACAATTTCCAACATTTGTTATAATTGTGAAATTTATGACAGGTAGGACCTACGCGTCAGTTTTTTTCAATTTTGGAAATCATTTGTGAAAATGTAAAAAAACTATTCCGGCGTAAACATGGAGATAATTACATAAAATGTGTCATTTAGTTCTTTTACATAAATATGATTTAAAGTCGTTTACACATGCATGAATTTGATATAAATAGATATATTACATTTTTCTGAACAGTTTGATATATCATTCGCAATTTTCTGAAATACATATTAAAAGATATGAATTTTAGAAATTTTAACACTTTCTGCAATTATTAAATACCTCACAGTTGGGACCCACACGTCAGGGTTTTATTAAATATGGAAATTGTTTACCAAAATAAAAATCTGACAGGCGGGCCCCGCGATGACGTTCACATGCGACGTCAGCGGCGGCGGACGCACGGCCGAGCTCTGCCGAGCTCGCGTTCGAGCAACGGCGCACGCGCGCGGCGCTGGGAACGTGCGGATCCGCGACACGGCGTCGCGAGGAACCGGACGGGCGGCGCGGCGGACCAAATGGTCAGCGGAGTCACCGGCGGCGAGAAAATTGGCAGCGGCGGACGGCGAAAACGGCGGTGGTGATTCCGCCGCGGATAGGGCGTCCCGGCACGCGATTTCCGGCGAGAATGAAGAGGGCGCGACGACGGAGCCCGCCGTGTGCTTCGATCTGAACGGTGAGAGGCGGAGCGGCGGGGGAGGGCGTCGGCAGCGGCGGCGACGTCGCGGCCGCGGGAGAGAGAGGAGAGGGAGGGGGGGTTTCGTGGATGCTTTTGCAGAAAAGTCCCTGGATTTTTCTGTTATTGCAATTCAGTCCTTCGGAGGGGTAGCCTGTAAATTTGTTGCTCCAAAAATCGTGCGCGGGGGTGACCGGTTCGAACGGCTTCACCGGGTGGTGACCGGGACATGTGGCGCGTTTCTATTGGAAGAAATTCGCTGGTACTGTAGCCAGCCACAGTGCGCGCTTGGGGGCTGGCGTGGTCGCGTCCTGGCCGTTGGATCGCGCAGATCGGACGGCCGTGAAAAGCGGGTGACGTGGACCTCAGATTGGGCTGTAGTTTCTTCCAGCTTTTATATATTATATATTGATGATCTAATCTATATATGTGCCCGGAGGCCGGCGATCGTGCACGACAGATATCTGACCATCGATTATATTAGTGCCTGACAAAAGCTAAACCTATCAGTCAATAGATAATTAACTGCTAAAGCACCATTCGAGGGCACGCGTGCCTAGATTATATTAGTGTTGGCCGTGGATGAAAAGACGCATTGAAACGGCATGTACGTGGACTAACGAACAGGGTCGCCTCCTCGATCGATCACTAGAGTATGCTAGTAGAAGCTACAGCGTACGTGGAAGAAAAACTGTCCACGACCACGCCGAAATCGTGGCTATGAAAATCATACTCACAATTATTAACTGTGGACAAAGACAAAGCCCACCTGACCCAGGTCCTTGATTTTCTTTGATTGCTCCCGGAAAGAAAGGGAGGAGTAGAGAAAGCGAACATGCATGCCACTGACTAGAACAATCAACGGACCTGACCTGAAGAGCCATGAGCAGACAAACTGAAGGTACATGAATCCAGTCGTTCATCTCCTGCATAATTAATCATGCCGAGTTAGTCGTATTCTAGTGCCCATTTTCATTTTCTCCAGCTAATCAAGGCTAGCTAGCTAGTGCGATCTGTGTGCTTTGGCATCATCAATCGCTTGCTTCTTTCGGTGCCATGCTTGCCGCATCAAGCAAGGGAAGAAGAGGGGTTCTAGATAAAATAAAAGGGAGACATTTATCGCCTTTTGTCGGCATATGTTTCTGCTTGCTCCATTTAAGATTAGGGTATCTCGGGTAGATTGGTCAAAACGGCAAACCTTGAAAGGAGTACAGGGTACCCCCAAATTGAATTTAACGTATAGAAAATCATCTGGAACGATAACACATACTTAAATTGTGCAGTATAAAAGTTTTAAAAACACCTCGTGCTGCATTTCTCCCACTCATGGTCAAATTAGTTCATGGGCCTAGCAAACGTAGATCCATAACAAAACAATTAAATTACACTACAGGTTAGGGATATATTTAAACAATAACCCTAAAACCAGAAATCGGCCGGAGAAGAGCTCCGCGGAGGCACCCTTCCGCTGATCATTTACCCCGCTGATCCTTACGTCGCCACTCTTCCCTAACACTTGGGATGTACGGTATGTGGTCTTCTCCTACCGTAGATCATCCCCACATACCGTCTCCACGGCTGTGAGCTCTTTCGTGGCCCGCCATCATCCCCGTGAGTGTGTCACCACCACCATAGTCTCCTAGGATACCAACGAGGACGTGGTGAAGACCACCTCCAATTCCGTTGCAATATGATTTTTATGGTTTGCTCTATTTCGTGTTCATTCGAAATTATGCAATTGATTTTGATTTGACTTAGACATTATCATCTACTATTCTTTATTGAATCATTGACTCTAAGAAAAAACTCATATTTTGGAAAAAAAATTGAACATCACAGTCTATGAAAAGAACAAGATCGAAAAGAAGTTGAGCTAACGAAAGAGTCAAACCAGAAGATGTTGAAAGGAATAAGGAAGCTTGAGGAGGACACGACGAGGATAACAAAACGAGATAATTGAAAAATGGAAATGGAGTGCATATTGTTGATATCTTCAATAATCACAAGAAATTTGTGGATCGATATAACTCGGTTGAAAATGGGGAAGGTCAAAACTGGATTTAAGATATGGAAAATCATTTATCCGCAAAAAGCAAGAAATGTGAAACCATCTTGGAGAGCAGATGCTTAAAATGCAAACTGTAAAACTAGAAAACAACAATTCAAGCTGAATTTTCCCAATTATGATCAAACTAGCTCATCAACATAGCAAACCTAGATTCATAACAAACAACTTCTAATTTACATAGTTCACACTACATATTAGGGATAGATTTAAACCCTAACCCCAAACCAAAATTTTGTCGGAGAAGAGCTCCGCGCGCGCACCCACACGCCGCCCCTTCGTTGACCTGCCGACGCTCGCACGCGTCTTGCCCAACACTCCGGATGTACGATATGTGGTCTTCACCTACCGTGGACCATCCCCACGTGTCGTCTCCACAGTACGACCTACTATTCTCATGTGAGCTCTCTCACGACCCGGCATCGTCCCGGTAAGCGTGTCGTGGCCACCATGGTCTCCTGGGACACCAACCGAGGACGTGGTCAACACAACCTCCGTTTCCGACGCGATATGAATTTTATGGTTTGCTCAATTTCACGCCCATCCAAAATTATGCAGTTGGGTTTGATTTGACTTAGACATTATCATCTATGATTCAGTACGTGATTAGGGGTGTGAAAACCGAATTGAATAATTGTCTCTAAGGAAAACTCATATTTTCGAAATTTTAAATTTCACAGTTTATGAAAGTAAGAAGATCGAAGAAAAGTTGAGCTAACTCAATTCGAACCGGAAGATGGAGAAAGAAATGAGGAAGCTTGAAGAGGACGACAAGAGGATATAAGAAAAGAGAATTGAACAAGAAGAAGAAAAAAAGGAAATGGCGTTGCATATTGCCGATATCATCAATAACCACAAGACATAGACGGATGTAACTCGTTGAAAATGAGCAAGCTCGAAAGATTTGCATCGATTTGGAGCTATTATTATCTTAGTCGTGATCATCGAGAAAGAGATTTGCCTCATAGATGCACTAGATAAACCATGTGGTATGGCAGGTTTGTGATGAACTACACATACATTGATGATGCTTGTATATGCATGGATCTAAGGCTTTCAAAGTGGTGTCTATGATATCATGGGAGGACATATAGGGGGTGGTTTGTTCCTATCCGTGGACATGTCTGGATGTGTTTGCGGATATATAGGGGTCAATTTTGCCCAATCCAATCGGAAATGATCTATGGGCATGAGTAATGGTGAATGTACCAACAAACTGTCTGGACCCTTCGTGTAAATAAATAAAATGTTAAATCCTCCATTCAAACGCATGCAAGGTACCACCTCCTCCTCCTCCTCTCAATAATAGCTTGTTCTCCTCTTTAACTTGGTCAGAGCCACAAATTTAATCTTTTGACGGAGGTTTGACCTAAAATAAATCTTTTCTATTTTCCGACCTATTTTAACCCGTTTTGCTACTGCTAATTGGAAAAGAACGGGCTGCTAGATTGCTAGCCTCGTCTGTCTCATATTCTCATTTATATATAGTACAGGAATACATGTCGTGAGTTGATTACAATCAGTTACATAGCAACTACCATATACAGAAGATGTCCTGCCATCTACACCTAATCTCAAGGAGGAAGTCTTGGCGTGAACGCTAAGATGAGCAGCGGCCGGCGCGCCTGATACGAAATCGGAACGGCGGCATACATCCGTCCTGTCATACTCTAACACACCCCCGCAGTCTGAACCTGGGAGAGCAGCGACATGAAGACTGGACCGAAAATCATGAAATAATGCCGTTGGTAGTCCTTTGGTGAAAATATCCGCAAACTGAGAGGACGAGGGAACGTGCAGAACTCGAACGCACCCAGAGCAACCTTCTCTCGAACAAAGTGAATGTCCAGCTCGATATGCTTCGTCCGACGATGTTGAACTGGGTTGGCAGAAAGATAAACCGCACTGACGTTGTCGCAATAAACAATGGTAGCACTGTCAATAGGTCGATGAAGCTCATGTAGTAATTGGTGGACCCAACAAGATTCAGCCACGGCCGTTGCAACGGCTCTATAGTACTCCGCCTCGGCACTGGAGCGTGACACCGTCGTCTGGCGACCTGAGGACCAAGATATAAGGTTATCACCAAGAAACATGCAAAAACCCGACGTCGAACGTCTGGTGTCCGGGCATCCAGCCCAATCAGCATCCGAGTAGGCAGTGAGAGAATGGGATGAAGTAGAATGTATGAGAAGACCATGATGGAGAGTACCTTTGAGGTAGCGAAGAATGCGTTTAATTAGATGGAAGTGAGGCTCTTTAGGATCATGCATATGAAGGCAAACTTGTTGAACGGCATAGGCGATTTCGGGACGAGTGAAAGTGGCGTACTGGAGGGCCCCAGTGAGACTCCAGTAGAGAGAGGGGTCGGTGACGGGAGTGCCAACCGAACCAGAAAATTTTGCCTTGGTATCAATAGGAGTTTGGACGGGATGACAATCGCGCATGCCTGCACGAGAGAGAATGTCGAGAATGTACTGGCGTTGAGATAGATGAAGATCAGAGGTGGTGCGAGTTACAGAAATACCGAGGAAGTGGTGGAGAGTGCCGAGATCTTTCATGGCGAATTCAGTGCTGAGGGACTGGATGATGGACCGTAGAAGTGTGTTAGAAGAAGCGGTGAGAATGATGTCGTCGACATATAGGAGAGATAGGCTAGGTTATTGTTGCGTTGAAGGATAAATAGAGAGGCATCAGACTTGGACTCGGTAAATCCGATAGTGCGAGCAAAAGACGCGAAGCGCTGAAACCATGCGCGGGTGCCTATTTGAGGCCATAGAGGGATTTGAGAAGACGACAAACACGAGTCGGATGTTGAGGATCTACAAAGCTGGATGGTTGTTAGCTATAAACAACTTCATGAAGATGACCATGAAGAAAGGCGTTTTTAACGTCTAGTTGATGGATCGGCCACGAGTGGGATGTAGCTAAAGAAAGAACAATACGAATGGTAGCTGGTTTGACGACGGGACTAAAAGTCTCGACGAAATCGATCCCATGTTGCTGAGAGAACCTTCAAACAACCCAGCGAGCAATATGGCGAGAGAGAGAACCATCAGGATTGTATTGGTGACGAAAGACCCATTTGCCGCTAACGATATTAGCACCTGGAGGGGAGGAACTAATTGCCAGGTTTGATTGTGTGTGAGAGCGTCGAATTCGTCCTGCATGGCGTGTCGCCAAGAGGGATCACGTAGGGCAGTAAGATAGTTGTGAGGGATGGGAGAGGCTGTGATAGCTGATAAATTTAGTCGATCAATAGTGGTGGTAGCCGGCCGGTTACTAAGCGTGTACGATGAAGTGGTGGTGCTGGGTGTGTAGTTGATTCAGACGAAAGTGTGGCAGAACGCGTACGAGTAAGTGGAGTTGATTCAGCTGGAGGTGGAAGGCCGGGAGATGGAGCGCCATCTGGTGGTGGAGAGACAGGAGGAGTTGAGCTAGGTGTGGCTGGTGTGTTGCATTGTGTGGCCGGAAATCCATGCATAGCGGGTGCATGCATAGCGGGTTGGGAAGTTGGTACGTGTATGGATGAACTGGTTGTGGTGGATGGCGTTGGAGCATGAGCTGCTGGCGAGGCATGTAAAGAGAGCCCGTTGGTGGATCGAATAAGGCAGGCTGTTGTCGTGGTGGTATCACGGCAGATGCCATGGGATGGCTTATGTTGGGGCCGATGGACGCTGGTGGAACCGGGAGGGCTAGCGCGCTATGGAGCGCACACGGAAAATACAAGCACACACACAATATACCCAGGTTCGGGGCCCTCGTGAGGAGGTAATACCCCTACTCCTGCCTGCCTCTCTCTATATGTCGGTATCTCACAAGTACAATGGTGCTCCTTGAGTTGTATCTTTGCAGCTATGGCAATGAGCTCTAAGGAAGAAGATGAAGCTAAGGGGGGAAATGTCTCTCTCTCTCTGGGCCTCGTCCCTCACGCAGGAGGGGGAGGGCCTCCTTTTATAGTTAGCTGGGTGCAACGGTCAGCTCCGTACCGGCATTGTGGCCACGCACGCCCGCTTCAGCCGTCGTACCGACACTGTAGCCACGCACTCTGCACCGTCATGATTGTACCATCTGCAGGAGACACGACGTGGCTTGCCCATACCCTGTCCCATGTCTCTGCTCCCACGTACAGCCTTGGTCAGCGGCGTCCTTCTCCTGTTCCCACGTCCGTCCTTGGTCAGCAGAGGTGAGCCCGTCACCTCAAACATGCGTCATACCGCACACCATGCTCCCGTGTCAGACGGGATGCGACAGCAGCGCTGACCTCCGTCCGACATAAGGTGCCTCATCTCTATAACCCGGCATGGATATGCCGGATTCCCTTTCCTGAATAGCCTCCCCTGCACATAAGAAAACACACAGGATACCGACATATATACGTCGGTCAGCATGTCTCGGATCCCATATCTCGAATCCCATATCTTGGATCCCATATCTCGGTCAGTATAACTCGGTGAGTATATGTCGGTTCCCGCCAACATCATAACTCGGCCTCCTCTGGGCCCGGGTATGTCGTTTTTTTTGTACCTCGGTCTAGACTTGGACACAGTTTATACCATATCATGACCCTACCCGGGGGTAGCCCCCCGACAGCTGTGGTGTGGTGTGTCGGTGAGGACTCAGGTGCATATGGAAATGTAGTTTCGTCGAAGGTGACGTGTCGCGAGATGATGATGCGTCTGGTTGTGAGATCAAGGCAGCGGTACCCACGGTGACGAGTAGGATAACCGAGGAAAACACATTTAGTGGAGCGAGCACTAAGCTTATTCGGGGAAGTGGAGGAGGTATTAGGGTAGCAAAGGCAACCGAATACTCGAAGGTCGTTATAAGATGGTGAGCGGCCGAACAACATGGTATATGGTGTTGAAAAGTTTCGTGCGGCTTGATGACGTGAAACACACGTTCGTTGGGAGACCCCAAGAGGAAGGTATGATGTAGTCAGCAGCAAGTTTTCCCTCAGAAAGAAACCAAGGTTATCGAACCAGTAGGAGCAGCAACTCTTCAGAAGGTTGTCAACGGCGCCAGAAAAATAGTGTTGATGGAGTCTGGACTGTTGACGTGGAATCTGCACACAACACAATCAAACTACTTTGCCCCAACGAAACAGTGAGGTTGTCAATCTCACTGGCTTGCTGAAAACAAAGGATTAAACGTATGGTGTGGAAAATGAGTATTAAATTGCAGAGAATGAAAAAGGAACAGTTTGCAGTTTGTGGTTGTTTAATCAGTGTAAAAGAATGGACCGGGGTCCACAGTTCACTAGTGGTGTCTCTCCATAAAAGATAACTAACATGTTGGGTGAACAAATTACAGCTGGGCAATTGACGAATAGTGAGCGCATGACAATGCATATACATGACATGTTGACTACTATGATATTTAATTGGGCATTACGACATAATACATAGATCGTTATCCAACAGCATCTATGACTAATAATCCACCGCCGGGTTGTCATCCGAGTCCCCTTGGTATTAAGTTGCAAGCAACGGATAATTGCATTAAGTAAAGTGCGTAATGTAAACAAACACATATGTCCGTGGACATAGCATCGTTAGGTTATCCCTAGTGGCAACAGCACATCCACAACCTTAGAACTTTCTGTCACTGTCCCAGGTTAAACGGAGACATGAACCCACTATCTAGCATAAATACTCTCTCTTGGAGTTACAAGCATCTACTTGGCCAAAGCATCTACGAGTAACGGAAAGCATGCAAGATCTTAAATAACATATAAGATAGATTGATAATCAACTTGACATAATATTCAATATTCATCGGATCCCAGCAAACACAACATGTAGCATTACAATAATATGATCTTGATCATGTAGGGCAGCTCACAAGATCTAAACATGATGGCACAAAGTGGAGAGACAACCATCTAGCTACTGCTATGGACCCGTAGTCCAAGGATGAACTACTCACGCATCACTCCGGAGGCAGGCATGGCGATGTAGAAGCCTCCGGTGACGATTCCCCTCTCCGGCAGGGTGCCGGGAAGAGGTTCTGAACCCTCCCGAGCTAGGGTTGACGACGGCGGCGTCTCTGGAACTTTTCGTGGATATTTGCTCAGGTACTTAGGGTTTTCGCGTCGGGGGGAATAAGTAGGCGAAAGGGCGGCGGCTGCGGACCCCCGAGGGGCCCACACCACCCCAGGGCGCGGCAGAGGGGGGCCCGCGCCCTGGCGTGTGGGCCCTGGTGGCCCTCCTCTGCTGCTCCTTCGCTCCGTCAGGTGTTCTGGAAAAATAGGCACCCCCGTGTAGTTTCGTCCAATTCCGAGAATATTTCCAGACTAGCTTTTCTGGAATACAAAAACAGCAGAAAACAGGAACTGGCACTTCGGCATCTTGTTAATAGGTTAGTCCCAAAAAATGTATAAAAGTGATATAAAGTAGATGCAAAACATGTAGCAATTGGTATAAAACAAGCATGGAACATCAAAAATTATAGATACGTTTGAGACGTATCAGCATCCCCAAGCTTAGTTCCTACTCGTCCTCGAGTAGGTAAACGATAAAAACAAATAATTTTTGAGGTGACATGCTACTATCATAATCTTGATCATATAATATTGCAAGGCACATGTAAATGAATGAAGTGATCCAAGTCAATGGTCTATAATTTGCTATCAAATAGATAATGAGTAAACAATGAATCACACAAGCTAAACGTTTTCATGAATAGTACTTTCGAGACAAGCATCAAACAGTTTTGCATAAGTGTTAACTCATAAAGCAATAGTTTCTAATAAAAGGTATTTAATCAACACAAAGGAAGAATTTAGTTTCAGCATTTGCTTCAACTTTCAACATATTTATCTCATGGATATTGTCAACACAAAGTAGTATAACAAGTCCAATACATTGCATATAACGCATGTTGTAACAAAGTTGACACTAGTGTTTGCTTGTGGAAGACAGAAAGAATAGGAAAACTGACTCAACATAAAAGTAAAAGAAAGGCCCTTCGCAGAGGGAAGCAGGGATTAAATCATGTGCTAGAGCTTTTAGGTTTTTGAAAGCATATAGAGATTGCATAAAATATTTGATACTCCTCCCAACCTTGCTAACACAAGCCATGGCTAACCGAATCCTCGGGTGCCTTCCATCAATCACATACCATGGAGGAGTATCTATTTTTGAGAGGTGTTTGTTAATTGTCAACGAATGGTAGCGGGTGAGAACAGTATTCTACCTGTCGAACGGACTTTTAAGAGCGGCTCCCATGAAGGACGTTATTTCTACCAGCAAGGCAGATCATCCCTCTTTCTCTTTGGTTTACACACATTCAGGTATTTCACTGTTTGTCATTGCTTACTGATGAATCAGGGCAAAAGTGTGAAGAGAATTAATTGGTTAAAGTTGTAATTAATTGGGACTGGGCACCCCGTTGCCAGCTCTTTTTGCAAGTTATTGGATAAGCGGATGTATATGCCACTAGTCCAGGTGTAAAAGTCCACTCGACAAATAGAATAAAGAATAACCACACTAATTCCTCATGAGCTAGTAAACATTGACACAAAAAGGGAATAATAACATTTTGAATAATTTAAAGGTAGCACATGAAAAATTTACTTGGAGTGGCAAGGAAATACCACATATAGGTAGTTATGGTGGACACAAATGGCATGGATTTTGGCTCAAGGATTTGGATGCACGAGAAGCATTCCCTCTCAGTACAGAGTTTAGGCTAGCAAGGTTATGTAAGCAAACAAGAATATCAACCCGTACACCAAGTTTTATATGACAAACATATTGCAAACGTTATAAGACTTCATACCGTCTTCCTTGTTAACCAAACCCTGTTATTAGAAAATATCTAGACCTTAGAGGTACCACGATGCAAACCAAATTTTCAACAAGCTTTACGGTAGTTCTTCACTAATAGGCTTAACTCATGTGATGCACAATTTAATCATGATCTACTTGTTAACTCAAAACAATTGACAAGCATCAAGTTATCCATTTTAGTGATCTACAAGATTAAGCAAGTTTTTCCTTATACCAATTACCACATGCAACATTTTCTGAACCAACCAAACACCAATCAATTTATTTCATCAACTCTCCAAACAAATATAAGTGAAGCAAGAGAGTACTTTCTACAAAAGAAAGCTAATAGCTCTGACAAGAGATACATGAAAACAAGAGCTAAAAGCTGAACAGCGCTAGATATGAATACTCAACAAATATAAGTGAAGAATAGGAGTATTCTCATGAAAAAGCGGAGCGTGTCTCTCTCCCAATCAAGAATGCTAGGGTCCAGTCAAGCTTTATTGAAAATAAAAATGCAATACTGAAAATAAAAAGCACACAGACGCTCCAAGAAAAGCACATATGATGTGAAAGAATTAAAATATAGTTTCACTAGAGATGACCTGATAATTTTGACGATGAAGAAGGGGATGCCTTGGGCATCCCCAAGCTTAGACGCTTGAGTCTTCTTGAAATATGCTGGGGAGATCCATGGGAGCCTCCCCAAGCTTAAGCTCTTCACTCTTCTTGATCCTATTATATCATCCTTCTCTCTTGACCCTTGAAAACTTCCGTCACACCAAACTCAAAGTAGATCTCATTAGAGGGTTAGTGCATAATCAAAAATTCACATGTTCTGTAAAGACGCAATATGATTTGTTACTTTAAACATTAGCTACAGCCACTGATGTTATGTGAAGCTCTTCCACCCAAAAAAGAATTTCACTCAACACTAGTAAAAGAGAGAATGCGAAAAATAAAAAGGCATAATCTGTCTAAAACAGAACAGTCCGCAAAGACGAATTTTTTCGAGGCACTTACGACGCTCAGATCGAGAAACTCTGAACTAATGAAAGTTTCAGACATTCATAAAGATTACGCACAAAAATTTCAGATTTTTTAACAATCTGGTGATTTTAGGAATTTCGTACAGTGAACAGCAAAAATCTGTTTCTGCGCAGCAATCAAAATTAAGCATCATCTTATCATTAGAGGCTACTCTTGGCACAACAATGCGAGAAAATAAAGATACAAAGGAGTTGCTACAGAAGTAAACAAACTCCTTGACTAATACTGAAAATAAAAGATAATGGGTTGCCTCCCAAAAGCGCTTTCTTTAATGCCTTTTAGCTAGGCATAGTGATTTTTATGATGCTCACATAAAGATGAGAGTTGAAACATAAAAGAGAGCATCAAGGAGCATATATAAAACATGTTTAAATCTAACACTCTTCCTATGCATAGGAGCCTTGTAAGAAAACAAGTAAATGAAGCACAAAGTGACTAGCATAGGAAGACAAAACAAGTGCAACTTTAAAATTTTCAACATAAAGAGAGGAGACTTAATATTATTGTGATATATGAAACCGTGTCTCCCTCTCACATAATAACCAGTAGGTTTTAAAGAAACCATCATATAAAAGCAACACAAGAGAAAGCTCAAAACTTTCATGACAAAGAGAGGAAATTTAATAACATGAAGATTTCTATAACCATATTTTCCTCTCTCAAAATAATTTTCAGTAGCATCATGAATAGACTCAACAATATAGATATCACATAAAACATTCTTATCATGATCTATAAACGCATAATTTTTATTAAGCTCAGAAATAGTGGGGTTATCAAACCCACTTTTGACAATAATAGTATAATTAATATCATTAGGCAATATAGGACCATCATCAAGAGCATTATCATATATAATATTAGGGAGCACATTTTTCCTTTCTGCAATTTCCTCTTTTACTGAGTCAAGGAGGTTGTTTACTTCAAATTTATCAAAAGGAGATATTTCAATAGAATCATGACATTCAAAAGTATAGCATTCTTCCTCCTCCAAGCTTGGGGAACTAAAAATATCATTTTTATCAAAACCAACTTCCCCAAGCTTAGAGCTTTCCATGGCATTAGCAATAATGGTGTTCAAAGAATGTATGCTAATAACATTGCTACTATCATGATTGTTATGCAAATAAAGTTCCATAGGCTTTTTAATCTTCTCTTCGAACACTTCATGTCCCAACTCAAGATAAATTTCATAAAGCTCTCTCATGTTGTTTTCAGCCATAGGACTAGTTTCAAGGAAAGTAACCATTGATATCAAGTAAAGAGCTAGACATAATAACTAACAGAAAACAAAACTGAAAATAAACTAAATGCAAGTAACTAATTTTTTTGTGTTTTTGATAATTGAAAGCAAACAAGATAAAATAAAATAAACTAAGCAAGACAAAAACAAAGTAAAGAGATTGGAAGCGTGAAACTCCCCTTGCAGAAGACTGCTGTCTCCCCGGCAACGGCGCCAGAAAAATAGCTTGATGACGTGAAACACACGTTCGTTGGGAGACCCCAAGAGGAAGGTATGATGTAGTCAGCAGCAAGTTTTCCCTCAGAAAGAAACCAAGGTTATCGAACCAGTAGGAGCAGCAACTCTTCAGAAGGTTGTCAACGGCGCCAGAAAAATAGTGTTGTTGGGAGTCTGGACTGTTGACGTGGAATCTGCACACAACACAATCAAACTACTTTGCCCCAACGAAACAGTGAGGTTGTCAATCTCACTGGCTTGCTGAAAACAAAGGATTAAACGTATGGTGTGGAAAATGAGTATTAAATTGCAGAGAATGAAAAAGGAACAGTTTGCAGTTTGTGGTTGTTTAATCAGTGTAAAAGAATGGACCGGGGTCCACAGTTCACTAGTGGTGTCTCTCCATAAAAGATAACTAACATGTTGGGTGAACAAATTACAGCTGGGCAATTGACGAATAGTGAGCGCATGACAATGCATATACATGACATGTTGACTACTATGATATTTAATTGGGCATTACGACATAATACATAGATCGTTATCCAACAGCATCTATGACTAATAATCCACCGCCGGGTTGTCATCCGAGTCCCCTTGGTATTAAGTTGCAAGCAACGGATAATTGCATTAAGTAAAGTGCGTAATGTAAACAAACACATATGTCCGTGGACATAGCATCGTTAGGTTATCCCTAGTGGCAACAGCACATCCACAACCTTAGAACTTTCTGTCACTGTCCCAGGTTAAACGGAGACATGAACCCACTATCTAGCATAAATACTCTCTCTTGGAGTTACAAGCATCTACTTGGCCAAAGCATCTACGAGTAACGGAAAGCATGCAAGATCTTAAATAACATATAAGATAGATTGATAATCAACTTGACATAATATTCAATATTCATCGGATCCCAGCAAACACAACATGTAGCATTACAATAATATGATCTTGATCATGTAGGGCAGCTCACAAGATCTAAACATGATGGCACAAAGTGGAGAGACAACCATCTAGCTACTGCTATGGACCCGTAGTCCAAGGATGAACTACTCACGCATCACTCCGGAGGCAGGCATGGCGATGTAGAAGCCTCCGGTGACGATTCCCCTCTCCGGCAGGGTGCCGGGAAGAGGTTCTGAACCCTCCCGAGCTAGGGTTGACGACGGCGGCGTCTCTGGAACTTTTCGTGGATATTTGCTCAGGTACTTAGGGTTTTCGCGTCGGGGGGAATAAGTAGGCGAAAGGGCGGCGGCTGCGGACCCCCGAGGGGCCCACACCACCCCAGGGCGCGGCAGAGGGGGGCCGCGCCCCTGGCGTGTGGCCCTGGTGGCCCTCCTCTGCTGCTCCTTCGCTCCGTCAGGTGTGTTCTGGAAAAATAGGACCCCCGTGTAGTTTCGTCCAATTCCGAGAATATTTCCAGACTAGCTTTTCTGGAATACAAAAAAGCAGAAAACAGGAACTGGCACTTCGGCATCTTGTTAATAGGTTAGTCCCAAAAAATGTATAAAAGTGATATAAAGTAGATGCAAAACATGTAGCAATTGGTATAAAACAAGCATGGAACATCAAAAATTATAGATACGTTTGAGACGTATCACGGTTGTAGGTCGAATGTTTATAAGGTAGGTGGCGGTATGAAGGGCTTCGGCCCAAAGAGATGGTGGCATGGAGGCTTGGAAAAGGAGAGTGTGAATGACGACATTAGTCGTGCGGATCGCTCGCTCGGCTGTACCGTTTTGTTGTGAGGTGTAAGGGCAAGAGAGGCGAAAGAGAATGCCATGGGTGGTGCAGAAGTTATTCAGATTAGAGTTTTCAAATTCTCGCCCATTGTCACATTGGAGTGCAGAAATAGCTAAATTAAATTGGGTACGAGTATAGGCATGAAAGGCACTGAAGGTGGCGTAAATAGCAGACTTTTTGCGTAGGGAAAGCTCCAAAAATAATGTGTAAAGTCATCGACGATTATAAGATAATAACAAAAACCAGAAGTACTCGGAACTGGGGATGTCCATAAATCACAATGAATTATTTCAAACGGGCGAGTGGTGGAAGTTTGAGAAGCATAAAATGGTAGCCTAACATGCTTGCCTAACTGACACGCATGACAGAGGGGATGCCCTACTTTATTGAAAGAAATATGCTTGGTGCTATGAAGACGTGACATGGTGTGGTTGCCGGGGTCCAAGGCGGCGATGCCAAAGCGAGGTGGAGGCTGTGATGGTGTGAGCTTCAGCAAGTGCTAGTTCATGAAGAGAGTAGAGTGGTCCAGAGCTATTGCATCGAAGAATCACGGTCTTGGATGGAAGGGTCTTCACGAAAAATCTGAAGGGATCAAAGTCAATAGAACAATTATTATGGTGGTAAATTGCCGAACAGATACCAGATTTTTAATAATGTTGGGAACGATGAGAATATTATTAAGATGGAGAGGTTTATGAGAGATGCAATTGTTTGAGAGCCAATATGAGTTATGGGAAGAGATGCGCCGTTGCCGACAGTGACGGTGTGAGAGTTGGAGGGTGTAAGAGATTGAAGATTACCCGGATCGGATGCCATATGGGAAGAAGCGCCGGAGTCCATGTACCATTCGTTGTTGGGAAAGTACATGTTGTTCACGCCGGTGATGAGCGCCGGGTCAAGCTGGTGCTGCTGGTTTTGCTGCTGCATGTTGAAGGGAGCTGGCTCCTGGATAGTTGTATGTTGGTGTAGCTAGCTGCTGGGGCATATGCTGTGTACGCCTGTGGGACGCTTGCAAGACGATTACCAAGTAGTCCTGGCGCTGGAGCACGCCATGCATGTTGCTGCCATGGTTGAGGCTGGGACGCCCCTGGTTGATGTGCTCGGCCGACACGAGTGGCAGTCCAGTCCACGGATTGGACATCCATGGATCATTATGTCCGTAGCCGCTGCGGTAGCTGTTGCCGTTGCCATCGAAGGAGACCGAGTTGCCACGTCCGGCGCCCCCGGGCAGTGGAGCACGCTCGTCGGGATTCATGGGGTTGAAATAGATCTAGGTTTGAGATTTTTTTTTAGAGGAAGAAACAAGGAGGAACTATGTGCTCTGATACCATGTTAATTGGAAAATAACGGGCTGCTAGATTGCTAGCCTCGTCTGTCTCATATTCTCATTTATATAGTACAGGTATACATGTCGTAATCAGGTTACATAGCAACTACCATATACAGAAGATGTCATGCCATCTACACGTGATTTCAAGGAGGAAGTCTCGGCCAAGATGAGCAGCGGCCGCGCGCGCCTGATACGAAATCGGAACAGCCGTATACATCCTTCCCGTCATACTCTTAACAGCTACGACCATGTGTTGATGGTAGGGTTGAAATGGCTACCGCCGGAGCCATTAGCTGTATCTCAACCATACCGGCAAAACCCTTGACGATACCATGTCAAAGAACTTGGCGAAAGCCGATTCAACCGTAGCGCGAGCGTGTGGCGGTAGCAAGAAGGATTTGTACTATGACTAGCACAATGCCCGTGCGTTGCAACGGGGAAATACGAGAAATGTCTACAAGTCGTCGTGACAAGCCCCAAAATCCTCTCGCGCATGCACCCATCCATGGATCGCCGGCTTCCTGAGCTTTGACTGCGTGAAGGAGTCGCTGGACAACATGAGGTGCATGATGTACGTGTCCGGCCGGTCCAACACGAAAACTTGACAGTACAACAGTCTGAGCTGGACGCACACTGTCGCCACATCGTCATCCCAGACGCCGGAGATGTCCGAGTCCATGATCTCCAGTGAGCGGCCTTCCTCCAACAGCTTCCATGTCTGAAAGTTTCAGAAAGATGTATTCAGCACATCACATGACAATATCATAATCACAGTTTTGACAGGAAAAATGCTGACATGATCAAATCTCGATTCATTTTATTAAACACAATGAATAAATTTGATGGATGATGGTGCTAACAACAATTAAGAATATTGACTACCAATTCATATAAGGGGAATTAACATCCTACCTTTTTATTCAGAAACCTGGATCAACCGTAATGTCCAAAAAACTTTCAAGCATTTTTCATTGCAGTAAATTAATAAAAAAACAAACAAATAGGCAAGGTCTAACATGAGAGGCTTAAGCACATGTATAAAGTTCTAGACAAATAAATGAATTACTGAAACTGAGTTTGACTTTGACAGAAACAACTATTCTTGCTCCACTTCAGTTCTAACATTGTGAAGCCTACCTATTCTAGCAGGTCCAACCTCCTCCGTCCAAAAAATTCCTTAACTTCTTTCTTCACACTGCAATGCCAGTCGATACCAATCTTTATAGAACAAGTAGCATCACGCATCTCAAATTACTACCTTTTCCCTGAATTAGCAAGCATCAACACGAGTAAATCTCTCACCATCAGTAGCCAATGGCAGCAGCAACAGTACGCCTCCCAGGCAGTAGCGATGGCCTGCAATAGTACGCGTACAGGCAACAGCGACGACCACTTCTTCCTCCCAGGCAGCAGCGACGTCGCCCTTCCCCTCTTCTTCTTTCCCCTGCACCTCGCCCTCCCTACACGGCCCCTCCCCCTCGGCTACGCTCCCTCTCCCTACTTATATCTTCCTCGCGCCGGAACTGCGGCACCGCCCCGCGAGTCGCCAGGCTGCGTGTGGCCGCCCAGGGCTGGCTGTATGCAGGGCACGCAGGGGGTGTAGGGGGCGGACCGGCCGGTGAGGCGCTCGGAGCAGATCCCATCGAGTTTGTAGCCGCGAGCGTAGCCGGCAGTGGAGGCGAAGGATCTCGCCGGAAGGGGCGACGCTCGTCCCGCGCCGGCCTCCTCTCCTCTCAGACTCGCTCTGTTTTGGATCGAGTGTGGTTGACTCGGGAAGAGGAAACAATGGACTGCGGGTTGATTCTCTTCTTTGTGAAGGGGTAAAGTGCAAAATCGTTGCGACGTACCACGGTCGTTTACTGATATTATATAGTAGAGATTATTATTATTTTTGAGATAATTCGTTTTGTGTTTAAGTTTTCGCAAAGGGTCCATTGTATTGAGCCGTATGCCTAGACGGACATGCATGCATGAGTCATGAAATAGAAGAAAGTCTGTCCGGTGCTTTCGTCGTGCACACGGAACACAACACTTTTAATGTGCTCAATCAAGGTAGGAGCGCGAATAATACATGTCGTCGATGATCTTTTCTTCGCCCTCGACGATGATCCAACACGAAAGAAAGAAGCACCGGCCGGCCGAAACAGCAAAGGAGAGCTCACACAAATGCATGAACCAAGCAAGCAAAAGCTACCCGACGCAACGTCTTTTCCCAACGCTCGCTTTCGGTTGGACACCAACACCACGCAGCAGATGCTGGAGGCGATGGATGGGGTGGTGTGCAACCAAGGAGGCACGCACCGACACCAAACCAGAAACACGAATCGGATGCCACCCGTCTGAAAAAGCTGGAAAGATCTCGCCCGATCATGGCTTGCACCGGCATGTGCAGCAGTACTGGTGTTTACGTTCGTTCATGGTACGAACAGCGCTTTATTGCTAATGGTCCAACCCTAGCTGGCCAGTGACACAACAGGCATAGACACCATCACCAAAAGATGCGGTAGTATGTATTGCTGCTGTTGATGGGAGTCAGAAAGAAGATGTGTGCAGGAAAGGGAAAAAACTGGGGTGGGCACCGGGCTCACGGTGCGCCCCCGCCACGTGCGCCGCGGTGAGCCACCTGCGCCGCGGTGAGCCGCGCCGCGATGCGGACTCGAGCTTCCCGTGCGATCCCAGCCGTCCAAGACGGGGGCGCACCGAGCGTGGGGTGAGCCGCGCCGCGATGCGGACTCGAGCTTCCTCACGCGACCGCCGCCCCCCAAGCCGCCGCCGCCGCCCGAGCCGTCGCCGCTCGATGGAGGACGGTCTGTCCAAGTCGACGGCCGCTGGTGCCGCCGTCCTGTTGAAGGTGAAGAAGGAGCGGAAGCCGGAGTCAGGCAAGCGACAAGGCCGGAGGGAGAAGGAGAGGCAGCGCGCAGCCAAGGAGAAGGCCGCCAAGGCAGCGGCCGCGGAGAAGGAGAGGCTCGCCGCCATCCAGGCCCAAGCCAACGCCGACTTCATCGCCACGCAGGTCGCCGCTGAAAGGATCGGTATGACACCTAGAGGGGGGGGTGAATAGGTGCTACTCCAATTTTAGTCTTTTTCAATTTAGGCTTGACACAAAAGGTAAATTCTCTAGATATGCAACTACGGTGAATTTACCTATATGACAAGCTAGCAACTAAGCACGATATAATAAGGCGGTAAACAAGGATAGAGGTAACCGAAGTCAAAGCACGCGGAGACACGGATGTAATCCCGAGTTCCTCCTTTTTAGGGGAGTACGTCTCGTTGGAGAGGTGTGAACCAACACAATGGTTCAACGGCCACAAAGGCCTCACCCTCTTCTCCGGTGAACCGCACCACAAAGGTTTGGTTCACTTCAACTATCGGAAACCTTCGAGGCGGAGTCCGGAGCCTTTACAACAACGACTTGGGGCACAACCCACAAAGGATTGGGGGCTCCCAAATAGCTACAATCTGTCACAAAGACAATCAAGTGAGTACAATAGGGGGCTAGGTTTTCCTAGTGGAAACCCTAGCAAATGGTCCCTCAAGTGAATGAGGGGGAAATGACAAACGGCTCGGTGAAGATGTAGATCGGGGCCTTCTCCTTCAATCCTCCAAAGATCAACGAGTTTGGGTGGAGGGATTGGGAGATCTAGTGATTCTTGAGCTTGCAACAATGGTCTTCAAATCTGGGCGAGCTAGCTGGCTGGAGGTAAGGAGGAGGGGTATTTATACCCCTCCCAGAAAAGTAGCCGTTGCAGACAAGAATCACACCGGAGTTTCCGGCCCTAGTGACCGGAAACTCCGGCCTGGGGCGGAAACTCCGGCCTACAGGGGCCGGAAACTCCGCCCCACACCAGGAGCTGAGCAACTTCTTCACAGCTGAGACTTGGGCAAAACTCCGGTGCCCTGGGGCCGGAATGTTTGGCCAGGGGCGGAAACTCCGGCCTGGGGCCGGAAACTCCGCCCCACCCAGGGGCTGAGCAACAAGCAGCTTTGCTGCTCTTCGAGGAAAGACCAGGACCGGAAACTCCGGTCTTGAGGCCGGAAACTCCGGCCCCACCAGGGGCTGAGCAACAAATCAGCTTTCTCTTTTTGGTGTTGATGCACATGTTGTATACAATAAAACCTGCATCACTTACACCAGATTAAAACATCCAAGTGTTGTTAACTAACACACAAAACTAAGAGATCACAAAATGTCCTTTCAATCTCCCCCTTTTTGGTGTTAGATGACAACACACGGATTTGCAATAAATTCACCACTATCATGTTTAACAAAAGGAAAAGCTCCCCCTAGATGTGTGCATATAACTCATTTGCTTTGGAATGCAAATGCACACATATAGAGAAACAAGTTCCACAACAAGGCGACATGATATGTAAACGATATTTCATAAACAAGACATATCACAAAGTAGGTTGAGCCTAGAGATAAAAACCATACCTTGTGCATATAAATGTAGATAAACATCCATATAACCATAGCACAATAATGTAGGTTCAACCATACATAATAGAAATCCATATGTCTTACACTCACATAGTTCACAACACAAGATGCAAATAAGTTCCAAATAACATAAAAGGACACAAGCGCAATAAAATGATAAAAGCACATGCTTGTGTCCAACCCATGCAAATCCCGGAGAGAACCTAATAGAACTACTTCTCCCCCTTTGGCATCGAGACGCCAAAAAGGGAAAAGAGCATAACTACACGAAACCCATGGAGATCACCCGGAGCTTTCTTCCATGTCATCATCACCTTCCCCTTCTTGATTGTAGTCCTCATCGGAAAGGTTCATGGGAGCCTTGCCGGTGTTGCGAGAAGTGGAGGGCAATGAAGTCACATCCGCATAATCCGACCAAGGAAAGATGTCTTCGTTCCATTTCTCAAGAGGGATAGTCTCGGCCGACGAGGAGGAGATAATAGGATTGCCATCTTCATCTTCTTCCGGAGGAGGAGTGATACTACCATTGTTGAGCTTGCGCAACTCCTTGATCATGATTTGTTGGTTGTCAATGATATGCTTCTCTCTCACATATGAGGCATGGTTCTCCTTGTGAAGTGCAACATCCATGCAAAGCAACTTTCTCTTCCACCAAGAGAGTTTACTCACTTCCGAGTTCACTTGAGCCCTTCCTTGAAGATAGAGGGAGGGTCGGCATTCTTGCTTCTCCTTTAGGCATTGGGGCCTCGGTCTCCGCTTCCTCACTACTAGATTGCGGAGGAGGTGCACGAGAGGAAGACGGTTGCTTGGTGTGCTTGCTAAGTTGGTGGAGAGTCCCCTTGGCATGCTTGGTGAGGCGAGAGGTATCGATGTTGGAGACCTTGGAGAGGATGAGCTTCATCACATAAGGTGCATAGAGAGGGTTCTTGTGCTCAAAAATGGCCCAATGCATTCACACTTGATGAAATCCATGACATCAACTTCTTGGCCTTCACATCCGGACCGGCTTGGAGCACCTTGTAAGCATGGTATAAGAGATTGACAAGCCCTCCTCGAATGGCATCCACATTTCCGGCTTGAGGAGCAAGATTGAGCCGAACCATGCGAAGGAAAATGTTGAAGGTGGGGAGGAGGTCTTGATTGGTGCCAACGGATGATGCAACTGAATATAAAGGGCGCAAGCGGCGTTTGTTGTAGGCAGCCCCTTCCACATGCATCCTCTTCCCAACACAAGTAGTGGCACCCTTGAACTTGTATCCCAAACATCTTCCAAACTCCACAAAGTTAGAGGTGCACTTTTGAGAACCGGTCATCCAAGTCATGGTGACATCTTCATCATTATCAAAACCACTGTGGCAAAGAACTGATGCACAAGCTGAATATCATAATCTTCATGAACATGGAGATGAGCCTCTCAAGTCCAAGCTTCCGAGCAATCCACACGGCCTCTTGAAAATAAGGCTTCTTGTCCAAGCTCTCAAGGCTCAACACCTTTTGCTCACACACCATATGCTTCTCAATGCGGGCATATATCTCATTCATGATCAGCTGCTGCTCTCTCCTTGGAAAATAGGATCATCGGTGTTGGATGGCAAGTCATAGAACTGCTGAGATCTCATCCGACGAAACTCGATCTTCCCCATGCCCAAAACAGTGGTCAAGGAGTCAAAATGAGCTCTCTCGGCCTCTTCTTCATCATCAAACCCACCTAGGGCAGCATGTCTTGTGGCTTCTTCATCTATGGTACTCTGCTGTCTCAGACGGCCAGCTGCTGTCAAAAGAAGCTTGTCCCTTGTTTGAGCACGGATGCTTTTCTTGGTGATTTTTCAGGATGTTTCATGGAAGACTTTGTCCTCTGCACACCTGTGAAAACAGAATAGGAGAAAAGCATGGGGATAAGCTTGCATGTCCAGGAACCAAAGAAGAAGTAACCAAAGAATTCTGGGCACAAAGTGTCTGATCTACACCGGAGTTTCCGGCCTCAGGGGGCGGAGATTCCGGCCCTGACCGGAGTTTCCGGCCTGGAAGACCGGAGTCTCCGGCCCTGAGATGGGGAACCTCGATTTAGTTCAAGAAACTTTGTGCTGAGAATTCTAGGGTTAAATCTAGGATACACCTTGCCATCTAGAAGATTCTACACCATGAAAAACTAGGGAACTACTCTCCAAACTTAGATCGAGGTGAAAAACCTAAGGAGAGAGAGGAGGTACCCTTTTTGTCCATGGTGCAGCCCAAACGAAGGAGAGGAAGGTCCCCTGCGTTGGTGAGGAGGAGTAGGCCGGAGGCACGGCGGATTCCGGCGGCGGGGAGCAGCCGGAGTGGCACTTCGAGGCGGCGGCGGCTGCAGGGGAGAGGTTGGGGGTCGGGGGTGTGTGGGAGTTGTGAAGTCAACTCCCACCCCGATCCCCTTTTGGACCCCTGCGAGAACTGCCCAGACCGGAGTTTCCGGCCTAAACACCGGAGTCTCCGGCCTAAGCCAGAGATTCCGGGTTTAGGGCGGAAACTTCAGTCAGACCGGATATTCCGGCCCAAAGGACCGGAGTTTCCGGCCCCACCAACTCAAAAATGCCAGATTTTGTTGTTGAACATGCAAGATGCAAGAGGAGCAAGTTTTCAGAAGGGATAGGCCTGGGATGGGACACAAAGTCACTGGAAATGGTACTTCACACTCAAACTTGGTAAGAGGCACAAAGAAAACATTAAGAAGCATCATTTGAGTGTGTTTTCCATAAAACCAACGGATAGGCAAAAAGGCCATAAAGCTCCAACAAGATCAAATCTTCACAAAGAAGATGGCGGTGGCCTAAGCCACCATGTATGAGTGTATGTGGTGTGACACCGCGAAGATATATCTTGGGTTCACCGCCACTACTCGTCATTTAAGCTCACAATTCATAAAATGAACAATATAGAGACAAAATGAGTTCTTTCTATCGGCATAATGGGGGGAGGGATAGTCCAATGGATTAGGACCGCACTCCCCCTATGTCCATGCCTACACCTAAACCAAACAATAGCTAAGATAAGGTGTGTATGCAAGATATTCAAGCGACGCTCCCCGAATCGATGATATTTAGCTCATGCCTCAAATAAGTGAACCTTGCTTCATCAAGTGGCTTCGTGAACATATCGGCAAGTTGGATCTTCGTGGGAATATAACCAAGCTCAATATCACCCCGGATGATGTGATCACGGATGAAGTGATAGCGAATCTCAATATGCTTCGTTCTTGAGTGCTCCACCGGGTTGTGGCCAATCTTGATAGCACTTTCATTGTCACATAAAAGAGGCACTTTGTCACAATGGACACCGTATTCCTTTAAAGTTTGCCTCATCCACAACAATTGAGTGCAACAACTAGCGGCCGCCACATACTCGGCTTCGGTGGTGGAGAGAGATATGCAATTTTGCTTCTTAGAAGACCAACTCACCAAGGACCTACCAAGGAATTGGCAAGCCCCGGAAGTTGATTTCCTATCATCCTTGCAACCGGCCCAATCCGAATCCGTGTAACCGGCAAGAGAGAAGTTGAGCCTTTAGGATACCACAAACCAAACCTTGGGGTATGAACCAAATATCGAAAGATTCGAAGAACCGCCGTTTGGTGGCTTTCTTTGGGAGCCGCTTGGTACCTTGCACACACTCCTACACTCAACACAATATCGGGTCTAGATGCACAAAGATAAAGCAAAGAACCAATCATAGAACGATAGAGCTTTTGATCAACATCCTTATCTTTACCCTTTGGATTAAGTTCAAGATGACACTTGGTGTCCATAGGAAACTTCTTCTCTTTAGCATTTTGCATCTTGAACCTCTTGAGCATGTCTTGGATATATTTGGCTTGAGAGATGAAGGTCCCTCCACTCAATTGCTTGATCTCAAAACCAAGGAAGTACTTCAACTCTCCCATCATGGACATCTCGAACCTATCGGTCATAAGCTTTGAAAATTCATCATTAAAAGCTTTGTTAGAAGAGCCAAATATGATATCATCAACATAAAGTTGGCATATGAAAAGCTCCCCTTTAACCCTCTTGGTAAAAAGAGTGGGATCGATTTGCCCCACTTCAAAGCCACGGTCTACCAATAGCTCTCTTAGGTGCTCATACCAAGCACGAGGTGCTTGTTTGAGACCATAGAGCGCCTTATCAAGTTTGTAGACATGGTTAGGGAAGTGTGGATCCTCAAATCCCGGAGGTTGCTTAACATATACCAACTCCTTTAAAGGACCATTAAGAAAGGCACTTTTCACATCCATTTGTTGCAACTTGAAATTATGATGTGATGCATATGCAAGAAGGATACGGATGGACTCAAGGCGAGCCACGGGAGCATAGGTCTCTCCAAAATCAATGCCTTCAACTTGAGAGTACCCTTGAGCTACCAATCTTGCCTTGTTCCTCACAACCATTCCATGCTCATCTTGCTTGTTCTTGAATATCCACTTGGTGCCTATAACATTGAGGCAATCTTTTGGCTTCTCCACTAGATTCCACACTTTGTTGCGCTTGAAGTTATTGAGCTCTTCATGCATGGCTTCCAACCAATCCGGATCTTCAAGAGCTTCAAAGACTTTCTTTGGTTCCACCATAGAGATGTGGGCTTGATGTTCATTGAAATTTGCCAATTGTTTTCTTGTGGTGACCTTGTTCTTGACATTAACAATGATATTTCTAGATGAAGACTCTTTCTTCTCCAATCCTTTTTGACTCTTGCTATACGACGGGTTTCGATATCCTCATTGATGCGAGGAATTTCGCTTGATCATCTTGATCATTTGAGTCCCCGTCTTGACCGGATGTTGACCTTGATCATCTTGAAGCTCATCTTCAACAAAGGAAGGAGAGGGTTGATCTTGGTCTTGACCTTGGCTAGTGTTGACAATAGGAGAACTTGGTTCTTGAATAGCCTGGTCAACTTGAGGAGGGCCTTGAACTTGTTCTTGGGTAGGTGCATCATTTGCTTCCATAGAAGGTGCAACTTCAACTTGTGATGATGGAGTCTCCACATGAGTGGAGCTAGGACTTGCTTGAGGAGGCTCATGATGGATTTCAATGGGGCGATGGAAACCAACCCCCATTCTTCTTATTGCTTCTTGAGGTTCCTCATTATCTACATCACAAACATGAAATTGCGCCACTTGGGAGCCGTCATTCTCATCGAACCTCACATCACAAGATTCTATGACTTTCCCAACGGTCTTGTCATAGACTCTATAGGTGTGAGATTCGGCACCGTAACCAACAAAAACACCCTCTAAAGCTTTAGATTCAAATTTAGACAAACGAACACTTTTGTTCTTATAGAAACACTTACAACCAAAACTCGGTAGTAGGAGACATTGGGCTTGTTGCCGGTGAGCATCTCATAAGATGTAAACTTCTTGCCAACACGAAAGAATAACCGGTTAGATGAGTGACACGCCGTGGAGATAGCCTCGGCCCATAAGAATAGCGGAGACTTAAACTCCGCCAACATAGACCTTGCCATATCCATGAGAGTCCGGTTCTTCCTTTCGGCTACACCATTTTGTTGAGGGGTATATGCAGCGGAATATTGATGACGAATCCCCTCTTCACTAAGAAACTCATTTAAGGTGTAGTTCTTGAACTCGGAGCCATTATCACTCCTAATGACCAAAATAGGGACATTGTATTGGCGTTGAACAATATTGGAAAAGTCGATGATGGTTTGTTGGGTTTCATCCTTCGTCTTGAAGAAATAAACCCAAGTAAATCTTGAATAGTCATCAACAATCACCAAACAATATTTCTTCCCACCAAGACTAGGTTGAGGCACGGCACCAAAGAGATCAACATGAAGAAGTTCCAAATCCTCGTTGATGAAATAATGGTCTTGCCCGGATGGGGAGAATCATGCATCTTTCCTTCAACACAAGCCCTACAAAGACGATCTCTAGAAAAAGAAACATTCTTTTAGTCCAAGAATGTGGCCACCCTTGTGAAGACTTTGCAAAGTTCTCATGTTGACATGGGACAAGCGGCGATGCCACAACCACCCCACGTCGGCCTTTCCGAATAGGCATATTGCTTGAGTGTTGGTAGACCCCGAAAAGTCTACCACAAACAACTCATTTTCAACATACCCAACGAACATGACCTTTAGAGTCTTGCTCCTCAAGAGTACCACCATATCAATAGTAAAATGGACATCAAAGTTCATCTTATTAAGAGCACGAACGGACATAAGATTGTAACCTAGAGACTCAACAAGCATGACATTTACAAGGGTGATATCCCTTGCAACTACCACCTTGCCGAGACTCTTTACCTCGCTTTGATTATCACCATAAGAGACGGTTATGATATTAGATTTGGTCTCAACTCCGTCATAATCTCCTTGCTTCCGGTCATATGACTAGTGCATCCACTATCAACCACCCATTTCGATCCACCGGAAGCATAGTCCTACAAGAAATCATTGCTTGGATTTAGGTACCCATTTCTCAATGGGTCCTCTTTGGTTAGCAACAAGGGTCTTAGGAACCCAAATAGAGTAATCAATGTAACCATCATATGGACCAACATATTGAGCATAAACATCCCCATAATAATCAACATAAAGAATATAGTTGGGGTTGTTATGCCCCGCAAAGTCACTACGAGTGGTCTTGCCCCTTGTGGCACTACCACCGCAATGGAAGTCTGGCTTGTGCGGGCTTGGTCTTGATCTTCTTGTTGTTGCCCACTTTCTTCTTGGGCTCGGCTACATAACCAAGACCCTCCTTCCCTTTGTGTGGTTTTTGCTCAAATAAGTAAGCAATACCCTTATCTTTACCTTTGGGAATAGAGGTCTTGGCACTAACATTTTCTTCAATAACATTTTCATGAACACGAGGAAGAATAGATATGCTAGTTGAGCTAGATTTAGAAAGTTGAGTTTGAAGTTGCTCATGAGACTTGACTAAAAGGGAGTGAGTTGTTTCCAAGGCCTTGTGAGCCTTGTCAAGCTTCTCCATATCCTCAAGAAGTCTAGCATTAGCAACCCCAAGTTCAACTTTCTCCTTTTTAAGCACTTTATATTTAGCAACGACATGATCTCTATCCTTAATGATTTTATTAATGATATCATCATTTTTAGCATCAAGAGACTCAAGTCTTTCCTCAAGAGAACATCTTTCTTCACTCTCTTCATCAAGAGAGGCATTCAAGGATGCTACGGAAGCATTCAAAGAGGCAATGGTGAGAGAATCCTCTCTCTCAATCTTACTCTTTTCTTGAAGAAGTTCTTCGGCCGCACATAGTTGTCTCATGAGAGACTCAACATGTTCCTTAGCTTCACCTTGCAAGTTAGTCATGAAAGTATCGAAAGCAACAAGTTCTTTCTTAATCACAAGACTAGATTGATCACTCATTTCATGCATAGTCTTGGGAGAAGGAGATGATACCTCGGTGACATTAGCCATGAGGCAACGAGCGTTGTTGGTGGAGAAGTTCTCATTGGGGGATTCAAAGAGAGAAGATGATGAAGTTGATACAATAGCCAATGCGGCTACCTCTTTAGTAGGTGCATCTTCATCTTCGGAATCACTTGTGGCATATTCTTCTTGTGCCACCAACACAATTCTTGGTGCCTTCTTGAAGAAAGGCTTCCTTGGTCTTGCGGGCTTCTTTTGGATCAACTTGAATGGTCCTTGGGGATGAGCTTCCCACCATTTTGCTCTCGGTTCTCATAAGGACACTCTCTTATGTAGTGGTTCTTGTCATGACAATTGTAGCACGTCTTCCACTTTGAGGCTAGCTCTTTCTTCCCACTTGAGTTGTTCTCTTTATCAACCTTGGCTTTAGCTTTTGCCGGGTCTTGCCAAAACTCTCTTGTGGCAAGAGCTATATGACCATTTAGAGCCGGTTCAAGATCATTTGGAGCAATGTTGCTTGGGCACGCTTCAACCTCATCAAGACATACCACCTTGGCCTTCAAAGCAAGTGAGGGGCCTTGTTTCATCCCCATGGCCCTAGCACGGCTATCTTCGGCATTCTTGGTGGCAACCTTGGAGGCTTGCACTTCTTGCATAACTTCATTGGATGTCATTTCGTTGTAGTTGTGTCTTCCTTGAATGGCCTTCACCTCGATGGGCTCGAAGGCAAGAGAGCATTCACATACTTCCTCTTGACATAAGCATCATCCACATAGGTTGCCCCCACATCAAAGAAGGCCTTTGCAAGAGTCTTGAGTCTTCCATACATGTCTTCATGAGTCTCATTGTCAAACATGTAGAAGCCTTCGGCATCATTGCTCAAAGACTCATATCGGTTTCTCTTCATGCTTTCATTCCCAAGAAATGCAACCTCAAGACAATTCCAAGCTTCTTTGGCGGTGGTGGCATTGAGAACATAATGCTTGTCACTTTCACCACTGAAAGTTCAATCATATGGAGTGCGGAGGCATTGAGTTGCTTTTCGGCAAATTCTCTTCTTGTCACATTGCTTGGATCCGCAACCTTGTACCCATCTTCAATGATCCTCCAAAGCTCGATAGAGGCACTGTTAATATGAGATTTCATTGAGCGTTGCCAACTAGCAAAGGCTAATGCATTAAGCTTAGGTGGAGGACCAATGGGGTTTATGCGGGTGGTGATAGGTGGGTCGATAGGGTACCATCCCGGAACGTTATGGTACTCTTCCTTCCCATCTTCATGCTTGGTAGGAGGTGGAGGAGTTGGTTTAGATCCGGAGGTGGTTTCCACCCCTTCTCATTTTTCTTTTTACCCTCCTCGGAATCACCTTCATCGGAGTTAGAGATGCCCTCTAGTGGGATGGTTTCCGAAACCTTGGCATTTGTGAGTTTCATGAGCATGTCACGCAACTCATCAAATTTGACATTCATGTCATTCATGGACGATGTCAATGTTGTTTCCAACTTTTTGATATCGGCCATGGATGCCATGGTCTCTTTGGCCTTGGCAAGATCGGCCTCATCCTCACTTTGTGTCATACTTCTCTTAGGCGGTTAAGCCCAAAACAAGAGAGCCTTGCTCTGATACCAATTGAAAGGATCGGTATGACACCTAGAGGGGGGGGGTGAATAGGTGCTACTCCAATTTTAGTCTTTTTCAATTTAGGCTTGACACAAAAGGTAAATTCTCTAGATATGCAACTACGGTGAATTTACCTATATGACAAGCTAGCAACTAAGCACGATATAATAAGGCGGTAAACAAGGATAGAGGTAACCGAAGTCAAAGCACGCGGAGACACGGATGTAATCCCGAGTTCCTCCTTTTTAGGGGAGTACGTCTCGTTGGAGAGGTGTGAACCAACACAATGGTTCAACGGCCACAAAGGCCTCACCCTCTTCTCCGGTGAACCGCACCACAAAGGTTTGGTTCACTTCAACTATCGGAAACCTTCGAGGCGGAGTCCGGAGCCTTTACAACAACGATTTGGGGCACAACCCACAAAGGATTGGGGGCTCCCAAACAGCTACAATCTGTCACAAAGACAATCAAGTGAGTACAATAGGGGGCTAGGTTTTCCTAGTGGAAACCCTAGCAAATGGTCCCTCAAGTGAATGAGGGGGAAATGACAAACGGCTCGGTGAAGATGTAGATCGGGGCCTTCTCCTTCAATCCTCCAAAGATCAACAAGTTTGGGTGGAGGGATTGGGAGATCTAGTGATTCTTGAGCTTGCAACAATGGTCTTAATTCTGGGCGAGCTAGCTGGCTGGAGGTAGATGGAGGGGTATATATACCCCTCCCAGAAAAGTAGCCGTTGCAGAAAAATCACACCGGAGACTCCGGTCCTAGTGACCGGAAACTCCGGCCTGGGGCGGAAACTCCGGCCTACAGGGGCCGGAAACTCCGCCCCACACCAGGAGCTGAGCAACTTCTTCACAGCTGAGACTTGGGCCAAAACTCCGGTGCCTGGGGCCGGAATGTTTGGCCAGGGGCGGAAACTCCGGCCTTGGGGGCCGGAAACTCCGCCCCACGCCAGGGGCTGAGCAACAAGCAGCAGCTTTGCTGCTCCTTCGAGGAAAAGACCAGGACCGGAAACTCCGGTCATAGAGGCCGGAAACTCCGGCCCACACCAGGGGCTGAGCAACAATCAGCATTTCTCTTTTTGGTGTTGATGCACATGTTGTACACAATAAAACCTGCATCACTTATCACCAGATTAAAACATCCAAAGTGTTGTTAACTAACACACAAAACTAAGAGATCACAAAATGTCCTTTCAGCCGCCCGAGCTATGCTTCTCCTCAAGGGGAGGTTTTTGAAGGGGCATTTGGCGTGGCCCCCGGTCTCGTCCCCATTGTGGTCACCTCGGCGGGGAGCTCGGCCTCCTCCGCCAAAGGGAAGCCGCCAAGGTCCTCGTCGCCTGGCTTCTCGATGCCCTCGCCGGCCGCCGCCCATCCTCCAGTGTCGCGGCTGGGGTCACGTGAGGCCTCGCCGGAGATAACTTCGGTCCCGTTAGCGGTGAGGCCGATCGACCTCAACTTGACGCCGAGTGCCGGCGACGGGCGGCTGCGTGCCAAGGCGAAGTCCATGTCGGGCAAGATGACCATGCCCGAGGCCCGTGCACTCATGTTCGACGACATTCCGCTGACGACGCCGGCCAACCCGGCCTACTTCGCGGACGATGTCATGAAGGACATCATCAACGGCGACACCGGCACCTACTTCGACCCTGCCGACGCCGAGACACAAGACCCGACGGCGGGCATGTCCTCTTTCTATTGTCATGTTATTTGAACCAATTTGTATTTTGAACTATTTGTCATTCTAAAACATTTGAAAGCCTTGATGAACTACAAGTTTTTTTTATGGGCCAGTTTTTGTGCCAGGCCGTTGGGGGCACCTCCACCCGAAACGGACAAAGGCCCAAAATGTGTCCGCTGTCCACCCCAAACGGACCAAACCGGAAACATTTTGATATCCGTTTGCGTCAGACCGTTGGAGCTGCCCTAATACAAAACTGAAAAAACAGAGCATGTAATGTTTGGAGTAACAGATTGTGCGATCAGTTTTCAAAAGGTTAACAAACTAGAGAAATCTGAACAATGTCAATCTTAATCGTTCGCATAAAAAATCCTAATATTACACTGAATGAACGGCCGAACCCCGTCGGTGTTCCCAAAAGAAGGAAACGAAGGGTAACAATTAGTCTATAATCTAACCGCCCAATTACTGAGCTGGACTGGAACCACGATTCGGCCACAAAAGCGCGCCGTGGATGTCGGACGGCGGCCGGTAATGGCTGATCATCAGTTCATGGCGATGTGGACGGAGGCGTTCTTGGCGCCGAGGCAGACGGGGCACGCGTCCAGCTTGGGCTCGCACGCCTTGCAGAGGCACAGGTGACGGCACGGCAGCAGCAGCACCGACGCCTCGCGATGACCGCACGTCCTGCACGCCCACTTATTGTTGGGGCCGGCGTCCTCGAAGCAGCAGGACTGCGCGTCGTCGTCGGCGGCGGCGGGGAAGGAGTTGAAGTCCGATTCGCCGAAGCCCTCGGCGGGGGCGGGAGCGGCGTAGAGGATGTTCTCGAGGGTGGCGCGTAGGCCGGCGGCTACGGCCTCGTTGCTGCGCGCGAGGCCGCACCACGCCTGGCTCTCGGCCGCCGCCTGCCGGAGCCTCTCCTCCAGCCTGACGGTGCACCGGCGGGAGGCCTCCAGCTCCGCCTCCTTCTCCCTCAGCCGTCGCCCCGCGTCCGCCGACGCCGCGCGGAGGAGCGACTGGCACTGCCGCTTCCGCGCCTGTTCCAGCCCGGCGCGCATCCTGTCGAGCTCCGTCCGCACGACAGCGTCGATCTCGGCGTTTTGGCGGTACAGCGCCTCTGCCACGAGCGCGTCGGAAGATGCCGATGCAGGGCGCCCGCTGGTTGACGTCATCGCGGACTCGACGAACCGGTCCGCCGCGGGCTTCATCATCATGCCAGGGATCGGCAGCAGCGCCGACGACGACACGTACTGCTCCACCGCGTCCCTGCCGCGCTTCCGCGACGCAACGGCGCCGTTGTTGCACGTCAGGTCGCTCTGCGCGCCGCCGCTGGCAACCCTCGTGGCGCAGTTGTAGACGCCGTTGTTGGCAAACGGTTTGCCGTACTGCTGCGCCTTGGCTTCGGCATCCTCAACCAACAGATCGCCGCGGTGCGACCATGCGGCGGGGACGACACCGCCATATTGCGCTTGCACGGCCATGTGGAGAAGGGAAGAAACCAAGGCGAAAAAAAGGAAGAGGAGGTTGGGAGTCGAGAGGAATGGTGTGATCTGAAGAAGAAGATGGCAAGCGCCGAAGGGGTGAATCAATGGCGCTGTGAGTTGTGGCTCCTTCCTTTTATATACGGAGAGATGCCACATGGATGGATGGCGATGTGAACTTTGTAACAGGACAAAAGCAGACGAGGGGGAGGGACAGAATTAATTAGGCGGTCCGGGTAATTGATAGCTTGACTCGGAATTAATAAGGTGAGAGCAACCTGCCCCTCTCTCCCATCCCATGTCCCAACGCCAACGGAAGACAGGCAGATCCATAGCTTGATTGTGGTGGGCCCCGCCGGCGATCAAATCTGGAGGAGTACGCGTGTGTACGCACATGGTGGTTAAGACTATTTCTGGGCTTAAATTACGAGTCACCCGATCCGTTCAGTCTTCGGTCATGCAGGCAGGCTGCCATGACTTCTTTATTTTTTATTGTTGATGATAGGAGCAGATATAACAATAACTTAACAACATGTCAGAATGAAAGATGGACGGGCGATTTTGTTGGATCAGTGTTTTGCCTCGTAATACCATTTAGTCTCAGTAGTCGTCAACCCGTGCATTCGCACGTGCTAGTATTTATAATATCTTAATATACATATATACACTATGTTTGTTGTTTAAATATAATAATTACTCAACTGTGAGACCTATATTTTGATAAATTTGAATCTATGTACCATTGCAAAGTCTCATGATTCCAAGTAAATTAAACTCCATTACACTGCTTGACAACTTTTCCAAACTCTTCAACACACTTATACAATTAGATGGTAATGTTAAATATTATTCGTAAATATGATTTAACATTGATTATTTTCTCTAATAGACCACCATATAATCGAGGGTAGCTCGCCATCTAGGCAATTATGTTTTATTTTTAAGATTAGTTCTTAATATGATAGCCTTAAAAGAATTCCTCTTTAAGAACCCTACATAGATTGAACTGTCTCGGTGACCAAAGGATCTCCTTGTTTACAATTTTTTGTAAACTTATTTTCTTGAGTATTTGCGTCTCAGAGGAGAATTTAAGTTCGTCTCTACTTGTCCTAACACCTCTACTTAGATGAAGCTATATGTGCACAATTGCTTTCGTAGATATAGTACAACGTTACAAAACAAACATATATTATGAATTATCTCCTCTTCAACACAAACTAACCTTTTGATCCATTTGGTGGCATGATTATTCGTGAAACTCAGTCCTTATTTCAATTTTTGTGCCTGCTATTATTCAAGCTTTGAAGAACAACTTCGCTAGTTGTGCTACAGATAGTTGCATAAGCTATCTCTTTGATATTTCGGCAGCACCGATGACCAGGTTTTAGCAACTCTGTTTGGTACAACTGAACTTCATCTTCCGGTTTCGACATTACTTAGCACATTGTATCAGAGCTCAGGTAAGAATTGCTGGCAATGTGATATGCAAGATCCCTTATTACACATAAATTACATATATGCAAGAAATTTTCATTAAAGATCCATTTTTATATAGTGTTATTTTACTTAATAATAATTGTCGCAAAACTGTCATATCCTCTTGTATCCAAGCTTATCCCAAACTTAATCATTATTAGAGTAAGTTTACCTAAACCTTAAATTAGACGTAGTAATATAACTACCGACTACCGTAAGGCTCAAAGACTATCAATTATAACATGAAAATTTTGCATAATTGTAAGGAAACTTGATAGTGGAGTTAAATGAGAAGCTCAATTCTTTTGTTTGATGTGACTCACTAAACACGGGCATTACGCGGAATATTTACTGCAGAATGTATTCTTAATTAAACCCATGCTGGAACATAAGTACTATATTGCATACATGCAAGCTAAATTGCCTAAATTCTATTTGGATTTGACGACAACCTAGGTAAGTAGGCTTGATGGAATATTCCTTGAAACTACATCTGAATATTATCTTATCATATATTGATCCGGGTGTTGCATGCTCGTAACCTGATGCCGTATGATGAGGATGGAGTAGCTTTTATGTTATAAACTGGTGATCACACTTCTCTGTTTCAATTTTCCTGCAGTAACTTTTTGGTCTTTCTCAAATCCTGGTGATAAAAACTAAATCGAACCATATGTTAGGTTCAGGACTTAAATACCGATCAGCTTTACCCTAAATTAGATAAATCCAATAACCTTTTAATCTTATTTCATCTTATCAACCCTAGTAAGCAGCAGAAGCTTTCTTACTCAAGCATCTGTATCTCGCCTTGCTCATCACGTAGGCTGCCAACACTCCGTTGTTTGGAACACACTTTTTTCCCTGAATTCTATGTGAATTGAACTGCTTTCTATGTGATCCTTGTGGAATTCATGTGGATTGATACAAAAAAGAAACACATACTTACAGTTACAACTATGTACTCTGTTGCATGACATCCCTGAACTCCAAGGCGTCGTACAGATTAATTTTGCTCCTGCAAGGCTTGCTCCAGATCTTGTGCGATCAAGTCTCTGGAAATCCAGAATCCAGATGCCTGAGACGTACAGGTTATCCACTTCTGGTGCTGAACTTATCCACGGTTGTCCTTGTAAAAATATTGGAATGTTGTGTAACGATGCTCCTCCCTGTCCATTTTGTTCATGTGCACCGTCGCAGTGTCGAAATCCTTGTATTCGATCAATCCGTTGCATCCGCATCGACCTAAAAATCGAATTAGAAAATATTTTGCATTCACGTTCGATGCATGTGTTAACTATATTTTCTGAATTAATACTGACAACTTCTGCCAGTTCCTGAATTTCATTGTCTGAAAGCTAAGTGCCCTGATTGGCCAGCCCGTTCTTGAGGTCTTCGAGTGCGATGGTGCTGCTGTTGTCCTTGTCAATTTCTTGACAATATCGTTGAGCCCCTTGATCTCCTTCTCTGACAGGCACCCGGTACTGTTAATCAATGGGAAAACACACAGGTCCCTCCTTCATTTTGCATTTCCTAGGATGGAAGAACAACAGTAGTGGGTACGCTGAGGATGTCCAGTATTATGATTCTGCAGTACCTTCGTCACTGAAAAAAATCATAACAGACTAATTATGGTCTCTGTCTATTATAGACGGAGAGATAAGGTTTCTTTAAATGCACAATAGGGAGACAGTACATAACGCATATCACCACAAAGGACAACACCCCAAAATTCACCACTGCAACCTTCATTTCTTCCGGCTAAACTATGTGCATCAGTTTTATCTCAAAATAATTTCTTATGCAAACTGAAATAATTTACTTCTCTGTGCTTTGCACGTTTCACTTTCAAATAAAGTACGCTCTGTTGTCATACTGGAGCTGTACCTGGCAAATAAGGCTTGTATATGTCAAGGCAAGATGGAGTGGTCATGGAGAGTTATACCTATCCATGCCATGTATGTACTCAGAATGTTTCTACTATTCCATAGAAGGTTTTCTCACGTACTGGCTCAAAAGTACCTCAGTTAAGCTGGTGGTAGCGGAACCTTGCTCCATCAATGTAAATCTTCCCGTCATACTCGAACAGTAAGGTTGGCGTTCACACAACTCCTGAAGACAGAAAAAACATCAATCGAAATCCCCCAAAAACTTAGGCGATAATTTTATGCTACAAAAATTATGGAACAAATAGCAGGAGTCAGCCCTCCGTTGCTTTCCTCCACATGCATTACCGCCCATGCATCCACACCTTTTTCTTCAGCCGTGGAATTGAAGACGCCGATGCCCACAACCACGATTTCCTCTGCCACCAGCGACCAAGAAGAGGCTAGTATGATTCCAAAACAACTATTAGGAAATCTGAAAAGCAATCCTTGATAAGGGGAGATTTGTTTAGGTTTGGTAGGCGAGCAGAGGGTGGAATGCGTGGATTGTGCAATCTCTAATCTCGATCTTACAGTTGACCTTCCGGCTGCCGTTCATGCGCGTCACCTCGCCGCTGGAATCTGCATCTGCATGCGTATGCGGGAGCTAACTTGATTCAGTATTGATTTATTTGTCCAGCTACATGGAACTCTATCTATTCCGCGACTCGATCGGGACTAAAATAACTTGATTCAGTATTGATTTATTTGTCCAGCTACATGGAACTCTATCTATTCCGCGACTCGATCGGGACTAAAGTAGCGTTTAAACTCAGGACCCCAGATCCTAATTACCGTATCCTTGTTTTTTTTTTTTTTTTTGCGTTTGCGTGTGCAATGCTAACTCGATCGGGATGCGTTTGCATGTGCGAATCTAACATCTATCAGGTATAACACGAAAATTCAAGAGTCCAGATTGTAACCACCCTATTGTTTTTTCCCCACATGTACAATTCGATGTCAGGCTGGCCATCGTGCCAGATTATTCGTAACGTACTACATGACATTGTTTCCGCACAGTTTATCTTAACCGCAAAACAAAGATCTAACGGCTTAATTAATTTTGATGATGTGGATTAACGTGGAGTCTTTAATGGTGCCTCCAATTAGTAAATATAAGATTATTATGGTAAGTTTATTTTAACATGTCAAAATTGCTCCCTCCGATCCATAAAAAGTGTCGCAAGTATAGGTATGGATTTTTACTAGCAAATTCATTTTTCACGGCACTTTTTATGAATCGGATGGAGTATAAAATATAATTTTGGGCGTACCACTGAACATTTATGTTGGCACACAAAGTTTCACGAAAATATGATATTTGATGTCTTCTGTATAAAACAACAAATTTCGTGCTTAAACACAACTTTTTACTAGACATTTTATTCGTCTTTTTTACATAGGGCACAAAAAAATATTTTTTACACAAAATTTGTGCCTACATTAAATGTCTCGATGTACACCCGGATATTTTTTCTCGAATTTTTTTCACATTGCGAAATAATGAAATATGTTTTGTCATGAGAGCACCTATAAGACAAAATGGATTTTCACATTTTTGTTCCGCTTTTGGTTGCTCATGCTATGAACAGTACATGCCCATTTTAGCCAAGGAAAAAAGAAGGGTAAGCATACTCTATTTTCCGCCATTATTAGGGAAAATGAGTGTATACGACGGAAAATTTTCCCCGAGATTGCCGCCGAATATCATGTGTATATATTAGTGGGATTCATGCGACCTCCTTGGCGCAAGCCAAATGCATCTAGGTGAGGCATAATATGGCTAGAGATCCAATAAATTTATCAAAAGTCCTCCAATCTAAAAAAAACACTTATGACTCTTTCAATTCAAATAAATTTAGTAAAGTATTTTTAGGATTTGGATCAATCGAAATTTCCATACGATTTATTCATGTTTGTCTACAAATATCATATAGTAATAATGTCGTTGTATGTATCGTCGATGTCTCCTCTTGATATTATGTCGTTATAGAGGATGTGTATGTAATTAGATTTAGCTTATTATAGTTATATTATTAGCTTTTATCTAATAAACAAAGACCACCTTGGTAATAATATACTATGACTCGAAGAGCCTATGTAATCATTGAAAGTACCTCAACCTATAACATTATTAGGATTCAGTTGATTTAAATCGGGTTTCAGGCGGCTGATGAAGGATCTGGCCCCATAGAGTTTTTTTTTCCGTTTTGGAAAAAATGGAAAAATTAGATAGTTACGCTCCGAGATTCTTCTATGGTATTTTTCTGGGTTTCAAGATTTTCATGCAAAATGATAGAAAAGTCTTGTGTTCATTTGAAAGATGGATCCTTCGGTTCGATCGTGCACAATCCTTGTTCCCCAAGCACGTACGAGAGGAGGAGAGAGGCCTCCTCCTCCTACCCTCCTCCGCTTCACTCTCACTCTTCGCCCCATGACCACACGAGGAAGGAGACCCACCTCTAATGGCACTCCGCCTTCGTCTCCCAATGTTGACTGGAACCAGCATCAATCGACATGTCGCAAAGGAAGCTCCTCCCAATGGTCTTGACTTAGAGCATGAGTTTGAATGCATCTCGTTAGAGCTCAAGGGAAGATAGGGGTGCCATGAGGATAAGTTCAAACTCATTAGATATGACTTGGCGAGGCATGACGACAAGGATGGCCCTACAACGCGAAGTTTAGTAATTGCAAGTTTTCAATGTTGCATATGTTGTTTTGACATGATGCAATTGCGTGTGTATTCTATTTCGATATGCTGCAAATGTTGGCTACCTTGCTGCATACAGTGTGTTGACTTTTATCTTGGTGATTTGCTGCGACCAGTGGGATTTGCTGCATACTCTTATTTGTTTGCCATGTTGTTGTTTCAAAATGTTGAGATGTTCTCATAAGTTTGTAATCCACCGTGGTAAGAAATGTTGAAGAGATGCTGCAATAGCACATGACTTGTGCTACGCGGGGTTGGGGTGCAATAGTCAGACTAACGAGATCGATGCAGAGTTTTATAAAGATAAGACGGTTGGAGAGAGTGGAGCATTATTTTCCCCAGATGCTTCGAGAAGTCTCAGCAATGCCCAACGAAGACTCTTGCATTTTTATATCCCTTGGACTAAAAGATGCCGGTGGCTCGGTATTTCACTCACCGAGTTGCCTTGTTCCCCTTGATCTTGAGTACGGAGTATATATCATGGTGATGCAGCCGGATCAGAATGGGACGGTCAAAGCATCGCAGACAGATCGACGCGTAATCAACTGGTTAACTGAATCTAAATCGATCTGATCTACAAAAGGCTCGGGTAACCTGGCATGCAGAGCGCGCCAATTATACAAGACAAGAAGCCATCTAGCCGGCGCTAGAAAATGTGTGGTCTGCTGCTGCCAGCGCCTGCGCCGGGCGAGAGATTTTGTAAAGAAGATGCGTGAGAAGCCTGGACCGGATCCGGATGGAGGTGCCAGCAGGTGAAGCACATGGGTTGGGCTGTTGAAAATTTGTCCGTACGGTGGGCAATTTCCTGGTTTCAGGCTAGGGCATGTACTGTTGATTATCGAGTTTGTTGCCACTTTGGAACATTTTACAACATCGCAAATCCTAATTAACTGGACAGGGGAAAGTGCCGAGAACATTGGTTGGTCAGACGAAGTTAACCCAAGATGGGAGGAAAGATGTGAGCATTCTTCCTTCATACGAATACTTAGGTAGGAAGTTGCGGGGTCGGGAGTCGAGGTCGTCGCCGTGCAAATCACGGTGTGAGCTGAGCTTTTGACCCAGCCGGATCTACTCCACTACTAAGGGCGACAGTCCGTACGGCTCCCGCGTTCCTGGTTCATCAAAGAGCATGTGCAAGAGACAAGAAGGATCGGTTGAAGCCAACGCGGTAGGCGTGAAGGAGGGCGGCGTGGGATCCATGCACGAGGCGTAACGTAAAAGCTGATGCCATGTCGCGTGGGGTACCTACTGTATGTATTTGTATTTTGGCACAAAACATGCGACATGTTAGTACACGTCAGAACTCAGACGGTAGGTATGACAACTTGCTCTATCATCGTCCACCATCGTCGACCTAGAGCTAGATTAGGTTTAGTTTAATTTTGTTGTTCATGTTTACATAGGTTTTAAGTTTCGATTTCATTGTGAAATTACAAACGATTTGAATGCAATTCCAACCGTTTGTTTACATTTGAGTCTTCGATTTTTTTCTTTATACTCCCTCCGTTCGGAAAAAGGATGTCACAAAAATGGTCTATCTATAGTTCATTTTTGTGACATCCTTTTGCGAACGGAGGGAGTAAAATATATTATGGGAGATGCCGTTCTCAATATTTATTCATAAAATTTTGCAAATATGTAGATCAGAAAAATATAAATCCCAGTACCCCAAAACTATAGTTTTTCTAAACGCCTAGGTACAATTTTTCTTTTTTCCAAGAAACCGGGCTCAGTGCAGTCCTGATTGCAAAAACGGCACACTCATTTTCTCTCTCTTATTTCCGTTGCAAAATGGGGAGAGCAATCTTGGGAGAGGTTGCCCGACATGGCGAAACCTGTCGAATATTTCGTTTTATTTTTCTAATCCGTAGTACTACTCCCTCCATCACAGTTTATAGGGCATGCACGCTGTTTAAGAATAAGTTTGACCATTAAATTGGATCAACAAAATATAAATATTATGTCAAGAAAATTATACCGTTGGATTTATATTGAAAAGAATTTTTTTATGATATAATTTATATGATATAAAATTTAAATTTTGTTTACTAAATTAATAGTCAAAGTGTGTTCTTAAATTACGTGTGTGCCTTATAAACTGTGATGGAGGAAGTACTTCTCTGTCCCTTACTTGTTGCGGCGAGCATGCAGAGGAAAGAAGCAAGCAACGAATGATGCCATAGGGACACTAATCGCACTAGCTAGAGGCATGAAACGGTAGTACTTGCTTGGCTTTTAAAAAAAGGGACATGCAGGAGCACATTTACTTGGTTTGGTTATAGGATAGCTGGGATGAGTGATTGGATCAATTATCTCTTGTGGTCGTTAATTGCACATGTACCTTGCTGTTTATCCTTTATTCATGTGTGCATGTTCCTTTGCTTCGTCCTCACTGCTTTCTTTTCTTGATTTTGGATCACTGGCATGCATGTCCAGCTCTGCTTCTACCCTCTCGCCAGCAAATTATAATTGGCCATGGCCAGTATTTTTCTCCCACACTGCAGGATGGCTCATCGATCGTGACTTGTTTCTTGACCGAACAACACGTAGCTCGTGATCCAGCGCCGTTGGTGCAGGCCCTTGTCAATCGAACGGACCAGCGACCTGTTCGTTAGTCCAAGCCACTAGCAACGCGTGCCGTTCCAGTGCTTCTTTCCGATTAAAGTAACTAGCCGTCGTACTATCACAATATCGCATAGTCTTCTCGTTAATCATTGTGAGGCACTAACACATTTATAGATGCACCATCACTGCCACTGGAGAGAGTATACTAGGCAACAATGGATGCGATCTGGTTGTGCTTTACAGTCACTTTATCAGTTGATTTATGGTTTTGTTTGGTTAGATCGACCAGATGCATGTGTGTCTACACAATTTGCCACCCGCCCTGCCTGCCTAGCTTTCAATCATTTTGTCTCCTGGGAATGGAATGAGTGCACACTGATACATTCATCCATGTCATGGACTAATGAGTACACAAGCATCTCTTAATTTATCTACCTAGTACTCCCTCCGTTCAGAAATACTTGACTCTAAAGTGAGTGTATCTAGATGTGTTTCTTGTCTAGATACACTTAGTTAGAAATCAAGTATTTGTGAACGGAAGGAGTACATGCAAAGCTTTTGAGACAAAAGGACAAAGTTAGACCAGGCCACAAACAAAAGAAACCTAGCTAGCTAGCTAGCTGATTTTTTCACAAATATAGTCCTCTGCCCAATGGTATTGTTAGAAATAACCCCCTCCCAATTATATTACAAAAAATAGCCTGGCAGGAAGCTGAAAAGCTGACACGTGTCACCTTTCGCCGTACCACGTGACGGGAGGGACATGCAGCCGTAGGGACTGGCGGGAGGGCCTTCCCGCACTTGTCGTTGGCGGGAGGTGTAAGGACCCAGAGCTGCAGATGACGGGAGGCTGCTAACTACTGTTCTCATTTATTCTTCCTAAGAGAGAGTGAGCAGATGCGTGCATGTGGCTGATCGGGCGCAAAGGCCATGCTTGTGCATGAGACCGGGCTGAGCATGCACAGCTCCGCTGGGTCCCGCCGCCTCCCGCCAGTGACAGTGGCGGAAAGCTCCTCCCGCCAGTCCCTGCGGCTGCATGTCCCTCCCGCCACACGGTACGGCGGAAGGTGACACGTGTCGGCTTTTCAGCTTTCCGCCAGGCCATTTTTGGCAATAAAATTGAGAGGGGCCATTTTTGACAATATCATTGGACAGAGGGCTATATTTGTAAAAAAAATCCTAGCTAGCTAGACCCCGAAACAAAGATCAAAAGTTGCGCCTTCGAGATGAGATGAGATGAGATGATGAGATGAGATGAGATGATCACACTAAAAGAAAGTCATGGCTCGTACAAAGAGTCTTCGCTTCTGGCTTCCTTGAAAACTTCAGCGTCACCTTTTTTTTTTTTTTCTTTTTTTTTTGAAACCCGAGGCAAAAGATTTGCCCGTTCTATTGATTAAGAAGAAGAGAATTGCCCGGTTAATTAAGGAAAACCGGGCGAAAACCGATACATCATCGACACGCACACCGGTCCCGAGACCGCGCACCAGCCGAGCCGACAGCTCTACCACCCAAGCGACCAGAGATGACACCCTACCACATCGAAGCCGCCGCTCCGGTACCCACACCGGCCCCGAGGCCACGCACCTGTCGAGCCGCCAACTCTGTCGCCCAAGCAAACAGAGCAAACGCCCTACAACACAAAGACTCCGGAGCCGCCGCTCCGGCCACAACCAAACAATGCACACACGCCGACCCCGAGGCCGCGCACCGAACTAGTCGACGAGTATGCCGCCCGAGCGACCAAACCGACACCCACGAAAAGAGCCGCCGCTCAGAACTCCACACCGACCCCGAGGTCACGTCCCTGCCTAGCCGACGATGGAGCCCCACGCCGCTGCCCACCGCCACCACCGTCTTCCGCTTGTCAATCCGATCGAAGCACAACTCCAAAGACGAAGCCCTCGAGAGGGAAAACGACACCAAAATGCCGCCAACGTCCGATCACAAGGATCTAGGGTTTCCCCCTGAAGTTGACCAGGAGGGAGGAACAAGAGCTTCACCTCAACAGCGCCTCCAGGAAGGGGACGACGCCCAAGGGCGTCGACGTCGTTGGTCCCGGCCACCGCCGGAGACAGGGTTTTCGCCCGGATCTAGCTCCATGCCTCCACTCCACACCTCAACCGTACCCACCAACCTCCACTGCCGCACACGCCGACCCCGAGGCCGCGCACCAGACTGGTCGACAGCTCCGCTCCCCAAGTAGCCAGAGCCAACACCACGGAGAGCCGCCGCTCCGGTTTCCACACCGGCCCCGAGGCCGCGCAGCCATCTGGATCGACGAAATTGCCGCCCGAGCGACCAAATCCGACATCCAACCAAGCGAGAGGAGCCGCCGCTCCGACTTCCACGCCGACCCCAAGGTCACGCTCCTGACTTGCTGATGACGGAGCAGGGAGCACCGCGCGTCGCTGCCGACCTCCACGCCACACCACTGCCACGATCCGCGTCGCATCCCGAGCTTGCCCCAGCACCAAAACTGCACCATGTCACCACCACGGCCAGAGACAACGCAGCACTATGCCCTGGCCGCCACGCCCGCCTTGCGACCTTGCATCTCCTCGTCTCCTGGCCGGCCGTTGCGCCCAGCTCGAGCCCACGCAGCCGAGCACCCTGTTGCAGCACCACGAGTCCGCCTGTCAACGCCGCAGACCGGCGCGCCGCCGCCCACCCCCCGGCCAGATGCACGCCGGGGACCTCCGCCCGCACCGCAGCAGCACCACTCGCCAGCAGGTCACCATCACGTCGTCCCGGAGCCGGCCGCACCATGCGCAGCAGCCGAGGCCCGCCCGGCCCATCGCAGGCCCAGATCGAGCCCGGGCAGGACCGCTGCCATTTGCAACCGCGCCGAAGGTCGACGCCGCCACCTGCCGCACCACGCCGCTCTCCACCCCCGCATCCTACCGCCGCCGCCGCGAGGGACCTCCAGAGCCGCCGGGGCCGCCGCCAGTCGCCGCTGCGAAACACATCTCAGAGCCATCGAGAAACGAAACTTCCGCCGCCGCCAGCACCGGCACGGGCTTTGCCCGGCGGCTCCCGCCGCGGCGGCGAGGGGTGGAGCCGTAGGTGGGGGAGGAAGGAGGGAGGCGGGGGGCGCCGCCCGTGTCGCCCCAGCGTCACCCTTTGATTCAAGTCAGGAATGGCGTCCATGACTAACCAAATTGACGCACGTCTACACTCTTTTGTGGTGCTCTTTCCCATTTTTTAAGCATATACATACTCCTAGTCCTGTGACTTTTCCCCCGGAAGGAAATTTCGGTTATTAGTTGTCTTAAAAAGTAATACTATCTGTTATTTCGGGGATGGCACATCTTTGAGCATCTAGTTTTCCACAATTTTTTTTTTTTGAGAACTTTAGCTCTTCCACATAGCATCCCCGGCAGTGACCAAACCAAACCAAGACCTAAACTTTAGGGTGCCGGCCCACAATTCATATCCACAAGCCTGCATAACTAATCGGGCAGCGTAACTAATCACGGTCCATGTAATTAGTCGTGGGGCAGAATTCGGTGGCCACCGATCGACGACCGGGCAGCGATGGAGGAGGAGTTGGCGACCAAGGCCGGCCGTCTGGGCCCAAGCCTCCGTCCCAGGAGACAGATCTACGCAGCATTCATTGGAGCTGCCGTTCACTGCTGCAGCTGCACACGACCGCGACTAGGGGAGGATGTATTTGCGCGCTCACACGCAACCCGTGATCGTGATCGTAATCGAGCTAGCTACTACAGGTCTCACCACCATGCCGATGCCGGCCACCAATAATTATCTGACTTGTCCGAATGGGTACAGTCGACTGTCATCATACGCTGCTGTCAACGAAACTACGTATGTGTGAATGGCCCATGCACAGTGCACACGCTACAAATCTTTCTATCGTCAAAGGCAGCAAGAAAGATAGACTGGCCACTGGACTTGACGACTTGTCCAGATGGATGTACAGAGGCAAAAAAGCAGGATAGAGAGAGCGGCGTAGAAGATACTCATCATGGGTAGCTCGGAAGCCATTAGTCCACTCTCGTACTATAACATGATATCTTAAATATAGGATCGATATAAAACTGACGGTGTGACAAATCATTGGTGTCTTACTCTCCGTTTCTTTTCGAGGGAGTCTTTTCTCCATTTTTAGAATCATAATTTTTTTGAAAAAATAAATCCTACTTCCAGTTATTCTTTTGCTTTTGTCTTTCAAGTTTGTGGTAGTATACAAATCCATAATAATTTCTATTCGATCTAACGGAAATAATAACAAGAGGTATGTATTAATCGAATTGTAACACGAATACGCCCTATACCATATGTATGGACATACATATTGCAGATAGCACATTGTCACACATGTCGTGGTGCAGCGTCTGGAGCGGCTTGCACCGAGGCAGCCATGCCGTATGAAGGTCTCATCTCATAGGGTGGTGGCGTATAGAGCCGAGGCGGCGAGCAGCGGGAGGCAGCGTCGGGATTTAAGTTCGACCAATCCACAAGTTTTTTAGGGTATTGTAACTCTATGGCTAGATCTAGAGACTTTTGATCCAGAAAGACAAAGTCATCATAGTTAAATGGGCTACTGGGCTTTAGTTCGGAACTCAAGTGTGACGGCCGGTGGTCACACCTCACACGCAAGAGACTTGTCATGATGCGTCACTGGGAGCTGGCCGTGCATGCATTGTGTAGAATGTTATTTGCCGGCATGTTTGGTTCGTGGGCCTCAGGAGGAGGCGAACTAGCAAATAACGAATCGTCATAAAAGGGTACGGTAGGTTCATTTGTGAAGAACTAGTAGAAGTGTACGTGCACGCACGTCCAATATTAGGATATACTCCGTATATAGTTAGAACATATATAGGGAGGATTTGGTACACTCGGACACCAGTAATCCGGTTTTAATTTTTTTAAATGTACTTTGGAGTTTAAAAGATAATCTAATTGTGATCGCTAAAAAAATAAAAGATAATCTAATTTTTTGAACATGAATGTGTGTATGGTATACATATTTGTGCAAAGTTTCGGATAAAAATACTTAAAAAATCTCATATTCTATCTCGAATTTATCTTTTTTTGTGTAGCCTAAAATACAATGTATTTCGAAACAAAATTTGGTGTGTATAAAGTACATATGTATATGTATGCGCATAATTTTTTTACAGAATTGAGAACTTGCCCATGGCAAGATGGTTAGGAGGGTGGTTGTACCCCCAGCCCACCAGAGTTCAAGCCCCAGGTTTGACGCTGGTGTTTCTCATTTAGGCGGAATATTCTTCAGTGGGAGGCGACGTTCCCGTCGATAGCGAGGCGCCCGTGGTGACTTCGTCAATCTCAAGACCTGATCCGCCGGCTCAGTCTCTCGGAGGTGCTCATAGGGGGTAGGGTGTGCGTGTGTGCGTTCATAGGGGTGAGTGTATGCGCGTGTATATGAGCGCTTGCGTTGTACTGTGTTTCTCAAAAAAAAAAAAAAAATTTTACAGAATTATTTAAAACACAAATGTGTGGTTTTCGTTTTTCTTTTGTAAAACGGGATAACTGGTGTCCATGTTCACAAACAACTTTCGTATATATTCATATGTTTTGGGGAGGTGGTCGCAAGAAAAAGTGGTCGTAGAGAAAGATGAGGTGTTGGTCGCTGAGAAAGATGAGATGCCGGATGGAGCTAAAACCTACCTGGTGGGGTAGCCTAGATTTAGGATCAACGCAGGCATAACAACATCCACTGCTGTCATAAACTAAATCAAAATTTGGCCCAAACACCTTACCTTAAAGGGTTACATCAATAGGTGTTCATTAGTTAATTAGAATGTCACTTCTGTCATAACATACATAAATGGTTTAGCTGATCATTGAGTAGCAACATTCCCACGCATCCTGATCTTGATTCGACAATGTATTTAATCCTCGTTGGTGTTCATAGAATTTAAATACGAAATACAGTCAAAAGAGACAGAAAATAAAGCACAATTGCAATCTTCAAGTTCAAAATTCCAGAGAATAATATGGTAATAAGGAAATTAAGAGCTCATCATCAGACATTGAAACAATAGTACTGACAAAGTACAAAACAATTTCAAAGCTATAAATATTAATGCAGGGAATGTTGCGATAACGGTCTACATAATTAGGCGATCCAGTTGTTGATCAATTAGAAAAACATTTAGTTTCCAACGGCAGAAATAAGTAAACTGGATTTTACATACCCTTTATGACTAATACTACACAGCTATCTAGCAAGCAAAAATGCTAGAATTCAAAAACTTAATCCTACCGATCATCAACTCTGCATTCACCACCTCAAATGACTTTCTAATCCAATTTGCACTAAAAAAATGCAAGCACAAATCCGGATTTTTTTTCATCTGTAATGATAGTGAGACAGAGAAGCACATGCATCGATTTTGTATGACAGACATCTATGCAGAATACCAGTTGTTACATGTCGTGAAGTATATAATTACAAGTGTTGTAGATCATTTTAATTGCAGAGTCCATCTTGTTACTGAAATGATTACTTCAACGCACCAAACAAATAATTTTTTCATCACCCATAACAATTTGGAATACCTGAAAATCTATTTTCAATTTTTTGCATACGGTGACCATGCAGACGATAAACATCTAGAGGAAAAAACAATCAGCAATGCGTTATTCAAACTGACAAAAGTATGCAAGCACAACTTATCTTTGTGTTATAGTGCTAGCAGCGGCTGTAACTTTAGAGTTTATTCCAAAGGATGTAAAAATTAAAGATCGTGGACAGTCACATTTCTGTAGGAAGATGTGAAGGGAAAAACTCCAGGGTGCAGTCACATTGCTGTTGCAACACGTGGATGTTAGAATAGTATACTACGTACACGATTAGAGATAGACTAGAATTATGGAGATCTTCTTGTATTCCAAGTCATCGGTATCTTGCCTCCCAAGTCTTGTACTCCTTATATACCCCCACGAGGGTCAGATCAATACACAACAAACAATTAGGGTTCTACAATTTCCACATGGTATCAGAGCGGTTTGTCTCACGACGCCGATCTTAGGGTTCTAAACACTTCCGCATCGCGCCGCCCCCGGGGAGATCAATCTCCTCGGGGGCACGGCACCCGGTTTAGATCAAAGATCTAATCGGTTCATTAGATTAGATTAGCCAATTTTCGAAATTTCCAATCCCGTAGATTAGATCCACTTTGCAATAAATCCCTACATCCTATGATCCTCGTCCGGCGAAAAACAGTGCAAGAATCGAAGCCAAACATTGAGTACGGCGTCTCAATCTGAGCACGGCGAACAAGGCGCGACACGCGAGTAGCTTCCTGGCGGCGAGGACGTTCACCATCGGCACGCCCTCCTCGGAAGCAGCCCGTGCGCGCGTCACAAGAACAAATCCAGGAAGATCCAACCAAGCTGCATGCATGCACGAGATCAACACTAGCATGCATGTATTATTCGTCTAACTATGCAGGCACCACCGATCGGATCTACCCGTGCCACACATATGCAGCGCCGCCCCTACAAGCACCACAGCAATGACCACGGGAGGGCCTGCAGGTCTTCATCAACTTCGGTCTCCATCGATCTCCCGCGCCGGCACGTCGTCTACATCGAGCTGCACCGATCTACTGCATCTAGCAGCCGAACTACATCGAGCCGAGCACATCGACAAGCTGTACGACTACGCCAAGCTACGACATCTACTACGAGAAGCGACGTCAACCACACCCAGGCCGGTGTGGGTTTTCATCGACTTCTCTGACATCCAGCAGCAAGGCATCAACACCATCGTCGCCACGAGGGATGCCTTGTAACATCCCAAAAGAATAATACGAATTAACAAGACCCAAAATTCAGAACCAACAAAAACTTTTTTTTATTATTTCACAAATGATTGTGTTCTCCCTTATATTGCTATGTTTGACCTTGTGTGACTTGTGTTGACTGGTATGTGTGCCTGCTAATTTTTGTGTATGTAACTTGTTTGTCTTGAATGTATCATTCTTGTTGAATGTTGTGATCTGGATCTTGTTATGTTGTTGCTTGTAGGTATAATTAATCAAGTGTGCTAGTAAATTAAAAACACACTTACCACAAATTTGGAATGTGACTTAAATGAAACAAACCCTCTAAAATTATACACACCTAAGAGAAAATCCTCACTTCAGGGAAATGGTCTTATTAAAAGTTCCCTCCCTGTCTACTCCTTTATTTTATGAAAACATTTATAATTTCCTTATTCTAGGAGTGAGATGAACTAATAATCATCCCCACTTCATATCACTCCCTCCTCCTCATTTTTTCTCCCGAGCTCCACCCTGGCCGAAGCTGCCATCGCACATCGCCGTCGCTTGGGAGCTCCTCGAGCAAATCCAAGCGCACAAGAAGGTTCACCGCGTCGCCCTCTTCAACCCCGTACAAGGAATCGCCGTGGTTCGCCCGGGATCGCCGTCGCCGTCCCGATCCCTTTCATCCCCGGCCGCCACCTTGCCGGGAAGCTAGCAGGCCCGTCCACCAATCTCCGCCATTCTTGTTTCTCCGAGCTCCCCTCATCGCCAGCTAGCTATTGGACATCACCATTTCTTTGTAGGAGCCCGGAGCAGCCGTCGCCATCCTCGCCGTGCTCCCTGCTCTCCTCGCTGCTCTCTGCCTGTCGCGAGGAAGAAGAAGCCCGCGTACCGCTTTGCCGCGTACATGGGCCGCTGGGTGGGCCTCTCTCTTCACTGCACGGCCGGATCTGGGCAGATCTGGCCCATTCACTTATTTTTCCAGTAGATCTAATATCCATTTTCATTTCCTGTTTAAATGGCAGTATAGGTTTAAATCATTTGTGGTGGATCTAGGGTAGATATTTGAGTGATTCAAATTTTGTTGTGTTCCTATTAGTTTTCTTAGACATGCAGAACTGGTTGCTTGCCAAAATACATTTTTACTTGTTGTGTAGATTAAATCTTGTAGAAAGTGTATTTTCCACTAAATATTCAATATCTAGAGTTTTATAACTCCAAATATTGCAAACTAAAATTCTCTGGAATTCTTGAAGTGATACCTTTCTAGATCAGTTGGTCTTGTATGCAAATGACTCCTAAAACAAAAGTTCTAATCATCCTTGTAAACACACCAGTAGCATTTTAGTGATTTTTGTAGATTTTTGTGAAATGATTTTTAGAGTAAATCCAATTGGATTGTCTTCTAGATTTGTAGGAGAACATATTCCTAGCTTGGCATGGTTGTTTGATTGACAAAACTCCCTAGGTGTAATATTTAGTAAAAATAATGTTTCTGCCTCTATTTGAAAGAAAGTAATTAAAATGGTCTTGTTATTAAAAATATGTTTTATTCTTGCAAATACTTGTTTTGGTACTATTGCTTGCTAGTTACTATGGTTAGCATGTTGGCATATGTTAGTACTGTTAGTGAGTGCTATGCTTGTTTAACTTGTTGTTAAATTAGTTTTGTGTGATTACTTTTTTTTAATTGTTGGCTAAAATAAATCGTATAGAAAGTAAATAAATCCATATCTCAAGATCTAGGAATCCAAATAAATCAAACTCAAATGTTCTGGAAAGCTTATGAAATTCTTTAACTCACTGAAGTGGTTTCATCTCATTTAGTTTAATATTAAAAATGTGTTATTTGAAATGCCACAGAAGGTTTAGATTCTAAACTTGTTTGTTTCTGATACTCAAATAGTCCAAATGATGCCAATCCAATTTTGTTAGCTTAGTACTGTGATAACTTAGCTCCCCTAATTTTGGTAGATTTAATTGAGCATTATTAATTAATTGGCATTAGATTAAATATTAGAAAACCTTTCTGGACTAAAACAATTATAAAAAAATAATGGTTAATCCAAATGGGTTAGGACCAATTTTGTTAGGTCACATTTAGTCAAGGTTAGATGCCCCTAAAAGGATTTGATTTTTGGATAAAAATAACTTGAGTTGTAGCAAAAACTTGATTAAATAGTTTCTGTAATAAAACAATTGTGTAGGGAGTTTAATAACTCCAAATGAATCAAACCCAATTGTGTGGTCTTCTACACATCAGTAGCTTTCTGTAGAAATTTAGTTTGTATTTTTGTGACCAACAGAACCCAAGTTATGCAATTAAACATGCACCACTAATTTCTGCCATATTTAAGGCCTAATTAAATAATAGTCAATTCAATTAAATTGAAATCAAATTGTGTTGCTTTGTGTGTGCAATAGCTGTGTGTGATGCTTGAGAGTTGTTGTGATGCTTGATTAAGTAGTTTAGTAGTTGTAGGTATTGCTTGTTCATGTTAATGTCTTCACCTTCACTTGGTGAGATATTTTGGTTTACAGATAACTTTTGTCTGAAGTATTTCCTATTTAAATAAAGATGCTTAATCACAACTTTAACCATATCCTTATAAGCATGAGTAGCGTGGTGATTGCCCAACTTGTTTGTTAAATGATAGTCTTCCCTCTTGATTGTGTTTGTTAGTATTGCTTGATGCTGTTGTTGGAGTGTCCCACTGTGTGTTGATTGTGTTCTTTTCTTTTTGCGACGCTAGATATAAACGTTACCGGGGGATCGTTGGAAAGGATTCATTGAAGAAGGGTCGGAGTTTATTTCTTTGATCAGTGAGAAGAAGTCCAGGGACATCATGCTGAAATCAGGCAAGCTACTTCACTGAGCTTGCATTTATATACATCTATTTTAGTCTCAAGAGTTATTCCAAGGAATCAATGATTTTAGAAAAACCCCTTTTGCAAAATACCTGAAAACTACTTTGCCACCTTATGTAGAAGTATAAAGTAGTTGTTTAAAACTATAAGTTGGGAAAAACAATGTTTTTCAAAACTCCTTTGAAGGTACTTGGATGAAGGTGAAATGCCGAAAGGTCGGTATTAAGTTGGAGAATGGTGGTGTTGTTTTGGAAAAGTGCACATTGTGTCCTAATACTATGGCGACCAACCAATAACCGGTGCGACCACATTTACCCACATATGGGCAAGGGCGTAGTCATATAATTTGCTCGTGTTAGTACTGGATGCCTCAATAACGAGGATAACCTCGTTCCATGAGGGGATGGTCTGAGGACCTACCCCCTGACCTGGGTCCTCTTAATAGAAGTCTACCGGAAGCCGGTATGAGCGTAAAGAAGAAAGAGGATTGAAGGGCTCCCTTGGGTCCGCCGGACAGAACTACGAGTCCTCACACTTAGTTTCTGAGGATTTAAGTGTCGATGGAAAGTGTCGTAGAGGCAGGGTCCTATACTAGCATGAGCAAAGGACAGGCTATGGCCGGGAACTCAACTTCGCATACCTCTGGTATGGCGGGACGTGGCTGACACGATGAGTGACCGGATGGGTGTGGGAAAAGCGTGCTACCTCTGCAGAGGGTAAAACTATTCGAATAGCCGAGTCCTCGGATATGGACAGTTGGGAGGCTGTCTTAAGACCATGTGCAAGTTTTATAAAATATTGAGTTTTGAAAGGAAAATGAAGTGGAAAGGATTGCATACCTGTACCAATGAGTTGGTACGAGGTTGTGACGGGTTTTGGAACCATGATTTGGGATATGGTTGGATACCGGAGGAGTTTCGGGGAAACAGCTAAAATGATGTCTTCTTAAAGGATAGTTGTAAAAATTTCTTCTTACCCCTTTTCAGAAAAGACTTTCTTTTAAGATGTTTCAAAGCTAAGTAAAAGTTTTCAAACTAAAACTAGTGCTTACTCTAGTTGGGGTAGTTTGTGAGTACAATCAAATGTACTCACATTGGTTTCGTCCCTGGCTATTGTCTTAGCCAGATTTTAAAGAGGAGCAGTTCGAAGAAGAGGAGTTCACTGGCGTCTTTGCGAACTAGGGCGCTTCCCAGTCAGCTGCCTGTAGGGTTAAGGCTAATGACTTGGGCTCCACGTTGTTTGGTGATTCCGCTGCAAGTACCTGTTGAAGCTTATGACTTCAATCACGTAAGTATATTTATTCGGTATTTTTGGGGTGTTCTGTGATACCAATTCGAGTTATGTGCAGCAACAGACTGATCACGGGATTGTTGCAGGAAACATAACGAGTATCTCGGGTACTTAATCCGGGGTCCTCACAGACTTGGTATCAGAGCCATCCTGACTGTAACAGACCTTAGTTAGCATGGACGTTAGTTAGGAAGAGAATATTTTGTTAAAAATATGTTAACACCAAAAATATATCCTTATCTAGGGAAGTCCAAAAATGACTCCCGCTCTTCTCGTCTTCTCAATTTATTTCTGAGTCTTACCTTTCTATTTTAAAATTTACCAAGGATTTCTCTACTCCCTCTTATCTGTTCAAAATACTTGACGCTGAATCCAATGGAGACCTAATTAGCTAGCACCTACAAGAAGAAGCATCCATCTCAAATACTCAACATTCAACATCAAGGTCGTTGGTCTACAAATGCCAAGATCATCGACATCAACAAATCAAGAGATCTCCGAAGGCCTCCGCTCAACATCAACAATTCTACTCAAGTGCAAATTCGATCCTCTCACTTCTTCCAGCAGAAGCCTAAGGAGATAAAGTGAGGACTTCATCAATCATGTTTACCCACAAACCCTAGGAAAACATATGATAGGAACTTTAGTTATACCACCCAACTGCAACGAGTATTAGGCGTCCATTGGTACTAAATGTACCTTGTGTGTTGTTTGTCTGTGAAGTTCTTTGCTTGTGTGTGCTCTGTTTGTGTGAGGTTTTTCATGTGTGTTTCACAATCACGCCTTGTCGGCAGCACCAAGTAATTTCAAAAAAAAAATTTCTCCTTATTATAAAACTCCTTTTGTCACCTAGGCCAAAAAAAAAAAAAAAAAAAAAAACCCATTCTTGACCTCTTGTCCATAGCTGCACCTTGTTGCAGATAAAAACCCGTCTAGGAAAATCTTCTAAGATATTTTCCCTCTCATCTAAACCATCTCCCGTGAGAACTGACAGTTCCGCAAGATACAAAAGACCCCCGATCTTTAACCAAATAGCCTGAGATTTTTACAACTTAACCGGCAAGTCATTCATGCACCATCTGGAGCAAGTGCGTCAAGATCTCGAAGGAAACTGCAATTTTATGCCAACCTCGTGAAGGCACGAGCCTCACCTCGCAAAATTAAATTGTGAAATTACAAGAATACCACACTAACTTATCTTACCTAACTTTAGATTAACATCTGACCTAAGTCCTTGATAGTACCAACTAATCATCTAGGACTGCAAACCTTGACAAGAAACGAGGACATAAGGAGACTCATTTCAGATTGGCAACTAGAGGAACTCAAGGAGTGCATAAGAATTTCTACGAAGATCCGAGCTCAAAGACCGCAAAAAGGAGGAACTACGACAAGAAGACATTGAAGAGAGATTCCTTAGGTTGGCAAAGAAGAAATATACCAGACTATCATTGAGTATTTGGAAACTCTTATATCAGAATCTATTATTCTTAATCTCTCAAGAAATAGTGTGATATTCCAACGTTCGTGTTATATAGAAGTAGTTTGGTAACAAGCCTCATGAACTTGTTAACAAATCACTTCTGTATACTCTAACAATTGAGTGTCATATACAAATAAACGGAATGTCAGATAATCCCGTACATCTCAGCCTCTGGAATATGAAAAGTGGTTTGATGACAAGACTAGCTACCTTGTTAACAAATCCTTCTTGTATGACTAAGGCAATTCAATGTCATAAAGCACACCCACATTCTTATACAACTAACTGATAGAAATCATCGATCCACACCCCAAACCACCTACCTCTAGAATCCTTGAATTAATTTTTAGACTCCCCCGAAACCTCTGGGCACTCTACTCTACCCCTGAAGATTCTTATGAAGCTTTGTGAAGCCCCAGAACAAGGAAGTCAACCACGACGTCTCTCCTCTACCCAACTGAAGAAGTACAAGAACGAAGAAAAATTTATCCAGCGACATCCAAGAAGACCCAAACGCCGGAAGCACCTGCTGTGGACGACAATCAACCACCAAATGAACTCCGGTGCAACTAGAAGTTTTAGCGTCCCCCTACTAACTAGAAACCGGGGAGAGTCAAGCCTACGGACTTGACGCATCCTGAGAACCACGCGTCCCCATCTGCGACCCTCGTAAGGAGACAATATCAGGAAGTGATATCTGCACCCAAACCCAAGCACCGAAGAGCGACAACCAAGATGAAGATCGTCATGCTACTCAAGAAGAACGATGCCTCCAATTCAACACCAGCTGCAACCATCAACATGACCCCTCAAGATCCCTTTTTATGGGGGGAAGACGTGCACCACGAATACCAGCACAGGTTAATAATTAGTTCCTTGCGCCTTAGCCTGGTAGTATCTGGAAGAAATCCACAAAGACTATCCATCAGCATCAACCATCAAGTCACCCCATCATCAAGAACTTGGGCTCATCAGAGAAGATTATCAACAGAGAAAGCCCTCGCAACACCAAGTGGACAAGATCTCACATGGCGACCTCACTAAAGAAGCCTCGACCTCGGAAGTATAGTCAGCCCAAAATCCGTGCCCTCGTACTCCCCTGTACCCCCGGGCAAATCTCGAGGACGAGATTTATTTTTAAGGGGGGGAGGATTTGTAACATCCCAAAAGAATAATACGAATTAACAAGACCCAAAATTCAGAACCAACAAAAACTTTTTTTTATTATTTCACAAATGATTGTGTTCTCCCTTATATTGCTATGTTTGACCTTGTGTGACTTGTGTTGACTGGTATGTGTGCCTGCTAATTTTTGTGTATGTAACTTGTTTGTCTTGAATGTATCATTCCTGTTGAATGTTGTGATCTGGATCTTGTTATGTTGTTGCTTGTAGGTATAATTAATCAAGTGTGCTAGTAAATTAAAAACACACTTACCACAAATTTGGAATGTGACTTAAATGAAACAAACCCTCTAAAATTATACACACCTAAGAGAAAATCCTCACTTCAGGGAAATGGTCTTATTAAAAGTTCCCTCCCTGTCTACTCCTTTATTTTATGAAAACATTTATAATTTCCTTATTCTAGGAGTGAGATGAACTAATAATTATCCCCACTTCATATCACTCCCTCCTTCTCATTTTTTCTCCCGAGCTCCACCCTGGCCGAAGCTGCCATCGCACATCGCCGTCGCTTGGGAGCTCCTCGAGCAAATCCAAGCGCACAAGAAGGTTCACCGCGTCGCCCTCTTCAACCCCGTACAAGGAATCGCCGTGGTTCGCCCGGGATCGCCGTCGCCGTCCCGATCCCTTTCATCCCCGGCCGCCACCTTGCCGGGAAGCTCGCGAGCAGGCCTGTCCACCAATCTCCGCCATTCTTGTTTCTCCGAGCTCCCCTCATCGCCAGCTAGCTATTGGACATCACCATTTCTTTGTAGGAGCCCGGAGCAGCCGTCGCCATCCTCGCCGTGCTCCCTGCTCTCCTCGCTGCTCTCTGCCTGTCGCGAGGAAGAAGAAGCCCGCGTACCGCTTTGCCGCGTACATGGGCCGCTGGGTGGGCCTCTCTCTTCACTGCACGGCCGGATCTGGGCAGATCTGGCCCATTCACTTATTTTTCCAGTAGATCTAATATCCATTTTCATTTCCTGTTTAAATGGCAGTATAGGTTTAAATCATTTGTGGTGGATCTAGGGTAGATATTTGAGTGATTCAAATTTTGTTGTGTTCCTATTAGTTTTCTTAGACATGCAGAACTGGTTGCTTGCCAAAATACATTTTTACTTGTTGTGTAGATTAAATCTTGTAGAAAGTGTATTTTCCACTAAATATTCAATATCTAGAGTTTTATAACTCCAAATATTGCAAACTAAAATTCTCTGGAATTCTTGAAGTGATACCTTTCTAGATCAGTTGGTCTTGTATGCAAATGACTCCTAAAACAAAAGTTCTAATCATCCTTGTAAACACACCAGTAGCACTTTAGTGATTTTTGTAGATTTTTGTGAAATGATTTTTAGAGTAAATCCAATTGGATTGTCTTCTAGATTTGTAGGAGAACATATTCCTAGCTTGGCATGGTTGTTTGATTGACAAAACTCCCTAGGTGTAATATTTAGTAAAAATAATGTTTCTGCCTCTATTTGAAAGAAAGTAATTAAAATGGTCTTGTTATTAAAAATATGTTTTATTCTTGCAAATACTTGTTTTGGTACTATTGCTTGCTAGTTACTATGGTTAGCATGTTGGCATATGTTAGTACTGTTAGTGAGTGCTATGCTTGTTTAACTTGTTGTTAAATTAGTTTTGTGTGATTACTTTTTTTTAATTGTTGGCTAAAATAAATCGTATAGAAAGTAAATAAATCCATATCTCAAGATCTAGGAATCCAAATAAATCAAACTCAAATGTTCTGGAAAGCTTATGAAATTCTTTAACTCACTGAAGTGGTTTCATCTCATTTAGTTTAATATTAAAAATGTGTTATTTGAAATGCCACAGAAGGTTTAGATTCTAAACTTGTTTGTTTCTGATACTCAAATAGTCCAAATGATGCCAATCCAATTTAGTTAGCTTAGTACTGTGATAACTTAGCTCCCCTAATTTTGGTAGATTTAATTGAGCATTATTAATTAATTGGCATTAGATTAAATATTAGAAAACCTTTCTGGACTAAAACAATTATAAAAAAATAATGGTTAATCCAAATGGGTTAGGACCAATTTTGTTAGGTCACATTTAGTCAAGGTTAGATGCCCCTAAAAGGATTTGATTTTTGGATAAAAATAACTTGAGTTGTAGCAAAAACTTGATTAAATAGTTTCTGTAATAAAACAATTGTGTAGGGAGTTTAATAACTCCAAATGAATCAAACCCAATTGTGTGGTCTTCTACACGTCAGTAGCTTTCTGTAGAAATTTAGTTTGTATTTTTGTGACCAACAGAACCCAAGTTATGCAATTAAACATGCACCACTAATTTCTGCCATATTTAAGGCCTAATTAAATAATAGTCAATTCAATTAAATTGAAATCAAATTGTGTTGCTTTGTGTGTGCAATAGCTGTGTGTGATGCTTGAGAGTTGTTGTGATGCTTGATTAAGTAGTTTAGTAGTTGTAGGTATTGCTTGTTCATGTTAATGTCTTCACCTTCACTTGGTGAGATATTTTGGTTTACAGATAACTTTTGTCTGAAGTATTTCCTATTTAAATAAAGATGCTTAATCACAACTTTAACCATATCCTTATAAGCATGAGTAGCGTGGTGATTGCCCAACTTGTTTGTTAAATGATAGTCTTCCCTCTTGATTGTGTTTGTTAGTATTGCTTGATGCTGTTGTTGGAGTGTCCCACTGTGTGTTGATTGTGTTCTTTTCTTTTTGCGACGCTAGATATAAACGTTACCGGGGGATCGTTGGAAAGGATTCATTGAAGAAGGGTCGGAGTTTATTTCTTTGATCAGTGAGAAGAAGTCCAGGGACATCATGCTGAAATCAGGCAAGCTACTTCACTGAGCTTGCATTTATATACATCTATTTTAGTCTCAAGAGTTATTCCAAGGAATCAATGATTTTAGAAAAACCCCTTTTGCAAAATACCTGAAAACTACTTTGCCACCTTATGTAGAAGTATAAAGTAGTTGTTTAAAACTATAAGTTGGGAAAAACAATGTTTTTCAAAACTCCTTTGAAGGTACTTGGATGAAGGTGAAATGCCGAAAGGTCGGTATTAAGTTGGAGAATGGTGGTGTTGTTTTGGAAAAGTGCACATTGTGTCCTAATACTATGGCGACCAACCAATAACCGGTGCGACCACATTTACCCACATATGGGCAAGGGCGTAGTCATATAATTTGCTCGTGTTAGTACTGGATGCCTCAATAACGAGGATAACCTCGTTCCATGAGGGGATGGTCTGAGGACCTACCCCCTGACCTGGGTCCTCTTAATAGAAGTCTACCGGAAGCCGGTATGAGCGTAAAGAAGAAAGAGGATTGAAGGGCTCCCTTGGGTCCGCCGGACAGAACTACGAGTCCTCACACTTAGTTTCTGAGGATTTAAGTGTCGATGGAAAGTGTCGTAGAGGCAGGGTCCTATACTAGCATGAGCAAAGGACAGGCTATGGCCGGGAACTCAACTTCGCATACCTCTGGTATGGCGGGACGTGGCTGACACGATGAGTGACCGGATGGGTGTGGGAAAAGCGTGCTACCTCTGCAGAGGGTAAAACTATTCGAATAGCCGAGTCCTCGGATATGGACAGTTGGGAGGCTGTCTTAAGACCATGTGCAAGTTTTATAAATATTGAGTTTTGAAAGGAAAATGAAGTGGAAAGGATTGCATACCTGTACCAATGAGTTGGTACGAGGTTGTGACGGGTTTGGGAACCATGATTTGGGATATGGTTGGATACCGGAGGAGTTTCGGGGAAACAGCTAAAATGATGTCTTCTTAAAGGATAGTTGTAAAAATTTCTTCTTACCCCTTTTCAGAAAAGACTTTCTTTTAAGATGTTTCAAAGCTAAGTAAAAGTTTTCAAACTAAAACTAGTGCTTACTCTAGTTGGGGTAGTTTGCGAGTACAATCAAATGTACTCACATTGGTTTCGTCCCTGGCTATTGTCTTAGCCAGATTTTAAAGAGGAGCAGTTCGAAGAAGAGGAGTTCACTGGCGTCTTTGCGAACTAGGGCGCTTCCCAGTCAGTTGCCTGTAGGGTTAAGGCTAATGACTTGGGCTCCACGTTGTTTGGTGATTCCGCTGCAAGTACCTGTTGAAGCTTATGACTTCAATCAGTAAGTATATTTATTCGGTATTTTTGGGGTGTTCTGTGATACCAATTCGAGTTATGTGCAGCAACAGACTGATCACGGGATTGTTGCAGGAAACATAACGAGTATCTCGAGTACTTAATCCGGGGTCCTCACATGCCTCCAAGCGACATACGACATCACGCCTGCTGCTGCTACATCGCCGACACATCATCGCCAAGGTCTACATCAACGTGGTCTTCATCGACAATCTCGTCAATACACCGCCGCCGCCGCTACATCGTCCACAAGGATGGACACCCGCCCTCTGACAGTACTACTGCAAGGCGCCACACGACACCGACGACGGCATCGACCGCGTCCGACGGCTAAGACTGCATACAAAAACCCGGCATCACAATTGTGAAAGCCCTACGATACAACCGCGCGCACGGTTCTGGCAAAACCGTTGTGTGCTCGGTGGGATCCCCAGTCCTGGCAAAACTGGTGGACTCACTTATGACCGCGTCCTCTGACATCTGCAAGATGCCCCCGACAGTACCCCTCAAGGGTGCAAAACGTCATTAAAAAACACAACTGCAGCCCCGTCATAAAAATCGCGCAATTTTTTTGCGCCTCCGGCATTGCGGCTACAACGACCACGACGAGTACTACATCGGCCACAACACCTTGACCACGGCAACATCACGATCGGCTACCTCGACATCGACATCAAGGGCAACGTCTACAACAACTCATCGGCAACAACTCCAGCCAACAGCGTCCGCGTCGTCACTTGCGTCCACGCCACTCCCGCTGTGACTGCGGGAGGGAAGAGAGGAGAGACCACCAGAGACGCAGTCGATGATGACGGAGAGGAGACGGCGGAAGCGCAAGACTTCAAATCCAGTCGCAATCGTCCGTTTCACTCCCGCTACGACTGAGGGGGAATGTTAGAATAGTATACTACGTACACGATTAGAGATAGACTAGAATTATGGAGATCTTCTTGTATTCCAAGTCATCGGTATCTTGCCTCCAAGTCTTGTACTCCTTATATACCCCCACGAGCGTCAGATCAATACACAACAAACAATTAGGGTTCTACAATTTCCACAGTGGACAGTCACTATGTTATTCTTGCTTCAACGTGACCAGAATATGTTCTGCCTGATAGATGGAGATCTTGATAAGTGTATATCTGCAATAACTTGTTCCAACTTTTAAATTAACATGGGGGCATTCCTTTTTATCTTAACCGAATGAAAACAACTTAAGACTACACATATCATTGCTGTAATTAATCAGCAAGAAAGTAGATGGACAAAGATTTTACATTTTACCTCGAACCAGAGAAGGCGACTAAAACATAATAGCTCAGTGATTGTGGCGGCAACAATCCGTGCTCGCGTACCAGCTTCAATGACAGGAAAAATTTGTCCATGTGATAAAAAATATATACGCTCAACTTCACTGTCACCATCTGAACCCATGTAACAAATTCTTCGGAGAAATGATAAAAGAAAATGTGGTCTGGTTTCTACCACATCATATCAAAGCATGTGACTACAAATGAGTAATGGTTCATGTTTCTTATGGATAAGATAGGTAGTAGATCATGAGAAGACAATATCCCTTTTTTTTCTTAGGGATAAGATATCTGATAGTGTAGCTGCTAAGAAATCTTGACATTATGACTATTCTCCATTTTAATTCTGGATCCTGACTGTTTGGGCCCTGATGCATTACCAAAGTAACCACAGAGAACCATCAGCTAAAAGGAGAAGAAATGAATTGGAAACCTCCATGTCGGAAGAAGATGGCCTGATCAAATTTGTAATCAAGGTTCTCGAATGAACATTGGGAAACCCTTTTGCCTCCATTGTAACACTGAAAACCCATGACGACCAACGACGTGTAGCCGGCGACGTGGCTAACTGGCCGATAGTTCAATCTGTAAATATGAGAGCAGATTATAAGTGAACCTATTTCTACCATTGCATCTTTTTTTCTATTGCATCTATTTATGTTTTTCCTTTTGGAAATATTAGTCTGCAAAAATTCCAGCATAACCGATTTCTACCATTGCATCTTTTTTTTCTTCTATTGCATCTATTTCTTTATTTTCCTTTTGGAACGATTAGTGTGCAAAAATTCCAGCATCTTCATTAGCAACATTCAGTCCCCTGGATGCATCCATCTTTTATATAGGTAATTTCAGTCTCTCGGAATAAAATAAAAACGTAGAGAAAAACATCAAAGGAGCTAGCTAAATCCCCATAAGCATAACACCAAACAGGTGGAGGGCACAAGCTATGGAGTATCGCAGGAACCAAACTTGATGGATTAGTGACATGAAGGAATCAATAAAGGTATTTAGCTAAGGTGGGGAAAAATACACAAACGCAGGGGTCCTTGCCGTCATTCACTACTTGAATTAATGGCTTGCTGGCTTCGAGTAGGGCCATGCATTCGTGCTCGAGGTCGTCGGGGCAGGTACACCATCTGCTGTGACACAGAACCAAGGGAGGGGAAGGGAGTCATGCCTCCATGCTGGAGGTCGTTGGGGGCAGGGACAACATCTTCTATGATGCAGAACCGAGGAAGGGGAAGGGGGTCGGGCGTACCTTGCGGGTCAATGGAGATGCTGGATTGCTGGTCGTCGTCGGGGCCAGGAAGCCCCCTCCTCTTGTATCCCCTATCCTCCCCATATGAGGCCGCCTCGTCGCCCTCAGGGAAGGATCCGTCACCGGCGTCTCCCCACGGCCGCCGCCAATCCCACATCCTCCCCGTGTGCCGCCGCCGGGGCCGTTAAACTCGCCTCCGCCCCCTGGGACGCATCTGCGGTGAGGAGGTCGAGTCCCCATGACACTTCGAGCTCGGCCGCCGTGGGGCAACCGGGGGAGGCGATCCGACTTCCATGCCCTGGGCGACGGAGGCCCGGTTGCTGGCCTGACGGAGGCGTTGTACTGGAGGCGCCGTAATTGTAATATCGCCGGAGGAGGGACTCATACCAGTTCGCTTTTCCGGGTGTGTTGAGGTGCTCAACACCGTTGGGATGATCTGGATGGTTGATCGGAAATTAAACGCGTACGATTTAATGTATCCGAACATGTTTGCTCTTTTAATAGTAGTATAGATAAAGAGAAGATACTTCTAAGAAAATAATATTAAAGGTAGCTAGAACTACATCGATCTAAGGTAATAAAAAATGAACTACGTCTATCTATCTGGCGTCTGCATGTCTAAGGAGATGCTCTATGTCTGCAATCCGTGGAAAAGAAAACAAGAAACCAAGCAAAAGACACTAAGCCTCACATCTTTGTGCCTAGATTTAGTACGATTGTTCGATAGGAATATTCAGCTTTATTCAAACATGCTTCAGGGCCTAAGGTTTAGAGCATTTTCACCGGCGGCTCCTAAATATGGTCCGGCACCACTCAAAGCGGACACCATTTGGATGGTGCCGGAAACCTGTCCGACAATTCCCAGGTCGTCTCCCCCACTGGCACCCCCAAATGAAGAACTCGTATTTGACCGACTTTTGCAAATTACGAATAAAAAACACGATTTTTATGGAAATTAGATGCATTACCAACGAAGTTTAAACTAAAATTTAAACTACAGCTAAGCTAGACTTAAACTACAACTAACTAAACTTAACTACAACTAATCTAGACGTCGGGAGCAGGGCCAGCCTCGTCCTCGTCCATCGCCACGTGAGAGGGGCCGGCCTCGTCGTCGTTCGCTCGTGCTCGGCGAAGTAGGCGCGGCCAGGGGAGCTATCCCCAGCTCCGGCTGCAGCTGGAGCTCAGGCGCGTCCTCCACATTCTCATGGCTGTCCTCATTGTTGTCGGACGGCGGATGGTTTGTCCCCTCCGTCGGGAAACGACAGCGGCCTGGGCGAGGGTAGCCCAGGAGGTGGCTAAACGGCGAGGCATGATTTCGACGGCGGCGTGGGGGCTGTTTTCGTCTACGTGAGAGGGGAGAGCACGGCGACAAGTGCCCTCACGGGGGGGGGGGGGGGTTCTTATAGCCGGCCGTGCGCGTGGGAAAGCAAGGCGGGAAACGGCGGGAAAAGGTGGCGCGCGCGGGAACTGGCGGGTGGGTGGTGAGGCGACGCGACGGTTTAATGCCGGCGACGCGTCTCCGCCGTGCTGACGTGGCAGCACAGGTGGGAAGGCTGCTCGGCCATTAAACCAGCAAAATGCCCGGTGTGTGGATGACACGCGGGACCTGTCGTGTCTCGTTGCACGGACACCGGGAGTATAGGATACCCCCTTTTAGGTTCGGCACGGGGCGCGAAGGAGGCTGAGAATCGTCTTCTTGGGCGGAGTCTAGATCAAGCTCTCCTCTGCATGATCAAAGCATGCAACCAAAGGGACACAAGGAGCTACCCAGGTTCAGGCCGCCCGGAGGCTAAAAGCCCTACTCCTGCATGTCTGAATTGATGAGTTCTTCATAGTGTGGCTTACAATGGAACCTCCCGGACAAGGTACCCGGAAGGGTTTTGGCTGGAGGTAGAAGAAGGACAGATTCTGACCCGAAGGAGATCACCTTCCTCTCTACCTTCGCAGCCCTAGACTAGTCTTGCTCTGGTTCTAGCTTGTCTTCGTCCTTGGTCCGACCCCCCCTCCTCCGTGCCTTGGTCCTCCTTTTATAGGCTAAGGGGTTGCCACAGGGTCACGTGAGGGGCGTGAGGGTCCTTCGGGGTGAAGGACCCTCCTCATCTAGTTTAGGGGGAGACGGGGCCTCTCCTCAGCCTAGTGTCTCCCTTGGGTTAGGTGGGAGCGTCCGCCTTGGGGGTGGACAGGAGCTGACACCACCACGGGGCGTGCTTCCCACCCGCGCTGCCTTCGCCTTGCTTCCCAAGTCTTCCGTGGTGAGGTGGAGTGCTTATCCACAGGTACGTAGGAGGTACCCGGGAGGGAGCCTGGCCTCCTGCCGGGAACTCGGGCTCTCGGGTCCTTCCTGGCCTTCTTGCTTGATTCGGGGACCCGGAAGATCCCCAGGACCGGAGCCCTTAGTCGATCCAGGCCTTGCGTGTCTTGACGGTGAACCCGCCAGCTTGACTTGAGTCTTGGTCTTGTCCATCTTCAACTTGGGCCCACATGGGGTGGACCCACTTTGGCAGTACTAGGGGAACCCCATGTTCCACTGTTGCGACAGTAGCCCCCGGGCATGGTCCCGGCGGCTCTTGCTCCAGCTGCCGGGGCCATGGCCTAAAGATAGGTCAAAGTGGGTCCCGGGTACCTGGTCTTCTCAGCTCGCTTCTCTGATGGTCTTGAAGGTCTTGGAGTTACTCCGCTCGGGGGAATAACTGCGGGGGCCTCTCGATTCCCAATAACGGAAGAACCGAGGAGACGCTTGGCAGAGGCGCCGCCGCGGCTATAAAAGCGAGGCGCACCCCTGGCCCTTTCGGTCATCTTCTTCCTTGGTCCAACTCCAAGCCTCCCCACAAGCTGCCAGCGCCAATGGCGAGAGCGAAGAGAGGAGTTGGGCACCCTCGTTCTTCTTCAGCTGCTGTGGAGAGTGGCCCCTCCACTCGTGGTCGAGCTGTTCCGCGAGGTCGTGGGATTCGCGGTCGCGGCGGCCGAAGAGGTCGCGGCACCGCTGCCCCTCTTCCTAGGAGCATGGTTCATACCAGCTTCGCGCCGTTCGAGTTCGCCGTGGATCTGAACCGCAGGCCTCGCAGCCGGCTTCTCTTGCCGGATTCCTTCGCGATGGCGACGGAGGACATCGGACCCTCCGGCTTCTGGCTGCAGGTGGAAGGCTGCCCCAATGGCCCCTCCTGGGCCATGGCGGAGCGCACCACTGACGGCGCCCTGCTTCTGGGTCCGGGGTGGAAGTCGTTCTCCCGTGCCCGCCGCCTGTCCAGGGGGCAGTGCTTGGTGTTCCGGTACGACGGAGATGCTACGCTCTCCGTGAAGATCTTCGGTGTCGATGGCGGACGCGTGGAGTGCTGCATGGAGAGCAGCAGCGGCAGCTCGAGCTCCTGCGACGAGGATGAAGATGAGGAAAACTCATCGACATCAAGGTCGAGGGGAGCTCGTCTTCCTGAAGGCGAGGAGCTTCGGACGGGCGCCATGGAGATCTCGTTGACCTCCTCCTGGCGGCCTTGACGTCGTATTTCTGGAAGTAGCGTCTTCCATTGTACGGCGGTGCTCCTTGTTCGGCGGGAGCCAACCTTTTTGTTGTAAAAAAGATCGTCCCCTTGTAGTCCTTGTAAATGAAGAAGATCTTGTTTTCCTCATTGTCTTCGTGTCGCGTCCGTGTGAATGAGAACGAGTTTTTTGCAAAACGCGCTCCCATTACTGCAGCAGCTATAGCGTCAAGGGGTAGGTGGAGCGTGGGAGGCCTATAAAAGGCCATCCAGACTCCACCCCTTCGCCACATCTTCTCGCCTTGCTCCGCTCCTCTTCTTCCTTTGCCTCCCCTCGTCCCGCAGAACAATGTCCGGCGAAGCAGAGAGGGCCTTGTCCGATGTGTCGACGGCGGAATCCGTCTTTCGAGGAGCGGCGGAGGCACCCAGCGAAGCTGGAGCCCGAGCCACTAGGAAGGACGAGGTTGATCCTCGCCCTCGAGTCTCCTTGGTTTTCCCTGCAGTGGGGAACATCGCCGGTTCTGCCGCCATGGAGGCATCGGTAGCGCTGGCGATCCGGAAGGACACCATCAAGATGGAGCTATGGAAGGAGGCCGCAGGCAATCAGAGATTGATCCGCCTCCTCTGCGATCTTGACGATGTCTTCAAGGTAAGGCCGCCTTGATTCTGGCAATAAGACCCTTGGGAAGATCTTGTGCATTGACTCGATTTCTTCCCTTTGTACAGGATGAGGAAGACATCATGGATAAGTTCGTGGACCATGTGCACCTCCTCTGCAGCCAGCATGTGCCGGGGTTTGCCCGGAAGTTCCCCGGCCCATGGGACCCCTGAAGATCCTGCGCGAATGCCCTCCCTCATCCCAGGCGTCCCCGGGAGAAAAGAGTGTACCCGGCAGGCAATAAAACAGAAAGACAGAGCTGCACAGCCAGGAGCCCTGAGCTGGCCTTAGTAGCATAGGCTAGATATGTATCCAGGAAAAGCTTCGACTGAATGTAATCCAGAACTGTAAACTCAGAATGTAAGTTCAGATGAATGCAATCCTAGGGCTCAACTCCCGAGGTCATTTCCCAAACCTCCTTTGCACTAACGCGCCGTCAAGTTTTCTGAGGAGATCTCTTAGGTGACAAGTGCTCTGACCGCCCGCACCAGTAGCAGCACCCCTAAGAGCACTATGCCTTCCGGGAGTCCACTCCACAGCCACGGGTACTAGGCCAGAAGGGAAATCTGACCGTTCGCCGGGAGGACGCATTACCCCCGCAAAGGTTCTCATCAACTGTCAAGAATGCGCAGGTTGGTGGTATATTGACTCCGAGCGAGATATTATGCCTAGAATGCCAGATGCACATGCAAAGACTTAGCTGGTTTTTGCCGTGCCTTGATCTACTCTGTCCTTCCCGGGTATCCAGCTCCTGAGCCGCTCTTCAGCATCCAATCCTGTCCCGGGAGAGGCGCTACACACAACGCACTTTCAGTAGGAAAAGAATGGACCCTCCCTTACATGTCGTGAAAGTGTTTCATCCGGAGCAACCCGCAAGCAAAGTTGAATGTGCATTTCTGTGTTTAGGTTCTTTAAAACACAGCACTGCCCGTTCCACTTCTTACCGCGGCAGTACGGCACGATCAGGTGGCAGCGCCTACTGATAGGCTGCTCGCGCTCGACCTGTCAGCCACCGGCACCATGTCAGCCCCCTGCTTGGGGGTTGTTACGGATAACACACTTCACGACAACAAGAGAGGCTCACGGAATTGAAAAACTTATCTTTTATTCCTTGGCGACGATTCTTACACCCTTATACAGAACACTAGCCCCTTGGGCGTGCTTAGTTGACTCGAACTATCTGCGATTCATGTTCGTATTCAGGGGTAGAATTTCCGGAGATTCTCGATGTTCCAGGCGTTGCCCTCCGGCCTGCCTTTCTCGTCCTCCAGATAAACAGCTCCGGGTCTCAGGGTATGCGTCACCCGATAAGGTCCTTCCCACTTGGAGGACAGCTTGTTCATGTTATCAAGCTTCTGCTTCTTGCGGAGAACCAGGTCTCCGGGTTCCAGTACCCGTGAACGGATATGGCGATCATGATAGCGGCGGAGCCCTTGCTGGTATCGAGCAGATCGTAAGGAAGCTCGGCACCGCACCTCTTCCAGGAAGTTGATGTCATCAATCCTCCTCTCAGCTTGTGCGTCTTCATCATAGGCAAGTACCCGGGGGGATCCATGCCTGAGCTCTGTTGGCAAGACGGCTTCTGCTCCATAGACAAGGAAGAATGGTGTTTCTTGAGTGGCTCTGCTTGGTGTGATTCTGAGGGACCACAAGACACTTGGTAGATGCTCAATCCAGTTCTTGCCCTTGTCTTCTAACTTGTCAAAGGCTTTGGTCTTCAAGCCCTTTAGGACCTCTGCATTGGCTCGCTCCACTTGCCCATTGCACCTTGGGTAGGATACCGAGGCAAAGCACACCTTGATTCCCAGCTCTTCACAGAAGTTGAGGAAGGATCGGCTTGTGAACTGAGAGCCATTGTCCGTGATGATTCTGTTGGGTACTCCGAAGCGGTACACGATCCCTTCAATGAACTTGATGGCTGCTTGAGCTGTCTGTCTTGGTACTGGCATCAATTCCACCCACTTTGTGAACTTGTCGATGGCCACGAAAAGGTATTCATGGCCCCCGACAGACTTCGGTATCTTTCCCACGATGTCCAGCCCCCAGACCGCCACATCTTGCGGGAGGCAATGAGGATTGCCAGCAGCAGCTTCTGCATCATGGGGTACCGCTCCCGGGCGTCGCGCAGCACTGCGCTGACGAAGTAGACCGGGTGCTGCACCTTGCGGGTCGCCGAGTCCTGAGAGGGCTCGGCTTCCCCCTCGTCGATGTCTTGGGGTGGGGACGATGTAGCCCCGGCGAAGTCTCGTCAGAGGGAGATTCTCCATTCCCGACGGGATCCGCGTCGCTTGGTGAAGTTGTAGTGACGCCAGGATCATGAGACCCCTGGTCACCCGACAGCCTTTTCTTGCACGGTTGCCCCGGAAGAGAGTTCCCGGGTCGCTTGCCTTTGATATTGCTTGACTTCTTTGGAGGAGCGTCACGCTCTACCACGAGCACAGCGCTGATCACCTGATTGGTGGCAGCAATGTACAGTAGTAGGGGCTCCTTCTCTTCTGGTGCCACGAGGATTGGTGGCGAGGCGAGGTAGCGCTTGAGGGACTGCAGGGCTTCCTCGGCCTCGAAGGTCCACTCTACGGGGCCTGATTTCTTGAGCAGCCTGAAGAACGGTAAGGCCCGCTCCCCAAGCCTTGAGATGAAACGCCCGAGTGCAGTGATGCACCCGTTGAGGCGCTGTACGTCCTTGACCCGCCGGGGCGCCTCCATGCGCTCGATTGCCTTGATTTTGTCCGGATTCGCCTCGATCCCTCGGTGAGAGACCAGGAAACCCAGCAGCTTGCTGGAGGGGACCCGAACACGCACTTGTCGGGGTTGAGCTTGAAGTTGACCCGGCGGAGGTTCTCGAAGGTCTCGTGCAGGTCTTGGATGAGGGAGTCCTTGTACCGGGTCTTGACCACGATGTCGTCGATGTACGCTTCGACGTTGCGGCCCAGCTGCGACCCAAGGCATGCTTGCATTGCGCGCTGGAAGGTAGCGCCGGCATTTCGGAGGCCAAAAGGCATCCGGGTGTAGCAGTAGCAGCCCTTGGGAGTGATGAAGGCCGTCTTCTCTTGGTCCTCGAGTGACATCATGATCTGGTGGTACCCGGAAAAGGCATCCAGGAAACACAGCAGCTCGCACCCGGCCGTGGAATCCACGATCATGTCGATCCGCGGCAGGGGGAAAGGGTCCTTGGGACAGGCCTTATTCAGGTCTGTGAAGTCGATGCAGAGTCTCCACTTGAAGGTCATGGGTTTCGGTACCACCACGGGGTTGGCCACCCAGCTTGGGTGGGGAACCGACCGGATGACACCAGCTTCTATCAACTTGTCCACCTCGGCGATGATGAATTCCAGCTTTTCCTTGCTTTGGTTCCGGAGAACCTGCTTCACGGGGCGAGCCCCGGATTGACCGCCAATTTGTGCTCGATCACCTCCCTTGGTACGCCGGGTAAACCTGATGCCTCCCACGCGAAGACGTCAGAGTTTTCCCGAAGGAAGGCGACGAGCGCGCTTTCCTATTTGTCGGTGAGGCGGGCGCCGATGGTGATGGAGCGAACTCCGTCGCTGGTTAGCGCCACCTTCTTGGTCAGCTGCGGATCGCCATGGAATGGCGCCTTCTTGGGTGGAGTAGATGTGGAGCCCCCGGGGTGCCCTTCGCCCCCGGGGAGAGCCCCATCATCATCCTCCTGTACACCTTGAGGGATGTCCGCCGTGGTTGCCACCGTCTGGTTCAGCTGGTGAACGCAGTAGATAGCATCGTCGATGTCGGCCTGACCTTGATCACGCCCCACGGCGCCGGAATCTTCAGCATGTTGTAGGCGAAGTGGGAGACGGCCATGAACTTGGCCAGAGCAGGTCTGCCAAGTATGCCGTTGTACGGTAGCGGAGTGTCGGCGATGTCGAAGACGATTTCCTCGGTGCGGAAGTTCTTGGAGTCGCCGAAGGTGACCGGAAGGGTGATCTTCCCGAGGGGTCGAGTAACACTTCCGTTCACGCCTTGGAACACCCAGTGTCTTGTAGGCGAGACAGGGGGATTTGAAGGACAGCCAGGACCTTCGCCGTCAGCAGGTTGAGGCTGGAGCCTCCGTCGACCAGCATCTTGGTGACCTTGTAGTTGTGGATGACGGGCGACACGATCAGCGGCAGGGTCCCGACCCCGGCAGTGTTGCAGGGTGGTCTTCTGGGTCGAAGGTGATGACTTGACTAGACCAGTCCAGGGGCTTGGACGGAGCAGAAGCAACCGCGTTCAGCTCCCGGACAAGTCTCTTGCAGGCGCCGTTGGAGGGAGGCAGAGAAGACCCTCCGTGGATGCACCCGACAACTCCGTGACTTCTTGATACTTGCCGCCGTTGCCTCCTTGGGGAGCCGGAGCTTCCCCGTTGCCGACGTGGGCGGCCTCCGGAGTGTTGTACCCGCGACCACCTTGACCGCCGCGTCCTCCTCCACGGCCCCCGCGGCCACCGCCTCGGTACCATCCACGGCCGCCTCCGCCTTGGCGACCCGTGGGACAGTCACGAGCGATGTGCCCGGCAGTGCCGCAGTTGTAGCAACCGTCTTGACTGACCCCATCAGCTCGGCGTTGCTCCGGACGGCGAGGTTCTTGAGCATGCGGCAGTCCTTGAGCAAGTGGTTGCCTTCTGGATGGATGTGGCACCAGGGATCACCTTCACCTTCTTCCTCGGAAGTCGGCGCGGGCTTGGTCTTCTTCGGAAGAGGCTCGGTGACGAAGATCCGCTTGTCGGGTCCAGGGTCCCGCTTCTTGTTCTTGCTGGAGCGGCCTTGTCCTCGGGTTCATCCTCCCCGGGGAACTTGGCTCCTTCTTCAGCTCGAGCGCACCGGTCTGCAAGCTCCCAGAGCTTACGAGCAGACTCGACGCGATGGATGCTCAGCTTCTCGCGCATCTTGGGGTTGCGGACGTTGGCGTGGAAGGACTGGATCACCAACTCCTCCTTGATGCACGGGATGGTGTTCATCTTCTGGGTGAAGCGCTGGATGAACTTGCGGAGAGTTTCACCCGGCAACTGCTTGAAGTCGTGGAGATCACTGGGAGCCCCCGGGCGCTCGTACCCGCCTTGGAAAGCCCCCAGAAACTGCTCCTTCAGTGCCCGCCAGGAACGGATGGAGCACTTGGGAAGGTTGAGAAGCCAAGTCTGGGCATCTCCCTTCAGGGCCAACGGGAACCAGTTGGCCATCATGACCTCGTCGGCCCCGGCAACCATCGCAGCAAGAGAGTAGATCTGCAGAAAGTCCCGGGGGTTCGTGGTGCCGTCGTAGCGGAGAACGTCGATCTTGAATTTCTTGGGCCAGTTGAAGTGGCGGAACTCGGGAGCGAGGGCGAGGCAGCCTTCGGCGAGGTCGATGCCCCGATCTTCCCGGCGGTGACGTTCTCGGCGACGCTCGATGCGGGTGCGCATATCCTCGTTCTGACGGCTGTTGAGCTCGTCACGAAGATCTGGGTTGCGCGAGGTAGACGACCCGATGGAGATGGCCTCGCCGTGATCGCGGTTTAGCCGATCAGCCATCGGTGGCGCGGTGCGAGGAGGCGCCGTCTTGGCTTGACGTTCACCACGAGGCTGGCCTCGCGGATCACGTGTTTTGTCTTGTGCTGCTCCGGGGTTGTCGACGGTGGGAGCTTGAGTGGGTTCGACCCACGGACCACCATCGGCGAAGTCGAGGAGCCTCTCGACGCGAGTCCTCCATTCTTGGTAGACCTTGGGGTCGCCGCTGCTTGGAGGGAACTGCATCAGGGCCTTGGCAGCGACTAGAGCATCATGGCGAGCTTGCACGTCCGAAGGCGAGTGCGCGGAGGTCTTGCTCTTGGATGCTCGTGGATCCCCGCTGGGGCGAACGCCGTGGTTCCCTCCTCCAGCGGTGGGCTCCTTGCCGGTGCCGTTGCAGACGCTCTTCTCCCCTGAGCGAGGAGGAGGCATGGTGGCGCCCTTTGGAGCCGCCGCTCCGCCAGGGCCGTTGTCCTTGTCGCGACCGTCCACTTCGTCCGGCGCCACCCTCTCCATGGGAGGCGGGGACGGAGAGGCGCTCCGCCGTGCGCCAGCAGCACGACGTTCAGCTGAAGCTTGGTGCGTGAGGGAGAGACCGGCTTGGACGCCGCAGGATCTCCCTTCTTCCTTGGAGGCATGCTTGACGAAGAACTTGCCGATGAACTTGATGAAGATGAATCCAGCACTTGCGCCCCCTACCTGGCGCGCCAGATGTCGTGTCTCGTTGCACGGACACCGGGAGTATAGGATACCCCCTTTTAGGTTCGGCACGGGGCGCGAAGGAGGCTGAGAATCGTCTTCTTGGGCGGAGTCTAGATCAAGCTCTCCTCTCCACGATCAAAGCATGCAACCAAAGGGACACAAGGAGCTACCCAGGTTCAGGCCGCCCGGAGGCTAAAAGCCCTACTCCTGCATGTCTGGATTGATGAGTTCTTCATAGTGTGGCTTACAATGGAACCTCCCGGACAGGGTACCCGGAAGGGTTTTGGCTGGAGGTAGAAGAAGGACAGATCCTGACCCGGAGGAGATCACCTTCCTCTCTACCTTCGCAGCCCTAGTCTAGTCTTGCTCTGGTTCTAGCTTGTCTTCGTCCTTGGTCCGACCCCCTCCTCCGTGCCTTGGTCCTCCTTTTATAGGCTAAGGGGTTGCCACAGGGTCACGTGAGGGGCGTGAGGGACCTTCGGGGTGAAGGACCCTCCTCATCTAGTTTAGGGGGAGACGTGGCCTCTCCTCAGCCTAGCGTCTCCTTGGGTTAGGTGGGAGCGTCCGCCTTGGGGTGGACAGGAGCTGACACCACCACGGGCGTGCTTCCCACCCGCGCTGCCTTCGCCTTGCTTCCCAAGTCTTCCGTGGTGAGGTGGAGTGCTTATCCACAGGTACGGGAGTACCCGGGAGGGAGCCTGGCCTCCTGCCGGGAACTCGGGCTCTCGGGTCCTTCCTGGCCTTCTTGCTTGATTCGGGACCCGGAAGGTCCCCAGGACCGGAGCCCTTAGTCGATGCAGCCTTGCGTGTCTTGACGGTGAACCCGCCAGCTTGACTTGAGTCTTGGTCTTGTCCATCTTCAACTTGGGCCCACATGGGGTGGACCCACTTTGGCAGTACTAGGTGTCGTGTCTCGTTGCACGGACACCGGGAGTATAGGATACCCCCTTTTAGGTTCGGCACGGGGCGCGAAGGAGGCTGAGAATCGTCTTCTTGGGCGGAGTCTAGATCAAGCTCTCCTCTCCACGATCAAAGCATGCAACCAAAGGGACACAAGGAGCTACCCAGGTTCAGGCCGCCCGGAGGCTAAAAGCCCTACTCCTGCATGTCTGGATTGATGGGTTCTTCATAGTGTGGCTTACAATGGAACCTCCCGGGCAGGGTACCCGGAAGGGTTTTGGCCCGAGGTAGAAGAAGGACAGATCCTGACCGGAGGAGATCACCTTCCTCTCTACCTCCGCTGCCCTATTCTAGTCTTGCTCTGGTTCTAGCTTGTCTTCGTCCTTGGTTCGACCTCTCCCCCTCCGTGCCTTGGTCCTCCTTTTATAGGCTAAGGGGTTGCCAGAGGGTCACGTGAGGGGCGTGAGGGTCCTTCGGGGTGAAGGACCCTCCTCATCTAGTTTAGGGGGAGACGTGGCCTCTCTTCAGCCTAGCGTCTCCCTTGGGTTAGGTGGGAGCGTCCGCCTTGGGGGTGGACAGGAGCTGACACCACCACGGGGCGTGCTTCCCACCCGCGCTGCCTTCGCCTTGCTTCCAAGTTTTCCGTGGTGAGGTGGAGTGCTTATCCACAGGTACGTAGGAGGTACCCGGGAGGGAGCCTGGCCTCCTGCCGGGAACTCGGGCTCTCGGGTCCTTCCTGGCCTTCTTGCTTGATTCGGGGACCCGGAAGGTCCCCAGGACCGGAGCCCTTAGTCGATGCAGGCCTTGCTTGTCTTGACGGTGAACCCGCCAGCTTGACTTGAGTCTTGGTCTTGTCCATCTTCAACTTGGGCCCACATGGGGTGGCCCCACTTTGGCAGTAGTAGGGGAACCCCATGTTCCACTGTTGCGACAGTAGCCCCCGGGCATGGTCCCGGCGGCTCTTGCTCCAGCTGCCGGGGCCATGGCCTAAAGATAGGTCAAAGTGGGTCCCGGGTACCTGGGCTTCTCAGCTCCGTTGGGGACCCGCCGAGGCGAGGTAGAGACGAGCCCCCGGGTCCTGTTGACTGAATCACGGCGAACGTTGCGATTTATCCGGACCCCTTGCTTATCTTGGAATCCAACGGGCGAAACGCGCAGAGATTGGCACGCCCCCTCGATCCCCACGTCCGTCGGAGTAATGGGGCCGCGACGTGACGTGTGGGATGCCTTATAAGCCACGACTGGCTTCCACTGTAGCCGTTACCTCTCCATATTCGCCGAAATCCCCAAATCGCCGCCCAGGAGACTCCTTCTCCCTGACTTCGCCAATCGCCGCCTCCTCCTTTGGCCGCCGCCGTTCCTTGTTCTTGCCCCCAGCCCATGCCGCCTAAGCGAGATAGGACGGGAGTGAGGAAGATGTCGCAATCTGCCGTCGAGAAGATGGCGATGGAGGCTTCCCTGGCCGAAGCGCCGCCCCCGATGAGGGTGACTCAGGCCCTCTTTTCCCCCAGCGAGTATGCGTCGGAGAAAGCCATCCAACGCGTCCGCCAATCCCTGGCCGCGAGCTTCTGTGGTACTGAGGGAGTGGTGGTGCGCCCTGGGAGCGGTCCTCAACGAGAAGGGGAGGTGATTACTTTCCATGATTTCTCCGTCGTCGGCCTTCTTCCTCCGTTCTCCGAGTTCTTCGCAGCAATCCTGCAGGCTTACGGGTTGCATATGCTGCACTTGCACCCCAACGCTGTGATGATGCTTGCTACTTTTGCCTATGCCTGCGAGGCATTCGCGGGTGTCATGCCCTCGGTGGCCCTGTTCCGCCATTTCTTCGTTCCACGCCTGGGGAAGTCCAAGTGGATTGCGGGCGGTGTCTCTTTCTGCCTCCGGAGAGATGCGGCGCACCAGTACCCGGAAACATTCACCAAGGCCTCGGTTGGAGAATGGAGGCACAACTGGTATTTTGTCGAAGCTGACGGGACCAATCCCCATCTGATGGTTCCATATTATCCAACGGAGCGACTGGCACACTCAAAGGAGAGAATCTCTCAAGGGGAAGCACTGGCTCCAGTCATCAACCGGTTGGCTGCGCTCCGCGCAAGGGGAGTGACGGGTGCCATGATCCTGGCAGATTTTCTTCACAGGGGGATTGCCCCTCTGCAGTTCCGGAGCCGCCCGCTCTGGGAACTCTATCAGGTGGGCAGCAGCCTTCCACGATCCAGATTTCACTTGATAGAGACCACCTGGGCTCTGTCCATGGGCAACATATTGCCATGGGTGCCCTTCGAGTTCCAGGATGAGACTTTGCCGCTGTTCGAAGATCTGGCCGCCGACGGTATCCGGTCTTCGATGCCCGAGTGTAATGAGTACGGGGTGGCGGGTACTACCAAGATCGAGCCCCCGCCGGCACCCAAAACACGCAGTCTTCAAGGAGGTAGGCCAAGGGAGCAAGGTCTTGCCCACGGGGACATTTCCCTGAAGAACCTGGGACTTCGGATGACGAAGGCGACGAAGTGACTCCTCCGGGAGTACCCTGCGGGCGTGGAGGCCCCGGCGCTCCTTCTGGGGCGGCGTCGATCCCGCCGAGTGACGAACTCCCAGAGCAGCCTGCGCCGCCGAGCTCGCTGTCGCTGCAGGAGTCTGATCAAGTGTCGGAGGCCATCCCTCCTCCCCTTGCTGACATGGAGGTAGGGGATGAGAGCCTGTCCTTGCCGGACCTCTTTGACGACTTGGTGCAGAAGAGGTGGAGCTTCTCCGGATCGAAGAGAGCCCGCCGGTAAGTTTTGATGGCATCTTGTCATTGAAAGCGGAGTTGTTTTTCTTCTGCCGCCGTCCTGACTTCTGACTGTCACTTCTTGCACAGGAGCCCGACCCCGGAGTGGCCAAGCAAGCGACCCGGAGAGGCGAGGACGTCGAAGCGTCGAGCTCCACCGGCACCTCCGGCGGAGGCAACTCCGAGCCCCCGAGCCCCCAGTCCGCCCCAAGGACCAGGGGGAGGCTCCGGTCGTCGCAGACGAGGCGGAGGCTGTCGGCGCGAAAGTCCCTGGGGAGAGGCGCGACGTGGATCCCCAGGCGACCCTCGGACCGCGAGGACTCGCAGCAGGCGGGTGCATCCCGGGGGCTCCGTCCCCGGGAACGCTGACCCCAGCCATGAACCCGGGAGAGTCGAGGAAGGCCCCGGGTTCTCCAAGAGGGCCCCGAAGCATTGAGATAGCTTGTCCGCTCGGGCTGAGGCAATGACGGCCACGATTGAGGCGCAGAAGCAGGCCCTCAAAACAGCTGAGAAGTTTAAGCAAGATGCTATGGCTGGCCGCGTCGCCATGGAAAGGAAGATCCGGGAACTGGGCGACGCAGTTGACTTCTGGAAGGACAAAGATGTGCACATGTCTGTCCTTCGCAAGAAGGAAACAAAGGAGCTGGCTGATGGGCGTGCGACAATGGAGGCGTCCAAATCCCAAGCTCAGATTGCGTGGCACCAACATGAGCAGGTATCCAACCAGCTGACGGGAGTGCAGGCGGAGCTGGCGGAGGCGAAGGATGCACTTGAGAAAGAGCGACGGCGATTTGCTCAACACCGCCGCGATGATCACAACGTCTTGCTCCAGATGAACCACGGGTCCTTGGACATCGTGCAGGAGTTCACGAATTTGGGAGTGCCTTCTCCGCCCGTCCTCATGGCCGATCACTCCACTTCCTTCGCCCGCTATCCCGGGTTCTTGAAGTGCGTGGCCTCGCTTATCAAGAGTATCAAGGAGAAGGTCAGCAGAGCCACTCGCCTTGCTGGGGAACAGGCAGTGAGGCAGGTGACGACCCGATTCGTCACAGCGCTTCGCCAGCGACATCCGCAGCTCTCCTTGCTGTCCGAGCTGGAGGCGCCTGAACCCGGGACGCCGCTTCCTCCAGACGTGACCCGCCAGGTGGAGGAGATCTTGAAGCACCTTTCCCGAGAAGATGACCCGTGAACCTGTGAAGTCCTGAAAAGGACAATACCGGGGGCCGTGAACCATGCTTTTGTACTGTTATTGCCAACTGGCTTATGAACTCATGCTTTTGAATGTAAATAACTTCTTCCAAAGTATATGAGTTTTATCGTACTTGTGGGGGCTTTACGCTCTCGGGAAGGATCCAAAGGTGTGAGCGCTAACCAGCCGTGTGCACTCAGACTGATCTGCAGTGTGGACACAGGGCGCAACCCCCAAAGGACCCATCATTTCCTGACCGCACGGACCTCAGCCCACGACTCCACTGCCCGAGGGAAACTGACAGTGTCATCGCGAAGGCGCTGCCCCAGGATAACTGTCGTGGTGGTGTCACGGCAGATGCCATAGGATGGCTTAAGTTGGGGGCTCGCTAGGACGTTGGGGATCCGGGGAGGGTGTGCGCGCTCAAGAAGCACGCATGAAGAACAACGAAGAACACGCAAGAACAACCAAGAACGAGCAAAACCAAGAACAACCAAAGCACACCAAGATGTACCCTGCTTCGGGGCCCTCTTGTGGAGGCAACACCCCTACTGCAGCACTAGCCTACTCTCTTTATATCTCAATGATGACAAGTACAAGTGCTCCTTGAGCTGTATGAAGCAACAATGGTGAGAGCTCTAGGAGGAGGATGGAGCAAGGGGGGAAATGAGGCTTCTTCTTCGTCGTCCCTCGCCCTGGAGGATGTGCTGGTCTATTTATACACTAACCGGATTACCATTCTGCCCCTGGCCGGAGATGACAATGGCATGGACAAGAGGAACAGGACAAGCTCTGGCTACTGTCACTCAGTCCAGCTCATCGTCAGTCCAACGGCAGGTCTATCTTTTCCTCTTTGAGCTTAAGCCAGCGTAGCCCACTGGAGCCTAGGCCACTGCCCTTTCCCGAATTAGCCGAGTCAGCGCCTAGGGCCTAGCGACCCGGAAAACCCGTGGCTCGACCTGGCTGTCTTCTGAGCCTCGGGCAGGAGGCCTGCAGGACCCGTGAACTTACTGACATTACTTGGCCTTGTGCATTATCCGACATTGCCTTATGCCGGATCCTTCCTGATCAATCCGGCTAAGTTAAGCCGGATCCTTCCTCTGATCCGGCTAGACTTTGCCGGATCCCTTTGGTCTCTCCCTGCACTTTAGCATGATTGAGAGCCAACTGACTTTCCCAAGTGATCCGGTCCAAGGGATCCGCCCAAGTGATCCGGCTTGACCTTGATCCGGCCCACTCTTTACAGCTCTTAACACTACCTCTTTGCCCTACCCGGGGGCAGCCCCCCGACAGTAGTCCCCGAAGCTGGTGCGGTCCTACAGCCTCGGATGGAGGGCCGTAGCAGGTTTAAAACGCCATTAACCGAATCTCATATCGAATTTGTCTCAGGATTTCCCGGGACACTTGGCAGGGAATCTCTGCGCAAAGCCCCGTAATCCGGGTCTCTGATTGACACGCCATGTCAGCACGTCATCCGGATCCACCAGGTATTCGAGTGTGTTTGACTAAATGACCGCGTCTCCTCGGTTTCTTCGCTGACCGGCACATTCGATCCACACAACCGCTTCCAATTCTGTGACCCACCATGTGCTTGAAATATACGGCCACAGCTGCGACCACAGAGTTTCAGGGCACACTTGATCCGGCCACGCCCCGAAAACCGCGCGGTAGTGCGTCAGTTACCAGCGAGCGGCTATATATAGGGGTGTGGGGTTCCTCTTCTTCCCCGCACTTCCTACTTCGAGAACTCCATCCGTGCCATTGACGCGCTGCGATCTCGCCTTCGCGACTTCGCCGCGCCGGAGACCTCGACAACCTCGACAAGCCGGAGAAAACTCGCCGGAGCCGCGCACCGCGCCCTGCACCGCCGTTTCTTCACCGAGCTTCTTCCTCGCTGCATCGCAACCGTAAGTTCCTTTTCTTCCGGCCATGGCGACCTTGAGCAAGTTCATATCCCGCTGGGAACTTGCGCCTGTTTCTTGTAGATTCACTCGCGTACGAGTCCATTGTCACGCCTTAGTGCATTCCCTAGATCTCCTTTCAGGTTTTGCACTAGATTGCCCTAGTTTGGCTTGCCACCGCTTGAGCAGTTCCACCATATTTTTACTCGGGATTTCCTCTCTATTTTACTGCTGCGGTAGATCTTGCGTAACCCTAGATTCTCACGAAAAGGTGTTTGTAGTTACCAGCCGAATTACTTTTCCGCAGTAACTAGACAACTTTATCCGGGATAGCTTTACCGAATCGCTTTACATCTGATTCGGTTATGCCATTATCCGATTCGTTCTGGATTAGAGATTCCGAATCTCCTAACTCGGCTATCTCCTTTCTTGCAGGACTGATTCGGATATGCCGAAGCTGCCCCCGGCAGTTGGGAGGGTTCCGATGTTACAACAGATGACCTGGAATGGCTGCTGAGCACCCGGCGTATAACACCTGAAGTTATATGCCGAAAACCGGGGAAGGAACTCAAACCGGTCACCCAACCGGGTGAACGCGTTGTATTTCTAGCGCACTTCGAGCGCGGATTCGGACTCCCGGCGAGTGACTTCTTCCGGGCTTTCCTAGATTCTTTGGCCTGCAGCCTCACCACCTTCCGGCTAACGCCTTTGTCTCCCTGTCGGCTTTTACCTCCTTTACCGAGGGATATCTCGGTCTCTGGCCGACAGTAAACCTGGGCGAAGTACTTCCACCTCCGTAAACAGACTATCCCGGGCAGTGACCCGAAAGTGATGACCGCTTGTGGTTCGGCTAGCATTACTCCGAGGGCGGGCTCCATCTTTCCCGGATCACTGGCCTGGATACTTGCAGGAAATGGCAAAGGTCTTTCTTCTACGTGAAGAGCGCTGAAGGCCATGATGCTCTCAACTTGCCCGAGTTCAGGATCGAGCCCCCCACAGCCGAATTAAACTTCAGATATGATCCGGCTGACACTCTTGCGGAGCTTCAAATCATAGATCAAACTCTGGAGGATTTTCTGGAGAAGGGCCTGCTCTCGGACGATCTCCTCCGGACCTTCGTCTTCGCCGTGTCAGTCCTCTTCAACAACGTGAGCACAAGATTTGCCACATGAGTGGTCTGCTAGATCCTACCCGGATCAGCAAACATGACCTCACCAGAGCTTCCGTCAAGAGACGGGTAAACGCCATCGCCTACACCGAGATGTCGGACAAGTGGCGGTGGGGCGTGGAGCCGTTCCACCGAGATGCACTTCCCCCACAGGTTAGTTCACCATTCTCCGAATTAATCCATACTTCATCAAAATACCATCGGACTAATCCATATTTGCCTTGACCTACTGCAGCTGTTCGACCGCCAAATCACCGAAGATGGAGATCTCTCCACCAAAGTGTGGGGACCGGATCGCAGCCCGCTGCGCGAGGGCGAAGAGGATGCGGATACGGACGATTATTTGCCGATTCCGCGTGCCAAGCCCATCCGCAAGGGTAAGCAATCGACTATTTACAACCGAGATGAAGATGATGATTGCTGGATCCTAGATCCCATTGATGCTATTCCGATTTCATGGTACCACCTTGTGTTCCAGCCAAACAGGATGCTCAAGGGACATCTCGGAAACGCGATGACGCGTCCGGATCAGATGCCCTCAAGCCAAGAGAATGAAGAAAGCGCCTTCAAGCCGAATCGGCTCAAGCCCATGCCTACCACCAAGGGGTAATGCCAACTTAACTTCATTCGCTTTCCTCCTCTATTATCCGAGCCACCTTTATCCGAATTAACTGTTTACTTTGCTCTATGTAGTGACGTCATCGTCACCGAGCAAACTCATTCATCCATTCTTTCTCCCATTCCTCCACTGGATACGGCCATGGAGCACCAGTCTCCTGAAAAGGCTGTCGCCTCTCCCGCGCGTGCCACAACTGCCAATACTCCTCCGCCGACTCTCATTCCAGAGTCGGTTATTGACCTGGAGAATGAGGAAATCTCGGCTCCTACCCGAGATTCAACTTGGCCACGTCCTCTGAAGGAGTTGGAGAAGGAAAAAACTAAGACTTCGGCTAAGTCTTTGACTAAGCCGGATCCTCGCCCTACCCCCAAGGCTCAAGCTCTGAATCAAGAGCAGCAGAAGAAGAAGAAAAAGCAGCAGCAACAACCTCTCGAGAAGCAGCAGAAGCAGCAACAGGAAGTACTTAAACCACCACAACAAGCGTCCCAGAACCAACCGAGGCAGCCAGATCCAGCCAAGACCCCGGGCGCATCGCCTCTACCTAAGCCGACTCAAGCCGCCTCTGGCACGACTCCAACCACCTCGGATAAGCAGGTGGTTGCTAGCAGACAGGTTTCCGCCACTCCATCAGCGACTCGGGTGCATGATCAACTCTCTGAGGCGATCACTCGCGCCCGACTTAGTGGCCAGGTTCTGCCGAATCTCCGCACTCCGAGCGGCGACAACCTCGGCTCCGCAGAGCAATTCGTTAAAGCTTGGAATACTGCGGACCTTGCCGAAGGCTCAACTACTTCAGCGTCGCCACATCCGGCTGGCCCTAGCCGGATGTTTCAATCTCTACACTCTGTGCAGGCCTCGGTCGCTGAAGCTAACCGGGTCTTCGAGGTAACTTTGCCGAATCCTGCTTTTATTTCATCATGATCAATCTGCACTATTCCCAGTCCCCGAGATTCGGGTCGAACGACTGATACTCCTCCGAGTAAGAAAGTCATTCGGCTTGAATCTCTAAAACTTGATCATGAATTTTGTCTTAGCCGAAAAAATCGTGGGACTCCCAGTCCCCGAGTCTCTTTTCCAATTGAGTCGGTCAACTTTTTTTTTATCAATCTCGGGCCTCCAGTCCCCGAGATTCGTTTTGGCTCCATGTTGCTAGTCTCGGGTGCCAGTCCCCGAGACTCTTTTTACGCCATTAACCTTTTTCTTTCAGGAAACCACGACTGCTCGCAGCCGGATCTTTAAGCAGCTAGTCCTGCAACACCAGGCCCTCCAAACTTCCTTCGATGCGCAAGGTGAGGAGATGAAAAAGAAAGATCAGGAGCACAAGCGCGCTTTAGCGGAGGAAAAGTCAGAAGTGACTCGGCTCCAGCGGGAGCTTGACCGGGTTGGAAAAGTGAAGGCCAAGCTCAAGAAAGACCGGGATCGCTGCAAGTGAGAAAGACTCGATCCAGAAGGAGCGAGATGCTTTCAAAGCCGGGCTTGCGAAGCGGGCCGAATTGGACAAGAAAATCCAAACGGTCGTTGCAGACGCTGAAGCCGAAGCTAAAGCGGCGAAAGATGATCTGGCTGCTCACAAGGCGGTCAGCGCGAAATGGCTGGCTGATCTTGCTAGCCTCAATGAAGACATGGACCGTAAGTTTGCCGAATCTCCTCTTCCTCCTCTGCTCTTATCCGACACATAATTTCGTGTTCCCTCGTTTAATTCGGTGTTAGCTTATCTGAATGTAGGAGAGTTTACCAGCATCCGGCTTCAAGCCGCCAAAGCTGTGAGAGATGCCCGAGCTGAGAGAGCTAAGTTAGCTGGAGCTCCCCTACCAGAGACGTGGGATATCGAAGATCACATTACTGCACTTAAAGCTCGGATTGCTCCTTTGAAGGAGTCCCACATTGATCTGTTCAATGCAAGTCTCAAAGCTCACCGAGTCTTGTTTCCTGAAGCCGGCAAGTCCGGTCTGCGGACGAGCTAATCAAAGACCTGGATCAGGCGAGACCCGGTTAAAGCAGTGGAGATCTTCGTCCGCCCGCGCTGGTGCTGACGCAGTTTGCTATTTATCATGTCTTGGTATGAGCTGATTGATCTCGCAAAGTGCGCTCCCTTCGCGAGGGTTCTTCATGGGCTTCAGATCCGAACCGGATCAAGATCCGCGAAGAAGCTGCCAACTTTATGGCCGAATTTGCAAACACAAGCATCTTGATCTGACGCTCCGGTCTACTCGGATGGGGAAGAATCTGAAGAAGAGGAATCGGACGATGCCTCCCTTGACGAATACGCCGAGTCTGAGGGCGAATCTGGTGATTCGGCTAACTCTGCCGAACAACCTCGTATCAAGTCCACCAAAGTGCCAGCTTCGACTCGGCCAAGACTGCCGAACAATCTCCAGCCAAGACTTCCAAGATGCCAGCCACTGACTCGGCTGACTGCCGAACAAGCTTTAGTCCAAACTTCCAAGACGCCAGCCACTGATTCGGCTGAGACTGCCGAACAAGCTTTAGTCAAGACCGCCAACTTCAGCTGATCCGGATGCTTCCGAGTCTGCCCAGCCTTCAAGCTCTCCGTCCAAGGTCATTCCTGCAAGTGAGGGTCCTCTTTCAACCGAGGTTCCTCCATCATCCGAGTTCATCCCTGCAACCGAGTCTCCTGCAACCATGGCTCCTTCTTCCTGAATTATCTTAATGAAAAACATTAAATCCCCGGTATGCCGGGAGCAGATGTAATATACAATTTAAGTTCTTCGAGACTACTTTTATTTTGCTTAATGTGATCCGGACTAGGTTTATGTTGGATCATCTTAAACCGAGTCCCCGAGTCTGTTTTCTTGTTTACTATTTTTGCCGAATCTTTGCTCTTGTCTACCTTTTAGGTGTTGACAGTCGAGTCACAAGATAGGAATCATAGCATACAATACTTGAAACATGCGAGTTGTGGTTTAGAATCATCTAACATAAACAAAAAAGAAATAACAGGGGTTAGTAAACGACATGTGCCGAATCGGTTTTGGACCGAGTCCCCGAGTCCATTTTCATGTTTCCCATATTCCCCACCTCTGCTCTTGACTACCATTTTGGTGTTTGTCAGTCGAGTCACGAGATCAACAACACAGCATACATTACTTGAATTTTGGGACGAGGTTCAAAACAATCCGACACATGAACGGTATGGACAAAACAGTAATAAAAAACACATGCATAAGGACGAGGCAGTCCCCGAGTCCAGACTCGGATTGCCGAAATTTCATTTATGATAAACTGAGATACATACATTGCGCCCTTAAGAGTAAAAGGGTCGAAGCAGAGCTACATTCCAGGGTCGCTTGGTTTCTTCTCCGGGTCTGTCCAGGCCATCCTTCCTTGGTTCCTGTGCGTCTACAAGGTAGTACGAGTCATTGTGCATAGCCTTGCTCACAATGAATGGTCCCTCCCATGGAGGTGATAACTTGTGTCGGCCTTTGCTGCGCTGCACCAGCCTTAGTACTAGATCTCCCTCATGAAACACTCGAGGGCTGATCTTCCGACTATGATAACGTCGGAGACCCTGCTGTATACTGCTGTCCGAGATAGGGCCAATTCTCTTGCTTCCTCTAGCAGATCCACTGCATCTTCCCGGGCCTCTTTTGCCTCGGTTTCGGTATACATTGTCACCCTTGGTGCATCATATTCTATGTCAGTGGGTAGCACTGCTTCTGCCCCATATACCAGAAAAAATGGCGTATAGCCAGTTGACCGATTCGGCGTGGTCCTTAGACCCCATAGTACTGATGGTATCTCATCTATCCAGCACCCCGGAGTCTTTACCAGAGGTTCTATTAACCGGGCTTTTATCCCAGCTAATACCAAAGCATTTGATCTTTCCACCTGTCCATTGGACTCTGGGTGTGCCACTGAGGCTATGTCTAACCGGATCCCCTTATCCATGCAGAATCGGGCAAACTCTCCCACAGCAAAGTTCGTGCCATTATCCGAGATGATGCTATGGGGGTAACCGTATCTCAAAATGATTTCTTTCAGGAAAGTTACAGCCGAATGACCATCCACTTTCCGGATTGGTTTCACCTCTATCCACTTGGTGAACTTATCCACCATCACCAGCATATGTGTCATGTTACCCTAGCCGGCTTGAATTCTCCCACCATATCCAAACACCACACAGCAAACGGCCAAGTGATAGGAATTGTTTTGAGCGCCGATGCGGGTAGGTGTGTCTGCTTGGCAAACCTTTGGCATCCTTCACATTTTCGGACTATGTCCTCTGCATCTGCATGAGCAGTGGGCCAGTAAAACCCATGCCGGAATACTTTAGCCACCAGGGCTCTTGTACTGCAATGATGCCCACATTCTCCTTGATGTATCTCCAGGAGCATCTCCTTGCCCTCGGCTGGCTCCACGCAACGCTGTAGCACCTCGGTTGCACTCCTTTTGTATAACTCCTTGTTTATGATGGTGTAACCCTTGGACCTCCTCTGCACTCGCCTAGCTTCGGTTTCATCATTTGGCAAACTCCCCTCCGACATGAACTTCATGATTTCTTCAGCCCACTCCGGTACTGGATGCAAAGGGAATAAGTGCTCATCTATTTCCACTGGTTCGGCCGCCATTATTTCTTCTATCAGTCTCTGTCCATTCCCTAAGATTCGGTTAGCACCATCTTCCTCTCTTCCCTCTTCCCTAAGATTTGGTTAGCATTCCCCGAGTCTCGGTGCGCAGTCCCCGAGTCTCGCCATGCAGTCCCCGGGTCTTCCCAAATGTACCCGACATCAACATTCATAGGAACAGCTTCAGATTCTTGCTTTGGGATAAAAATTGACTCGGAATCAGGTGAAGGCTTGATTGAAGGGATCCTTAGGTGATTCAAGGATATCCCGGGTGGGATTGCATCCCTAGACGACCCGAGTTTTGACAGGATATCAGCAGCTTCGTTCTCCAGCCGAGGTATGTGCTTGTACTCGCAGCCTTCAAAAAATCCTGAAATTTTCTGGACATGAAATCGATATAGTGCCATATTGGCATCAAGGGCATCCCAATTTCCAGAAGACTGCTGCACCACTAAATCTGAATCACCAAAACATTCTATCCGGCGGATGCCGATGTCCTTAGCCACATTAAGCCCATGGATCAGTGCCTCATATTCGGCCACATTGTTTGATGCTGAGAAATGAATCTGCAACACATATCGCAACTGATCTTGCTTCGGTGATGTGAGTACTATCCCAGCACCAGTCCGATTTTGGTTTTGGAGCCATCAAAGTGCAACTTCCAGTAATTGTAATCCGGCTTGGGTGGCTCATACTGCATCTCGGCCCAGTCACAAAGGAAATCCGGTAAAGCCTGAGACTTGATAGCATCTCTTCTCTCATAATGCGGGGTGTAAGGAGACACTTCTATTGCCCATTTGGCAACTCGGCCAGTCGCATCTTTGCACCCAATGATCTCCGAGATTGGAGCTTCGCATACTACGGTGATCGGGTGCTCCTGGAAGTAATGTTTCAACTTCTTGGCCGCCAGGTATACACCATATGTCATCTTCTGGTAGTGAGGATAATTCTGCTTTGAGGTTGAGATCACCTCGCTTAAATAGTACACCGGTCTCTGCACGGATTTACCCTCCTCTTCTCGCTCTACCACTATCACCACACTTACGACCCGGTTAGTGGCCGCAATGTAAAGTAGCATTGGCTCATTCGGCAAAGGTGATGCCAAAATTGGTGCAGTGGACAACATCTTTTTTAATTCATTGAAAGCCGAGTCTGCCTGCGGGGTCCATGTGAACCCGGTGCTCTTTTTCATCAATTGATACAAGGGCAAGGCTTTTTCTCCTAGCCGACTCACAAACCGACTCAACGAGGCTAGACACCCGGTGAACTTTTGTACATCTTTTAGACATTTAGGCAATTTCATGTTTTCTATGGCTCGGATCTTAGCCGGATTCACCTCAATACCTCGGCTCGATACAAGGAAACCGAGCAACTTTCCAGCCGGGACACCAAAGGTGCATTTATCCGGATTCAATTTTAACCGATACTTTCTCAAGTTCACAAATGTTTCCTCGAGATCCTCGAGGAGAGTGCGTTTTTCTTTAGTTTTGATGACGATATCATCGACATACACTTGCACATTTTTGCCCATTTGAGAGTGTAAGCATTTCTGCATACATCTCTGATAAGTTGCACCGGCATTTCTCAAACCGAAACACATGACACGATAGCAATACGCCCCATACGGGGTAATAAAAGCAGTCTTTATTTGATCTTTGGGGTTCAGTGGTATCTGGTGAAAACCAGAGTACGCATCAATAAAAGACAACAACTCACACCCAGCAGTAGAATCGATCACTTGATCAATCCGAGGTAAAGGAAAGGGATCCTTCGGGCACGCCTTGTTCAGGTTGGTGAAGTCGATGCACATGCGCCACACCTTGACCACCGCTGGTTCGTCCTTCTTCTTCTCTACCAGAACCGGATTGGATATCCAGTCTGGATGCAACACCTCCATAATGAATCCGGCTGCAAGTAGCTTAGCCAGCTCATCAAGCACCACTTTTCTTCGATCGTCTGAAAGACGCCGAGTCGGTTGCCTCACCGGCTTCACATCCGGCCTGACAAATAAAGAGTGCTCTGCCAACTCCCTCGGAACACCAGGCAGGTCCTTAGCCGACCATGCAAAGATATCCCGATTCTCACGGAGGAAGTGACAGAGCGCGCTTTCCTATTTCTCGCCCAACCCGGCACCAATGATGGCCATGCGCTCCGGATTCTCCGGGTCAATGGGGATCTTCTTTGTCTCCTTGGGCACCTCAAATGTTGCACCTGCATCCGGATTGGTCATAGCCAGCACGCCGAGCTGAGCTGACTTCGCCATCGCCACTACTTCATGCATCTTGCTCTTCTCAGCTTGGATCACCAACGACTCGGCTAAGGTGGAACCGACCGTGGCACACTGTATGGCCTTCTTGTAATCTCCCGCAACGGTGATGATACCATTCGGGCCAGGCATCTTCATCTTGAGGTAGGCCACATGAGTGGATATCATGAACTTGGCTAATGCCGGCCTGCCGAGCAGAGCATGGTATGGGCTCTCCAAGTCTACCACCTCGAATTCGAGACTCTCAAGTCGGTGATTGTCCTTGGTACCAAACAGCACATCTACCCAGATCTTACCCATTGGGGAACAAGACACCCCGGGTACTATACCATGGAAGGTGCAACTGCTCTGCTGCAACTGATTCGGCGAATAACCCAACTTGACCATTGTGTCCCGATACATGATGTTTATAGCACTGCCATTGTCAATCAAGACTCGAGTGAATTTCACATTAATCTTGGTCCAACCAAAGTCGGATCCACCACCAGTGCGTAGTTTCCTGGGCTTGGCATAACCCTGGGATTATCAGCCCTGCTCCAAGTGATCTCCTGCTCGGACCAGTTCAGGTATTTTGGGACTGCTGGTGTGACTGCATTCACCTCCTTCGCCCTTCGCAGCTGACTTTTCTTGTCAGTTGGCTCGGTCACAAAAACCACATAACTTTGATGAGCCTCCTTGTAATCATTTCCGGGGTATCCACCTTGCCGACTCGGACCAGCATTGTTGTTGTTGCCTCCCATATTTACCAGGTTAACCGGCTTTGTGGCTGCCGGCCTTGGAGCTCCTCGTTCACCGGGGTTGCATTGGCTCCGGATAAAGGCGTATTTGGCCTGAAATTCGGTCTAGGAGCACCTCTCTGAGGTGGCCCTCTCTGACCTTCCGCCTGGATGCGATGATGCCAGCTACAATTCCGAGTTGAATGATTGGCCGGCTTGCGTGGGTCTGTTGTGTGATAACGGCAAGGCCCATCTATCATTGCCTCAAAAGTTAGAGGTGGACTCGGTCCATCCCACACTTTCTTTGCCCAGGCACCTTGATTCGGCCTCCAAGCTGGACCCTCATTTTTTGGTCTCTGGCTATCTCAGGATGATCCATATTTACTGCAGCAACCTGATCTGAACCGTATCTATAATCCGGATCTCTCCTCTTATAACCGAACTCATGTCGGTCACTGGGCCTCAATGGTCCAGTTCGGTTGTTGACCGGTTGCCTCCTGCTTGTTCCCACCACATCCAACGCTGGCTGCGTCGGATCGCCAAGAGCATATGTATCTGCTATCCGGATCATTTCCGCCAGGGTCTTTGGCATATCCCTCTGGAGCTTCTGCCAAAGCGGGGTGCCATGTCGGCAACCCTGCGCAAACCAAGAAATGGCCTGCTCCTCCACGACACCTTCACAAGAATTGCGAATGTTGCTCCACCGAGTCAAAAATTCTCGGTCTGTCTCCCGCTCTTCCTGCCTGCACGCAGACAAGAGCTGAGGTCGGTTTGGCCTCTTGTAAGTGCTGGAGAAGTTGCTGTAAAACGCCTGCTCCAAATCCATCCAAGAGTTGATACTACCCTCTGGTAAGTTATTCAGCCAAATCCGGGCTGGCCCTTCCAACATATGCGGGAGATACCGGACCGCCCATCGGCGATTGCCCCCCGCAATGTGCACCGAGGATACATAGTCTATCAGCCAATCCTGCGGCTTAGTGCTGCCGTTATACGGCTTTGTGATTCGGCCAAGCTGAAACAACGGCACATTCGGCTCGTTCATGATCCGAGGCCCAAAGCATGGAGGACCTGGTGGGCCTTGCTCTTCCAGCTTCTCGGACTGGTAAATCCTATCCAACTGAGACGCTGATCATCCGGATCCAATGTCCGAGGTCCCAGCCTGGATGCAAGTGCATTATCATACGTTTGGTATCCGGCTCGCGCCATAGCCGAATTACCATCATCATAGCGGTAGCCCGCCTGGCCACCACCTTGCTGCTGCGCTTGCACCATTACTTGCTGCTCCTGCCGGGGTTGATTCTGCCCAGGAGGACGAGGTGGTTGACCTCGGCCAGCCGAATTACCCCTTCCGGCTCCCGGATTGCCTTGACCGCCATTGTTTCTGCTCTGGCCACCTCTTCCTTGAGCAGCTAGCTGCTTGCCGGCATACTCAGCATCATAGGCCTGCAGCTGTTTGCTCTTGCCCGAATTCACGCTTTGGGCCCGGTCAACTCCGACATGCGGGGATGACGCTTGCCCCTTGGATCTCTGGCTAACAGCCTTAGCCGACACTACTACCCGAGAACCACCAGCGTCCGGATTAGCTTTCCGGTAAGCCTCATTCTGCCGGTTACACACATCAACCAGCTCATTGACCCTCTCTGCCTGCTTGCGCCAAGCATCCCGGTTAATGTGGTCAACTCGGCTCGCGCTGCCGCTGCAGCCCTAAGATTCTTGGCCGGGGAGCTATACACCGGCTTGCCTGTACCCGATCTATGACTAGTAGCCTTACTCGAGCTCGATCTTGCGGCTCTAGCTAACTCGTCATTGAGGTCCTTACCCCTGTTACGCAAATCTGCTCTCTTGCGTGGGTGAGGCGCTACCGGAGTGAAACCATCGGTGATACCATTGGCAGCATTATACTCTCTCATGTCTCTATCAAATGCTTGCCTAGACTCTACCACTAACCGGGCTTCTCTTTGCAACCTCAGGCGCTCTGCCTCTAACTGAGCTATAGTGGACTCTACGTTTGCCCCAGGTGCCACTGGCCGAGATAACTTTTCCAGGACATCCTCTAAGGGAGCCTCCCTACTTGACATGCCAAGTGGGCCAACCGGATCCGGTTTCTCCTTTGGGAACTTCGCCGTCCGAGCCGGCTTGTCACCGGATCGGTTGGCGTGACCAGTACCTCGGGCATGCTATTGCCGGCATCTCCTTTGCCTGCTCCAGCACTTGGTCCGGTCATCATCACCTCCACGCTACTCCCGGGGCGAGCGCTACGCCGTCCGAGAGCTGCGCGGAAAGAAGGAGGGTCCTCGGCCACGAGCACCTGCGCCGGGTACTCGCGGACAAGCTCGGTGGTGACGTAGGTGAGGAAGCTGCCGAACTGGATGAAGCATCCATCCACAGGGAGTGGCCTCCCGCGAAGCAGCCGGCGTTGTCGCTGATGAAGGTGAACCCGCCGTAGTTGCAGACGAGCCCTGACAGCACACGTACGCCGGAGCTGGTGACGGAACCCGTCCGGATGGAAACCCCAGCCAACGCCACTGCTTGCCCCACGGTGGGCGCCAACTGTCGTGGTGGTGTCACGGCAGATGCCATAGGATGGCTTAAGTTGGGGGCTCGCTAGGACGTTGGGGGATCCGGGGAGGGTGTGCGCGCTCAAGAAGCACGCATGAAGAACAACGAAGAACACGCAAGAACAAGCAAGAACGAGCAAAACCAAGAACAACCAAAGCACACCAAGATGTACCCTGCTTCGGGGCCCTCTTGTGGAGGTAACACCCCTACTGCAGCACTAGCCTACTCTCTTTATATCTCAATGATGACAAGTACAAAGTGCTCCTTGAGCTGTATGAAGCAACAATGGTGAGAGCTCTAGGAGGAAGATGGAGCAAGGGGGAAATGAGGCTTCTTCTTCGTCGTCCCTCGCCCTGGAGGATGTGCTGGTCTATTTATACACTAACCGGATTACCATTCTGCCCCTGGCCGGAGATGACAATGGCATGGACAAGAGGAACAGGACAAGCTCTGGCTACTGTCACTCAGTCCAGCTCATCGTCAGTCCAACGGCAGGTCTATCTTTTCCTCTTTGAGCTTAAGCCAGCGTAGCCCACCGGAGCCTAGGCCACTGCCCTTTCCCGAATTAGCCGAGTCAGCGCCTAGGGCCTAGCGACCCGGAAAACCCGTGGCTCGACCTGGCTGTCTTCTGAGCCTCGGGCAGGAGGCCTGCAGGACCCGTGAACTTACTGACATTACTTGGCCTTTGTGCATTATCCGACATTGCCTTATGCCGGATCCTTCCTGACCAACCCGGCTAAGTTAAGCCGGTATTCCTTCCTCTGATCCGGCTAGACTTTGCCGGATCCCCTTTGGTCTCTCCCTGTACTTTAGCATGATTGAGAGCCAACTGACTTTCCCAAGTGATCCGGTCCAAGGGATCCGGCCCAAGTGATCCGGCTTGACCTTGATCCGGCCCACTCTTTACAGCTCTTAACACACCTCTTTGCCCTACCGGGGGCAGCCCCCCGACAATAACGCCCGCTTTCGCCTTAGCCAAAGCACATAAAACAGATGTACCCGGGAACAAGCCCGTGCAAGCACGTTTATACTTAGCTTGCGTTTTGACTCCTTCTGGCTACCTCGGTAATCGTTCTGTCGCGCTGCCGCCAAGGCGGGTCTTCTATGCCGTGTTTCAGACATAATTCTGCCTTGCCCAGCAATTCTTGGCGGGGACAAGGCTTCCAACCGAGATAGCCTCCAATGCCGACTAAGGGCATGACTGGCTGGCTTGCGCCGGTCCGGAGACCATTGTGTTACTTGCTCGAGTTACCCGGAGACCACCCAACTGGTGTTCCGGCGGCTTGCTGGCGTATTAGAGACGCCAGTCCGGAGACCCCAAGGTTGTCTTAGTTTTCTGGACCCGGAAGTTCCTTGTTCGGTGACCCAACAATCTGGCTGGCTCATGCCGGTCCGGAGACCCTGAAACTTGCTTTACTCGCGGGATCCTGATGCTAGCCACTTAGCGATCCGGTACTTCTAAGGGGGTCCACTTGGTCCAGGCTGAATCGTGACGATGTGACCCGGGAGATCCCATTCTCCGTGGGCCACGTCTCCTCAAATGAAGGTTTGATCCCAGCTAGCTGCAGCTTGCCCTTGACTGCTTTGTATCTGCGGGGGCTCCGGTAGTAAGCAAGGTTCCGGGAGTTCTTCAGTCTGGGTGGATGCATTGGCAAAGGTCCGGAAAGATCTTCCCTTCTGAGGAACCCCAGCTGTGGCACTCTTCTTGGCTTTCTTGGACTTCTTGTTGAGGGGCCAATCTCGACTGATGTGCCCTGGTTCCCCGCACGAATAGCAGTCACCGTTCTTCTGGCGTATCTGGATGTCGTTGAACTGTCGGCAATCTTCCAGACTGTGCCGGTCAGACCTGTGGTACATGCACCACACTCCAGGTTGACAGTCTTTGCGCAGAGGAATCTGGAGTTCTTGGGGCACGTAGATGAGAAGATCTTCTTGCCGAGGCTCGCTTTTTGTGTCTTGGTCGAGGTTTTCCTCCTCCGGAAGCGGCACTGTGGTCGGCGCGTCGGAACAGAGTTCCTCCTTCACTCCATGCGTCCATGGGGAAAGAGGGACGTCAATGTTCGTGGCACCTTCCTCAGGTCTTCCCGTGCTCACCAGAGAGCTGACATAAGCGGCTGGAGGGACGAAGTGGACTCCAAAGGCGCGATCTTTAGCGGCAGGTGCCGGTGAGGATTCATCAAGAACGAAGCCGAGGCCGGGGTACCGCAGGAACTCGAAAGCTGCCTTTCCCTTTCTCTTCTTTGTCATCTTGAATGTTGGATTCGGAATCTCTCTTCACAAGAGCCGAAACTAGCGCCGTCCCAAAGGCACTGGAGCAGATCTTGACACGGACTGGCAGCTTGACGCCGAACTTGACGACGACCTTGACGATGAACTTGACGATGAACTTGACGATGATGAAGAAGAAGACGAATCCAGCACTTGCGCCTCCTACCTGGCGCGTCAGATGTCGTGTCTCGTTGCACGGACACCGGGAGTATAGGATACCCCCTTTTAGGTTCAGCACGGGGCGCGAAGGAGGCTGAGAATCGTCTTCTTGGGCGGAGTCTAGATCAAGCTCTCCTCTCCACGATCAAAGCATGCAACCAAAGGGACACAAGGAGCTACCCAGGTTCAGGCCGCCCGGAGGCTAAAAGCCCTACTCCTGCATGTCTGGATTGATGGGTTCTTCATAGTGTGGCTTACAATGGAACCTCCCGGGCAGGGTACCCGAAGGGTTTTGGCCCGAGGTAGAAGAAGGACAGATCCTGACCCGGAGGAGATCACCTTCCTCTCTACCTCCGCAGCCCTAGTCTAGTCTTGCTCTGGTTCTAGCTTGTCTTCGTCCTTGGTTCGACCTCTCCCCCTCCGTGCCTTGGTCCTCCTTTTATAGGCTAAGGGGTTGCCACAGGGTCACGTGAGGGGCGTGAGGGTCCTTCGGGGTGAAGGACCCTCCTCATCTAGTTTAGGGGGAGACGTGGCCTCTCCTCAGCCTAGCGTCTCCCTTGGGTTAGGTGGGAGCGTTCGCCTTGGGGGTGGACATGAGCTGACACCACCACGGGGCGTGCTTCCCACCCGCGCTGCCTCCTGCCGGGAACTCGGGCTCTCGGGTCCTTCCTGGCCTTCTTGCTTGATTCGGGGACCCGGAAGGTCCCCAGGACCGGAGCCCTTAGTCGATGCAGGCCTTGCGTGTCTTGACGGTGAACCCGCCAGCTTGACTTGAGTCTTGGTCTTGTCCATCTTCAACTTGGGCCCACATGGGGTGGACCCACTTTGGCAGTACTAGGGGAACCCCATGTTCCACTGTTGCGACACTAGGGGAACCCCATGTTCCACTGTTGCGACAGGACCCATCTGTGAGCCAAGGTGGACATGTCCGACCACTATCCGACACCCGCGAGAGGGCCTCCAAAGTTGGGGGTGCCGGTAAGGAAGATTTTCGTGTCCGACACCCCAATGAGCTTTTGGGGTTCTTTGGGTGCCGCTTGCGGAGATGCTCTTAAGGGAAGTGGCGACCTAGACGGACAAAAGGAAACAAAAGGGAAGTTCCTATGTAGCGCCCCGAGGCGACGCGACCAGCCCCGGTCGCCCAACCTAGCAAAAAAAAGCACATATCATTTTCTTCTTTAGCGTTATTAAAATCCTTTTTTTTGTTTATCTGAATATTTTTCAAAATATGAACAAACTTCAAAATTGAACGTTTTTTAAACTGAACGTTTTTAATTTTTTAGAAAACATAACTGAAACTAGAAGGACACCCCGCGCATTGCAGCGGGAATCTCCTAAGAAATAAAATAAAACATATGAAACCTGAAGTTGACTAAAGAAATATGCAAGATTCAGTTAATCATGGTAGTCAAGAGGTTAAAAATTGTAGACATCGAATGTATGTGTGATTTATAATTTAAAGATCGTTACGATTTAGGAGTGTATCTGATTGATATAGATAAGATTATATCAACGGGTCGAAGGACGCTAACCTCGCCGGTGGCCGCTGATCAACCGCCGATGATCAAGTTTGGTATGTTTTCCTCTCGGGCTGTCACGGTCAATCAGTCTAAAGGCATTTATTACAGTCAAGATTTTATTAGGAATATCTGTACTCGACTTTCCATTCCTGAGCTAGAGCATCTGGAAGATTTGCGTTTTGCACGTTATTCTGATCAGGATATTATGGAGTCAATGTCTATCCCGGTGATCCCTCCTAAGGACATGGTTTTTGAATTTCTGAGTCGTTGCGCTCAGTGTGGGCTTAAGGATCATCTTGTCCAGAACTGCCCTGGTGTACGTGCGGACTGTCAGCTTCTTGGGCTCAAATGCTCATCATGTGCCGAATTGCCTGCTACTGATTTGGGCCCAAAGACCCCTGTTCTTGACCCTCTCGATCATCTATCTGATGCTTCTCTATCAGGCCCGCTAAGCTGTTGTTTTCGTTGCTGGGGCCATATAGCGAGAAAATGCCCCATTAAACAGCGTTGCTCCTTTTGTCATGTGACGGGCCATACTTTGGGTAAGTGCCCGCAGATTCGATGCCGCAAGTGCAATGATTTGGGACATCAAGCTTTTAGTTGCTCTCAGCGTCAACATTGGGTGAGGAAAGGTATGTTACAGCCGAATCAGGAAATAATCAATATTAATAAGCCCAGGTGTGGTTTTTGTGATGCGAAAGGTCATCTCCGCAAGGCCTGCCCACGAAGAGCAAAAATTATTCGCTGTACGCGCTGCGATGATATCGGACACTCCGTTTTAGGATGTTTGACTAAGCAGATTTGGGTGCCTAAGCGTAATAATGGGGAAATAATTATGATTGACGATTCAGCTCCCGAGGTGCCGACAGAGAATATTTCTCCTATCTTTCCTTGCTCGTCCACGCCGCCTGCTATCACCACCATTCCGGTTAACCCCAACCATTTTCTACCTGGACCGGTGCATGTGGATGACGAGGAACACGATGGTCGCATTCAGCTTTGCCATGTGGTGGTCGGTCCGCCACTGCTACAGCATGACAAGTTCGCTCCTGAAAGAAACATCACTGATGATCCCGACACTTGGTCTGTAAATGTCTCGGCAGATGAGTTTTCTGAAGTAGAAGCAACTGCTGACAGTCTGATGAATGGGACTCCAGGAGGTGATTTGCAGTTTGTTCGTGGTGATGGTGCTAGCTTGCATCTTGATTTGGTGGCTCCTCCACGGTTCAGCTCTCAGGTGGGGGATTCCTCTAGCAATTTGCTGCAACAAACTGCCCTAGTGGCTACTATTATGATTTAGGGTTTGGCGGAAACGATCGTACCTCGCTGGAGGCACATCGGGTTCATGTTTATAGGGGGTACAAACAGCCTGTACCGTGGCATTACAGAGGGGTACGTATAGGGGTGGTGTACTACACCATATCCTATACGTACAGGTTTACAATACGTTCAACATCCCCCCTTAATCTAAACTCTTGCAAAGATTTAGATTACGTTTAAACTCATTTAACTCTCTAACAGGAAGAGCCTTAGTAAAACCATCAGCTACTTGGTCCTTACTAGAAATAAACTTGATGTCTAAGTGCTTACTTGCTACTCTTTCTCGAACAAAATGATAATCAATCTCAATGTGTTTTGTTCGTGCATGGAAAACAGGATTTGCAGATAAATATGTAGCTCCCAAGTTATCGCACCATAAGCATGGCTTGTCCTTTAACTGAACACCAAGCTCACGAAGAAGTGCTTCAACCCATATCAGCTCTGCTGTGGCATTGGCAACTGCTTTGTATTCAGCTTCAGTACTGGAACGAGAGACTGTGGCCTGTTTACGAGAACTCCATGAGATTAAGTTTGGTCCAAGGAAGATTGCAAATCCGCCAGTGGACCTCCTGTCATCAGGGCATCCAGCCCAATCTGCATCTGAAAAGGCACTCAAAAGTGTATGAGAGGAGCGTGTAAATGTAAGACCAAGTCCTATTGTATCTTGAACATATCGCAATATACGCTTGGTGGTTGTCCAGTGTGATGCTGTTGGTGCATGAAGAAACTGGCAAACTTTGTTGACTGCATAACATAAGTCTGGACGTGTGAGAGTCAAGTATTGAAAAGCACCAACAATGCTTCTGTATTGTGTACTATCCTCAGGACAAAGAAGTGTGCCATCATGAAGAGACATAGGATCAATGGAAGACAAAGGCGTGGGAGCAGATTTACAATTTAGCATACCAACTCGAGCTAACAAGTCCATAGCATATTTTTCTTGTGTCAAAATTAATCCATTCGTACCTTTCTTGACTTCAATACCCAAAAAGAAATGCAAATCACCAAGATCTTTGATAGCAAAATGTTTGTTGAGTTCTTGAAGCAAAATGGATGTGGCATCATTTGAAGAGCTTGCAACTATAATGTCATCAACATATATTAGGACAAATATTGTGATACCTGACTTTTGATAAAGAAATAGCGAGGTATCAGCCTTTGATGGTGTGAAGCCAAGATCATGCAATTTCGAGCTAAGCCGAGAATACCAAGCTCTCGGAGCTTGCTTTAAACCATATAGAGCTTTATCAAGACGACAAATATAATGAGGAGTATTAGAGTCTTCAAAACCTGGAGGTTGCTTCATATATACTTCCTCTTCCAGAACACCATGTAAAAACGCGTTCTTGACATCTAGCTGCCTTAAACTCCATCCTCGAGAAACTTCAATTGCTAGAACTGTACGAATAGTTGCAGGTTTAACAACAGGACTGAAAGTATCTTCATAATCTATGCCATATCTCTGTTTGAAACCTTTTGCAACTAATCGTGCCTTATACCTGTCAACTGTGCCATCTGCATGCCTTTTAATACGATAAACCCACTTACAATCAATTAGATTTCTGTTTGAACTTGGTGGAACAAGATGCCATGTTTTGTTTTGAAGAAGTGCACTATATTCTTATTCCATTGCTTCTCTCCACTTGGAGTTTTCAAGTGCTTCGGACAAAGAACTTGGTTCCCCTGTAGATGTTAGCAAACCATACCGAATAGAAGTAATAGCATTTGCTTGTTTATAAATCTTAGCTTGTCTTCCATAAGTAATTGTACCATCTTTGTATGCCTTTGGTTGTTTAATACCTTTCTGGAGACGTGTGCGTGGTGCATTGGCAGCAGCATTTTCAGGAGCATCACCGCTGGCCATACCAGAGCGCGGCGCAGAGGATCCACCAGGAGCATCACCGTTGGTCCTTGGTGAATCAGGGGGCGACACATCGTCGCTGTCGGTTTGTCCCCCAGCAACGCTGTCGGCAGACATGGACGCGTCAGGGGTCCCGCCATGCATTGATGGCGACGCGGAGACTTGCAGCGAACCGGGAGACGACACGTCATCGCCATCGCTATCACTGGGCGCAGCAGAGGAATGTTGGCCGGGATCCACACCGGGATCCGAGCTCGTGCGATCCGAGGAAGATGTCGAATCGTCCTGGGAGTCTGCGCCTGATTCGTCTTCTTCCGAGCTGATTCCAGCTTCATTTTCATAACCGTTTGGGGCCGTTTCTTCATCATTTTGAGTAGGATTTTCTTCTGCTGGACCGTCATGACCCTGACCAACAGTGACAAGAGGAACAACAGGTGAAAGCATATGATCATTAACGTGTGCATCCCCATCATTAGATGTGTGTGGTAGTAGAAGGATTTCTTGACGTAAGCGTTTTCCGGCATTAGGATGGAGGGATGCAAAAGGAAAAACATTATCATCGAAAACAACGTCCCTAGATATGTAAACACGGCCTGTAGAAACATCAAGACACTTGACCCCTTTGTGGCGTGGGCTATATCCCAAAAAGACACAACGTGTGGAACGGAAAGCGAGCTTGCGCTTGTTATAGGGGCGGAGGTTGGGCCAACACGCACAACCAAAAACACGTAGGGAGTCATAGTTCGGTGGGCTTTTGAGGAGGCGTTCAACAGGAGATTCATTGTTGATGACTTTGCTAGGGAGCAAATTTATAAGAAACGTTGCCGTAAGGAAAGCTTCATCCCAAAACTTGAGGGGCATGGAGGCATTGGCAAGCAATGCAAGACCCATCTCAACAATGTGTCGATGTTTGCGCTCAGCTGATCCATTTTGCTGATGAGCATGAGGACATGATACATGATGAGTGATGCCAATTTTTTGAAAGAAACCATTAAGCTTTTCATATTCACCACCCCAATCAGTTTGCATAGTTATAATCTTCCTATCAAACTTTCGCTCAACAAGTTGTTGGAAGTTAAGAAAAACTTGATACACATCAGATTTTTTCTTGAGAAGATAAATCCAAGTAAATTTACTAAAATCATCAATGAAGCTTACATAGTAAGTGTGCTTGCCAACAGAGGCTCGGGCAGGACCCCATACATCAGAAAACAATTGTTCCAAAGGAACAGTGGAAACACTAGTGGACACAGGATATGGCAATTAGTGGCTTTTTGCTAGTTGACAAGAATCACATATGTAAGGATTTATTTCTGGAGTGTGAGATAACTTATGCTTCCTAAGAACTTGTTGTACCACAAAAGAAGAAGGATGCCCTAAACGACGATGCCATGTAGATGATGAAGGCTTTATTGTGATGAAAGCATGCCTGGACGACGACCCCGTAGAGATAGGCACTAGGGGATAGGGCCCACCATGACACGGACCCTTAAACAGAATTCTCCTTGTGGCCTGATCCTTAATCAAAAAGAAGAATGGGTGAAATTCTAGAAAAACATCGTTGTCAAGTGTAAGCTTATGAACAGATAAGAGATTTTTTGATGCGTTAGGAACATGTAGAATATTTTTGAGATGTAAAGATGCATGGGGTGTGCACAACGTTGAATGACCAATATGACTTATAACCATACCTTTTCCCTCGGCCGTGTGGACGCGTTCACGTCCATTGTACTTCTCCCGTGTGGTAAGCTTGTGCAGCTCACCGGTGATGTGATCTGTGGCTCCAGAGTCGGGGTACCAGTTGGTATCCACACCATAGGACGCCATGTGCGCGGCCTTGTCATCGTGCTCACCATCACTGTCAGAACCATCGTGCTGATAGCGCCACCAGCAGTCAGCAGCAGGGTGGCCATGAATCTTGCAAATCTGGCATGTCACATCAACAAAGGGGGTCGGGCGCGATCCATCCGCTCACGCCGACCACGGCGTTGTCCTTGTCCACCACCATAGCGGCGTGGATCACGCCGATCATCATTGCGGCGCCCATCACGCCTATCATCGCGGCGATCACGCCGGTCATCATATCCACGATTGCGGTCTGGTCCTCCTCCATCACGGCGACCCCAGCGGTCACCACGTGACACACGATCGCCATAGTCACCACAAGGGCCGCGGTCACCGCGGTCACCGTGATCCAGAGAACGGCTGCGGTCAACAGGGCGTGGGTGATTGGCATCACGGCCACGCTGAGCCACGTTGGCCGAAGAGGTGAAGGAGCCTTCGGTGGTGTCACCTAGCATCTCATTACGCATATCATAAGAGGACAATTGACCAAAAAAATCATCAAGGGTTGTACCCGAGTTCCCATTGACAGCAGCAACAAGGGAATTGTAGGATCCGTCGAGGCCATGAAGAAGATAGCCAATGAGTTCATCCTCTTCAAGCGGTTTCCCGGCAGCAGCAAACTCGGCAGCGAGGCCCCTCATCTTCGTGAAGTACTGTTCGGCCATCAGGTTGAGCTTCTTGGTGTCGTTGAGGAGAGAACGTATGTGCTGCACCTTCGATCTTGAGGCAGAGGAGAACATGCTGTTGATCGTTGCCCACACCTCAGCCGTGGACTCCAGCCCGAGAACATGCGAGAGGATATCGGGGGAGAGGGAATTCAGCAAGAACCGAAGCACTTGTTGATCCCTAGCGATCCAGACGAGGTAGGCGGGGTTCTCTGTGCTTGTCTTCCTTTTCTCGCTATCTTCAACTTCGATCATCTTGGCAGGGGCGCGGTCAGAGCCGTCAAGGAGCCCCATGACATTGGCTCCACAGAACGCAGGAAGCACTAGGGCTTTCCATAGAAGAAAGTTCCCACGGGTGAGCACCTGAGTGGGAGGCGTGCCCAGAGCGGAGGCCAGGGAAGAGCTCGACGATGAAGAACTCATGTTGGCGACGACTGCTGGAGGTTTTAGGTTGTAGTTGTTTGGCGGCAGCGACGGCTAGGAGAGCGGCGGCGGCGGCAGGATGTGTTGTGTTTGTAGGTTGTAGGTGTTGCGGCGGCGGCGGCTAGGAGAGCGGCGGCGGCAGGATGTGTTGTGTTTGTAGGTTGTAGGTTTTGTGTGGCGGCTGGGCGGCTAGGAGAGCGGCAGCAGCGGCAGGATGTGTCGTGTTTGTGTAGGCGGTGGCGGCAGACAAGCTACTGCGGCGGCAAGGCGTGGTTTTGGCGGCGGCGGCGGTTTTAGGCAGCTAGGTCATGGAAGAGTAGCTCTGATACCATATTATGATTTAGGGTTTGGCGGAAACGATCGTACCTCGCTGGAGGCACATCGGGTTCATGTTTATAGGGGGTACAAACAGCCTGTACCGTGGCATTACAGAGGGGTACGTATAGGGGTGGTGTACTACACCATATCCTATACGTACAGGTTTACAATACGTTCAACAGCTACTTCTGTGGTGTTGCTCTCGATGGATAGTGCCTTTAGTCTGACAGCTTCAGACTTTGTAAAATTTTGGACAATGATAACTCAAGTAGTCTACCACAGCCCTGCTTACCTTACTTATCCAGTGCAGACTCCTCTGGGTCAGATGTTAGAGGATGCAGATACTTTACCAACTCAAAGCTTTTGGGTGCAGATGCAGGCTCGGTTCTTTGCAAAAGTTATGTTCCACTTTTTTTACTCCACATCTCTGATAGATGTGGCTAATGCTTCTGAGATCTGCAAGGTGTTGAACAAGCCGTTTATCACTGGTTGGGCAGGATGGTTACATATGGATAGCGCTGGTCTTGTTGGTCTAGTTTGGGCGCCAACTTCTGATTCTGTGGATATGGACTCCGAGTTAGAGGCCACAAGTTCAAATGCTACTTCTTCCCGCGCATCTGCTGTTAAGCGTGGACGTCCCAAGAAGGGTGATGTGGCTCCCAAGTTAGTGGAAACAGGACCTCGTCAACCTACCAGGCAGAATAATAAAGGGTACAAGCATGAGTCTATTCCAAACCTCGCTCCACGCCGCTCCACGGCTTCCAAAGCCAAGAAACCAGATGTTCTTCGCTTGGAGGAGATGCGCAGGATGGGCATCGAACGCTGCAACATTGATCCAAAAGAGCTCACTGATGAGAAGCCCCTTGAAGATAAATCTGCATAAAAGAGCTTTCTGTCCCTCTCGGGTGGAAGTTGCTTTCGTATTTCCTCGCTATGCAATCGACGTTGGGAACTAGATCCTGGAATGTTTTGAGCTGGAATGTTCGTGGGATTAATGACCCCACTAAGTGGCCTCATATTTGTAGTAAGATTGAGGAAAATGGTGCCACGATTGTTTGCCTTCAAGAAACGAAGAGAGCTAACTTCGATAATGCTTTTATTAGGGGTTTTGCACCTAAGCGATTCGACAAATTTGCTTTTGTCCCTTCCGATGGTGCTTCTGGTGGCCTTTTGATCCTTTGATCTAGCAGAACTTTTACTGGGCAAATCATCCTGCAAGAATTCTGTGGGCTAGTAGTGCATTTCAATTCTATCCTCTCACAGGACTCCTTCTCTCTCGCTAATATATATGGTCCCTGTGCTGGTACTGCTAGAGAGGACTTCATTGCTTGGCTGTTTCACTTGGACATTGACGTTGATAATCTCTGGCTACTAGTGGGCGACTTCAATTTTTATCGGTCGGTCGACAATCGGAACAGAGAGGGGGCAAACTTAGCAGATATTGCAACTTTAACGAGGTCATTAGCTATGATGGCCTCGTAGAACTCCCTATCAAGGGCAGAGCTTTTACTGGGTCCAATATGCAAGCCGATCCACTTTTGGTTCAACTCGATTGGTCTTTCACCTCCCTTGCTTGGACTCTCAAATTCCCAAACACAGTGGTCACTCCTTTAGCTCGCCCGACATCTGATCATGTGCCATGTGTGGTGTCAGTTGGAACCTCTATTCCAAAGGCTGCTGTTTTTCGTTTCGAAAACCATTGGATTTCGCTACCTGGCTTCTTGGAAGTGGTAGAATCTATTTGGAATATTCACTGCCCTGGGGATAGTGCCAAGAGATTATCCTCCAAGTGTAAGTTGCTTAGAAAAGGTCTCAAGAAATGGTGCACGAGTATCTCTCGTATAAATACTCTCATTGACAATTGTAATGAAATTATTCTCATGATTGATCAGCTGGAAGATCAGCGTCCTTTACACCTGTCTGAATGGAATTTTCGATCGATTGTGAAAAAACACTTAGATGGGCTGCTGAAGTGTAAACAGAGCTATTGGAAACAAAGATGCACTGCTCGTTGGGCAAAACTTGGGGAGGAGAATACCTCTTACTATCACTCCATGGCAACTATTAGCTACCGTTGAAATTCCATTGCCTCCTTAGTGCATGAAGATGGTTCACTTGCTGTAGATCATGAAGAGAAGGCTGGTGTTCTGTGGCATGCCTATAAGCAGAGACTAGGTGTCACTGCGGATATTGCGGAGGATTTTGACTATACAAAGTACATCACTCCTCATGAGAATCTCGAAATTCTTTCTGCTCCTTTCACTATGCAAGAAATTGATGAAGTAATAAAACACATGCCAAATGCAAAGGCTCCAGGCCCAGATGGTTTTACTGGACTGTTCTTGAAAAAGTGTTGGCACATCATCCGTTGGGATGTTTATGATCTCTGTAGGGATTTCTGGAGAGGGCAGGTTAACCTCCAGAGTATAAATGACTCGTTCATCACTCTCATACCAAAAACAAATGCCCCTGAAGGTCCAAATGATTATCGACCGATCTCCTTGTTAAACTCAAGTCTGAAACTCCTTACAAAGATTATTGCTAATAGGTTGCAAACAAAAATTCTGAAACTTATTCATGTGAACCAATATGTTTTTTTGAAAACTAGGACCATTCAAGACTGTGTGGCTTGGGCATATGAATACATTCACCAGTGCAAGCAGTCAAAGAGGGAATGCATCATTCTGAAACTTGATTTTGCCAAAGCTTTCGATACAATTGAACACAAGGCTATTTTGGAAATTCTGAAATGCAAAGGTTTTGACAACCGTTGGGTTGGTTGGATTGCTTCAATTTTGGCCAGTGGCACCTCCTCCATCCTTCTGAATGGTACCCGGGAAAAAAGTTTGCTTGCAAGCGAGGTGTTCGACAAGGCGACCCTCTCTCGCCAACTCTGTTTGTTGCCAGATCTGATTTACTCCAGTCTATGGTAAACTTTATTTTCCATGAAGGGCTCATCCATGCTCCTCTCCCAATTCCTGGCGCCGACTTTCCAATTGTTCAGTATGAGGACGACACGCTGTTAATTATGCAAGCATGCCCAACTCAGCTGCTGGTTTTGAAAGTGTTACTTCATGAATTTGCAGCAGCTACTGGCCTAGCAGTGAACTATTCAAAATCTTGCATTCTTCCCATCAATGTGTCGGAGGAGAAGATGGTAGAGCTGGCGGCAGCTTTTGATTGCTCCATTGGCACACTCCCTTTTTCTTACCTTGGAATGCCGCTGGGCACGGCAAGACCAACTGTTAGGGATTTGGCTCTTGTTGGTGATCAGATTGAAAGGAGACTCAATGCTTGCGCTCGTTTTCTTCCCCATGGAGGCAGGTTGATGATAGTGAACTCGGTTCTTTCAGCTCTGCCCACTTTTCTGATGTGCTCCATTAAACTTAATAAAACATTCATCAAGTCGGTTGATAGGTCTAAGCGCCACTGCCTTTGGGATAAAAGAGAAGATTCAACCTCCTTTGCTGGCCTTGCAGCGTGGGATATGGTATGTAAACAAAAAGACAAAGGAGGTCTAGGAGTGATCAACCTAGAACTTCAGAATAATGCCCTTCTTTTGAAACAACTACACAATTTTTTTGAGAGACGAGATATCCCTTGGGTGAATCTTGTCTGGTCATTATATTCGGATGCTCCACCACAAGCACAATCAGTAAGGGGTTTGTTTTGGTGGCGTGATATTTTTAGCCTGTCGGAGATTTACAGGAGCATCACCACTTGCAAGCTAGGAGATGGACGAATTGTGCTGTTTTGGAAGGATTTTTGGATTGGAAAAACGCTACTGGCAGATAAATTCCCTCGCCTGTATTCCTTTGCAGAACAACCTGATACAAGTGTCCACAAAATGATAACATCCCAGCAGCCACACACCAGGTTCTCTACGCCTCTATCCATGGAGGCCTTCGAGGAATACCAAGCGATGCAACGATTATGTGATGGTCAGACTGAAAATTTCCATGAATTGGATAGTAGAAGCTTTGTTTGGGGGAAAACTAGCTACTCCTCAGCAGATTTCTACAGTTATATGTTTCAATGTGTGCCCAAAGATCTGCTCCTTGCTAAAATCTGGAAGTCCGGATGTCTGCCAAAACTTAAAGTTTTTTTCTGGTTACTTATCAATGATCGCCTAAACACTAAGGACATGATGTTGAGAAAGCACTGGCATGTCGACGATGGCCCCAACTGTGTTCTCTGCCAGCAATCTGTTCTTGAGGACAATGAACACCTTTTCTTTGGCTGTGATTTTGCCAGGACATGCTGGGACAGCATTGGGGTAACTTGGAACATGAACAAGGCTCGCAGAGGTCGAATCACAGAAGCGATGAACACATCCTTACACCCAACTTCCAGGAATTCTTTGCATCGGCTGCATGGAATATTTGGAAGGAACGCAATGACCTCATCTTCAATGGGGTGGTGCCATCTCTCCAGAACTGGCGTAGGAGAACTAAGCAGGACCTGCTGCTGCATCAATACAGAGTCAAGCCTGCCAGAGTGCAGCCTCTTTTAGACCGCATTACCTTGTATTTTCAGTAATTTTTGCCCCCCGCCCCTGATTGAGTCATGGTCCTTGACTCTTTCAATTCATATGTACTTGTATTCCCCCCCCCCCCCCCCCCCCCTTTTATTTAATATTAAATAACCGTAGGGGCTTCCCATACAGTAGTGCGGTCTAAAAAACATAGGTTGTGGATGGCTTACATGGAGATGACATGCACATTGCCTCATAATATTTTTAGAAACTTTTTGAGTGAATAAATATAAAAGAGCCCATAATTTTGAATAACAACTATATGATTTTCATCATTGAAAATAATTGGCAAAAAGTTCATGAAAGAAACTAATTCCGGTGTTCTACTTGCACATGATTTACTTGTGTAACTACATAGCGACATAGTGTGATCTTATCATTCGAACTTAAAAAAATGACCTGGACAGTTTGATGGGCTAAAAAAAGATGATGTGGATGCTTGCATGTAGAGAAAGAAAATAACTAATGGATGTTAGTGGGATGACATAGGCAATTGATTGGCTAAAAGAGCAAGTGATGTGGATAGGTTGCATGTTGAGATAGAAAAATATTAGTTGCACTTAGTGGGGTTTTACTTTATAAGAAGTATATATTAGCCGTACAAATGACGTGTGCTTTATAACAGTTCTGCGAGAAATATTGTGTTGTGCTTTTTTTTTCCAGGTAATACTGCATTCTACTTGCCAAGTACACCGAATAAATGTCAACATACGGAAAGGGAAAAACTGAGCACTTATTGACTCACACTCTTCCATATACATCAAAACCTCACCGATGTTACGCCGCTGCATAATGATGTCCTGGAGGATTGGTGGCTGAGATCGAGGGAAAGATTCCGTGGTGCAAGCAAGAAGTAGTTCGATTCCAGAGTGGTTTTGACTTGCTGGCTGATCTGGAAGCAGCGCAATGCGCGGGCGTTTAACAACGTCTCGCAGGTACTCTCGGTGACAGATTTTGTGTCGAAGATCAAGGATGTGAAGGAGATATGCCCTAGAGGCAATTAATAAAGATATTTTATTGGTCATATCTCGATTGTTCATAATATGTTTTATACCATGCTATAACTGTATTAAGCGAAAACATTAATACATGTGTGTGGTATGTAAACAAGCAGGTCCCTAGTAGCCTCTTTACTAGTCCATTGAGATCAACATATGATCAAGGTTTCCTGATCATGGACTTGGACGTCAATTGATAATGGAGTCATATCATTAGGTGAATGATGTGATGGACGCACACCCAATATATATATGACGTAGTACTCACGCCTTCGACCGTGAGATCATATTTTATTGCTATTTCTGGAAGGTACTTTGATTGCATCAAACGTCACTCCTTACATAGGGTGACAATAAAGGTGTTCCTCTCGGGTATCCGAAGGAAATATGTTGAGACGTACGATCAAGAGCGGGATTTGCCAATCCGTATAGCAGGATAGATACTCTAGGCCCACTCGGTGAGATTGCATCAATGAGATTGCAAGCATGTGACTAGGTCACGAGGATGTAATATCACAGATGAGTAAAGATAGTATTGTCGGTAACGAGATCGAGCTAGGTATCGTGATGCCTGAGGTCGAGTCTCGGACAAGACTAAGTATCGCCTGGCAAAAGGTTTGAAACTTGACGTCTAAGGTTCAAACGACAAAGATATTCGTGGACGCACAGTGGCTATCATGGGTATCCAAGACCTCGCTGTTAGTCATTGATCGGAGAACGGGTCTCGATCATGTCAGGAGTGATCCCGAACCGTAGGGTGACACACTTAAGGGTAGGCGACGTTTATTTAGATTGGACGCAGAAGAGAAAAGAGAGAGAAGAACACCGAAAGCGTTCTGAGACATATCCGATGGAGTTCGGAGGGCAACGAAATGGTTTTCGGAGCTGGAATAAATTAGATAATATGTATTTAATATTAATTAATGTAATTAATGATTAAATATATTTTATTTTATTTATTTTCAAAATTTTAAAGGCAGCCCACTTTAAATGGGCCAACTCTCAGAGGAGAAGGCCCATAGGGGGAATTTCCCCCCAAAGAGAGGCGTACCATGGAGGGTGGCCGGGTGGGCCACAAGGGGCCCACCTAGGCCGGCGCACCTTGGTGGTGCGGCTGGTGTGGGGTTTAGTCCCACACCGCCAAGCCACCAAGCTTGGCAGCCTCCCTCCACCTTTAAATAGGAGTGCCCCATGTCTTGAAAATTCATCCAAAAATTCCTCTCTCTCACCTTCGGACGTGACTCCGCAATTGGGATTGCGCGGAGGTTGAGGTTTTCTCCACCATACGCACTCTGCCGTGCTGCTGGTCTTCTTCGGTCCAAGTCTTCTGCTTCCGCTGCTTTGCTGGATCGAAACCCGGAGGTCGTCGTCTACACCGTACGTGTGTAGAGCTACGAGGTGCCTCAAGTGCGGCACTTGGAGGATTTCGTCTACACGACCTTGAGGTCGGCGCCGCCATCGTCTTCGCCGCCCGTCTTCATCACGCGTCGTCATCGAAACAGATCTTTTGATCGTCGACGCTTACGGTCTATAAGGGTATGGAAATTAGATCTCCTCCGTTACTCTATATCTGCATAGTAATAGATTCTGGCTAGTTTAAGGTTATCGTTGTTAGTAAATTTTTTGTTTTCTGCATACGATTCCCTTCAGGATGAAGCTGCTTTGTGGCGTCAGTCCGGCTTGGGTGGGTGTACAACTAGTTTAGAAGAGTAGGCTTTTGTGTTTTGGTGCCGGTGTCCCTGGGGCAGGTTCTTGTAATAAAAATCTGGTACGCAGTCTCGTACACTCTAAAAAAAACCTCACTGGTAAATACTATTACGGTGCAGCGTAGCATCATTGATAAGGGTGTTTTATTCCTGATTTGTCTGATCTTGGACCAACGACAAGCAGTGTGGCTCTCTCCCTCCATAGTTTGCGTTCTTTGTGTGGAAATGCAGTGTCAATGCTTTGTACGAGTTTTGTGTGATTACCAATTGATGACACCGGAGCACTTATTTTGTGTAGGCGGAGATTGATCTTGGCCAGGTCGGTGCACGACAGTTGGTGGTGAGTTGGCATCTTTCGCTAGACATCATGGTTGATATTGGTGGTGTATTAAAAGATGTCCCGACTCTTGGAAGATCCATCGGGTGTTAACTGGATCATCGACTCATTTCTGGAGTAAAAACATGTATTCCGACCTTCAATAGTTAGACCTCACAATAACACAGCCTGGTCCTTATCCAAGGAATTGTCTTTTCTCCATGTTATCGTCTTGATTAGTTTGATCTGACATCTAAGATGATTCCCGATGGATGTACATGCATCAGGGTCAAAGAAATTTTATGGTGGTGCTAGGATATAATGCATTGGGTTTGGCTTAGAAAAGTACTCCATCATTGGAGGGGAATATTACTGTGTATCTTTTGTTGGCCCGCTAGCTGCGTGCCACATTTACGGCCACAAACGACACCGGAGACTATCTGCCACACATCTGTTGCAACATTTGGTGAGTGGGGCAGGCTGGACACGACCAGCCCACGTGACGGCGACGCAGCAGCCTGTAAATGCTGGCCGTGACAAAGAACCAGTGATTGAGTTTGTTTCTTGCTTCCTTTTTTGGGTCGGCCTAGGTGCCTCTGCGAATCCGGAGGGCCTGCATTGCAGCAGCGTTACCACCGCGTTGAGCTTGAACAGCAACATGCGACGGTCGAGATTTTGTGCAAGTACTAGGTAAATGTGGTGCGGCGTCACGCCGCACTCGTGGTGACAAAAAAAAATTTATTTGAGTGTATGGTTATTGTTATTGGAAAGGGATAGAAGTGCAAATTTCTGTATATTATTTGTATAGTAGAACTGATCAAATACGATTGTTGTTTCTTTCCATATATTTGTGATTGAACTTCATAGTCGGAGGAAATATTTTGTTTTGGCATTTATTCGATTAAGTCCATAATTAGCTGAAATGAATTTGTATTTGCTCCAAATTTCTAACTAATCAAGCATTTTCAAATTTAAGTAGAAAATAACCGAGAATTTAGTCATAATACCTCGAATATGTTAGCTAAATTGAAATGGTAAAATAAGTTTTCTATTTTACCATAAGTAGTTTATTTAACTACATAATCATAGGAAATACATTATGATTATATCGAAATATTCACTAATTTGAGCATTTATTAAATGTAAATGCATATTTGGAGAGAGATTAGTTATATTATCTCTAAATGTGAACCATTTTAAAATGATGTAGTACGTTTGTATTTTGCTTTAAGCAGTTATTAAATTAAGTACATAATTAGAGGAAATGAATCTGTATTTGTTCCAAATAGCCAACTAATCAAGCATTTTTTCAAATTTAAGTAGAAAATTAGAGAGAATTTAGTCATATTACCTCGAATATGTTAGTTAAATTGGAATGGTAAAATATGTTTTTTTTATTTTGCCGTAAGTAGTTTATTTAACTTCATAATCAGAGGAAATACATTATTATTATATCAAAATATTCACTAATTTGAGCATTTATCAAATGTAACTGCATAGTTGGAGAGAGCTTTTTTATATTATCTCTAAATGTGAACCATTTTTAAATGATATAGTATGTTTTGTATTTTGCTTTAAGCATTTATTATTAAATTAAGTCTATAATTAGAGGAAATATGTTCAGGTTATTTTAAAATGTCTACCAATTTAAATTGTTCAAACATGTATTAATTATGACATAAACTGATTGGATTTAGTTTTCTGAATATTTTGGTATATTGAACATATTTTCCTGGTAAGCAGGTAAAAGTTGTTGGTTTTACAGTATTAATTATTTTTCTGGAATTCTTTTAAATAAGCTGGTCCCACGTGTCAGTTCGTTTTTTAAAAAAAATTCCCAAATTATATGTTTTTTAATTTTAGTAGGTAATATACTTTGTAATTAGAGAAAATGCGTTTAGGTTATTTTTTTTAATATGTGCCAATTTGAATTGCTCAAAGCGTGTATTAATTTTGACACAAATTGACTGGATTTAGTTTTCTGAACATTTTGATATGTTTAATACTTGTTTTCTGGTAAATAGATAAAAAGTTGTTGATTTTATAGTATTAATTATTTGCTGAAATTAATTTAAGTAAGTTGGTCCCACATGTCAGAGGTTTACTAATTTCCAAAATCATTTTTAATGGATAATATCATTTGTATTTAGAGAAAATATGTTCAGGTTATTTTTTAAATATCTATCAATTTAATTTGTTCAAACGTGTATTAATTTTGACATAAACTGATTGGATTTAGTTTTCTGAATATTGTGGTATATTTAACATATTTTTCTGGTAAGCAGATAAAAAGTTATTGATTTTACAATATTAATTATTTTTCTGGAATTCTTTTAATAAGCTGGTCCCACATGTAAGTTTTTTTTTCCATAACCATTTGCGAAAGGAATACAGACTGACAGATGGGTCCCACCATGACAGCATGCTGACGTCAGCAATGGCAGCACCGGCGCTGTTGAACACGGGGTTGGATCGATAGTCTCAGCGCAGGAGGAGTCGTGCGTGCTAGCGTCGTGCGAGCTAGCGCGTTCGACGCGCGCGGACGCGCGCTGCCGAAAGGTGGCGGCGCCGCCTCCTAATGGTCGCCGACGGCGTCGGAAAGTTGCTCGAAATCCGGCGGCCGAACCTGGGGAAGATCGCTCGATTCGCTTGCTTCAGGCCATCCCAGCTCGTGAAATTCGATGGCGAGGAAGAGCAGAGGACGGCGGAGCTGTTGGCTTCTTTGATTCGCTCTGGGGAGGCCGGAGACAGCGGCGACGCGGCGGAGCTAGTGCGGCTAGGGTTCCGCCCAGAGGAAGAAGAAGAGCACGAGAAAGAAGGGGAGCGGGGGAAGTGGTGACGTTTTTCCAGAAAGGTCCTCGTTGTTTCCTAAAATTGCTATTTAGTCATTCACAGTGAGAAGGTTGGGGCGCGGAGCTATTTTTTGATTTATGAGGGGCGTTTTTGCAAAAACGTCGCGGGCCTGTCATGCGGACCGTTGGATCGGCAACGGACGGACTGGATCTCCCGCGGCACTGTTACACTGTAGCGGGCACAGTAAAACAGTGCCGCGGAAGCGCTGGAGCGCTCTCAGGGCTCGATTTCTCTTGTCTTTAATATACTTAGGTAATATCCGGCGAACTCATTGCAAACTTCCTCATGCTATAAATTTTACAATGTATTTATACTCAAGGGGGGCACGGCACTACACTACATGGGCTTATAGAAAGGCATCACGGTATACACAGTCTGCAGGAGGGTGGCGACAAGAAGCACGACAGCGGCCACGAGGGAGATGAACACCCATGGATTCCTCAGGTATCTCTGGAAGAAATTGGCTCGCCATCTGTTCCACCTCATCCTGCAGTGCGCCTTCACCCGTCGCTGCACGTCGTGGAGCCTGCTCGACGGGCTCATCACGCCTCCCTTGTTCAGCGTGTTGTTCAGCAGCTTGGCCACCTCCTCGTCGCTGCCCAGGCCGCACTCGATAATGTTCTTGGATCTCAGTAGCGCCACGTCCTTGGCGGAGCTGATTATGTTATCCATGAAGATGACGTACGCCGTGACGTCGTTGCCGGCGCCGGGTGGAGCCGCTCGAATGCCATGAGGTTGAGGAACTTCTTCTCCGTCCTGTCGTCGACCCTGATCGCCGGCATGCTCAGCACGCCGCGCTCGAAGTGGACGTCCAGGAGGCTGTCGGTGTCGCTCACCCTGAAATGGATCCCTGCCTCATAGATCTCCATCGCTGAGGGCATGACATAGGCTGTCGATCCAGTGCGTTCTTGGTGGTCGCCGTGGGTCAGGCTTGTGTACAAGATGTCCAGTGGATGCAGCCCGAGGTGATTGATCCCTACCAAGTGCCGCCGCCATGGACATAGAGAATCAAGCACCAACCTGCTCACTCCTGAAGCGTTCTACAACAATAAGTTGACATCAAGTTAGAGCTATCACGTTTGCCTTAAAAAAAAAGGCAAATTTGCATGTAATGTGAATGGGGTTCTATGTCATGGAGCCCATGAACAAAAGTTAACATCTGATCTAGCTGTAACTACTGAAAAGTGCTATATGGACATGATAATTCCAATAAACTGCTTTCTTAAATAGATGACATTCTAGACACAAACACTTGTTTCAAGAAGTCAAAAAACTAATTACTGTTAGCTCTTAGAATGAAAAAAAAATCTTGCATGGATCTCAACGTTAAATCTATAATTATTGGCGTCGACAGAGACTTAATGAAATTCCTAGTTATCTAAGGATTAAGAAAATCGTTAAGACAAGCAAATCTACAATATCAATATTTTCCAAATAATTTGAACAGCTTAATTAAATAGTTAGTGATCTGGTTAATCTGACTTCATCTCAATGGTGCAGATGCTTATTTTTCAATTGGATAATTTACGGATTTTCAACTTCTTATACTAGCAAGAATGCTGGCATGCTTTTATTCGATTCTAATGTATGTACTCCACTTGCAAAATAACTCCAGGAATCAGCTGTCTACTAAGAGCTAACATGGATATGACCGATGCCTACTAAGAGCTAACATGGATTTAACTCCAGGAATCAATTGACATAAAGTCAGAGCTAACATGGATATGATCGATGCCCACTCAGAGCTAACACGATATATACGTGTTTATATAACTATTAGGACTCCTTTTATTAAAACAAAAATCACATGAGATGTTTCGAGGATTTTGATCGTTAGAAAATTTTCCTATGAGCGTCGTTTGATTCGAAGAATTATAATTCTTAGAACTTTTCCATAGAATTGCATTGCACTATGTTGTAGAGAAGATTTTCCATCCTCGAAAAAATCATGTTTCATTCCCCTGACACGCACTAAGATACGCCTCTGCAGGATTTCATTGGACATGCCACTCTAAAATTGTGTTTTCCTATACCTGTGTTATGACTATCCTACGAATTAAAAAAGACCCTTATTGGCATATTCGAAACTCCGGCAAAAGATGAAGATCAAATAGCCCTCTCAAATAAGTTGTCTCTTTCCGGCATAAGCTAGTTCGCCCCACCTGGGCGCAAATACTCATGTCTTCATCCGTCGACGTCTAGAAGGAAAGGCACGCGCCAAGGTCGGCATGCAACAGCACTGGCGCCTTTGGGATGCCTTCCACGCCAATTAATCTGGACCCCAGGTTAATTATAAAAAAAAATCTAGACCCCAGGTTGATCGACCAATCCAATAAAACTGATCCGCTAAATGCCGAAATCCATTAAAAATGCAGCTAGCTAGGTTTAGTGTCACTGATTTTAAGTAGAATTCTTCCTTTTCGAAAAGTGGCACTAATTAACAGGGTGAGGATCCGGGTGAGATAGAAATAGAAGGGGGGTCGGTTCAATTAAGAAGCAAGGAACGAAAATCAATGGATGCATGGATGTGTCGGTGAAATTAAGGAAGAAGAGTAGTACTGTAGTACGGTACCTGATATCTGTCATGATCCAGGACAACTAGGAGCCTCTGGAGAAGCAGCAGCGGCAGCTGGTTCTCCACGACGACCATGTCGGACTGGATGTAGTTCCAGAGGTAGAGGTAACCGTACTTGCTGAAGACAGGGTCGTTGGGCGCGTAGTCCTCGTGCACCTTCCCTCGGAGCGCGTCCATCCTCATGGCCTCCACCAGGAAGCAGCCGTCGGTGACCATGAGCTCCACGAAGCGCTCGCTGTTCTCCGGGCCGCGCCACTCGTCGTCGAGGTCCTTGTAGGCGTCCTGGAGCTGCTGCGTGACCTCCGCCACGGCGGCGACAAACTGCCGCAGCGGCTTCCCGGATCGCTTGACCAGGTGCACCACGGCGCGGCGCTTGTGCTCCTCCATGGGGAGCAGCTCCAGGTCGCCGTGGTGGAAGGGGCCTAGAGACACGAGCTCCGGCTGGTAGGACTTGCTGTTGTGCAGGTTCTTGATCCGCTCGGGGACGCGGTAGATGGAGTGCCGCTTCCACCGCGCCATCTCCACGGCGGGGTCGATGTTCATGTCGCCGATCGTCTTCTCCATCTCCACCACCCAGCTGGTGCTGCCAGGGCTCAAAGGCGCCTCGGCATCCACCTTTGGGTACTCCACGACCATCAGGGCCAAGGTTGCCTCCCCCATTAATTATTACACAGCGGTCGTCGAGGAGGATGTGGTTCTGGGAGGCATGGCACTCGGTTCAGCTCACTAAGCTTTGAGAGGCTGTAGAGAACGCGGGGCAGGCAACTTGGACGTACGAAACACAAGGACTACCACTGACCTAATGGAGACGTGATGGTGTCCACACTGATAGAGATGTTACTGATCATCTTCGCTAAGGACTAAAAATTTCCTGCGTGTGCTCCACCATACGCCGGCCCCTTTCTGCGTTAACCAAGTGCGTAGTGTTCCCAAACAGCTTGTGTGTGTGTGTGAACTATGTATGGTTTCGGCGCAGAAAGCAAATCTACCCAGAGCATATGCTACTGTACCATAATCCCTGTTTAACGGGCACCGGATCGAGACTAGACTAAATGTTGCTACATCAAAAGCAGATATATAGGAGAGAATCTTGTGACCTTTCACTTGATTTATTATTCAAACAGGACCCTTTCGTTTGTAACAACAAGCTAGTCATCTCTTGGGCAACTCCAACTGGACCGACCCAAAACAGACACGAGATATGTCCACTTCTCCACCTGTACCCCCAGAAATCAGTCCGACACATCTGCAGGGTTACAGACACATGTCCGACACAATGTTGGTGATGCCCCCAACCGCACCCCAAACCGAAAACAGAAAAAAATCATATATGATCATACTTTAATTCATAAAGAAGGGCAAAATTGCATTCAACATTTGTTAAATTTTACTAGAAATTTGAACGAAATTTAAACCGTAAACAAAACCCTAACCCTACTCCTCACATATAAAAACAAACCCTGCTACTTAGCCTCGTTCGCTAGGGAGTCCCAATTGATGTTCTCCTTGTCGTCGTCGAGGTGGAGGCTGCGTCCCGAGGCGTAGCGCATGAGGTGGAAGGTCTGTTGCCGCCGCTGGAGGAGGAGGAGCCTGATGCGCCATGAACTCTATGGTCTTCATGAAGCCCCGCGAGTCCTCCTCGTGCTCCTTGGCCGACGCCACTAGAGCCCAGCACAAGCCGGGTAGGAATGTTGGTGGACGGGCCGGTGGACAAAGCGTATTGTTTACTTGGCACTTACCTAATTGATATAATCATCTGGCTAGTAACCGAATCGGTGAAATAGGGGACAGGGCGTCGCGGATGACTACACGGCCTCTGCCTCCCTGACTCGGTGGGAGCGGCGCTCCTCCTTCACCATGCAGCAGGTGCTGCCATCGTTGTTGCCGCCTCTCCGTCGTAATGGTAGCAACCACAATAGGGTGGCGTCCCGTGCTGCGGGCATGCAAGCGGGCAGCTTCAATGGCGATGGCCCCAGTCGCTGATACGTCTTAAACGTATCTATAATTTTTGATGTTCCATGTTGATATTATGTCAATTGTTACATGTTTTGCATACACTTCATATCATTTTTATACATTTTCTGAGACTAACCTATTAACAAGATGCCACAGTGCCAGTTCCTGCTTTCTGCTGTTTTTGAATTTCAGAAAAGCTGTTCTGGAAATATTCTCGAAATTGGACGAAAAGTCATCTGAAGGTCCTATTTCACCGACACGTACACGGAGTCCAAAGGAGAGACGGATGAGGGCCAGGAAGCCCCCACACGCACCCTCAGCGCGGCCAAGGGTGGGCCGCGCCCTAGGATTGTGTGGGCCCACTGGGTGCCCTCAGCCGCCGCTCTTTCGCCTATTTATTCCCCTGACACGAAAACCCTAAATACCCGAGCCATTATCCACGAAAAGTTCCAGAGGCGCCGCCGTCGTCAACCCTAGTTCGGGAGGGTCCAGAACCTCTTCCCGGCACCCTGCCGGAGAGGGGAATCATCACCGGAGGGCTCTACATCACCATGCCTGCCTCCGGAGTGATGCGTGAGCAGTTCATCCTTGGACTACGGGTCCATAGCAGTAGCTAGATGGTTGTCTCTCCACTTTGTGCTATCATGTTTAGATCTTGTGAGCTGCCTAACATCATCAAGATCATCTTATTGTAGTGCTATATGTTGTGTTTGCTGGGATCCGATGAATATTGAATACTATGATCAAGTTGATTATCAATCTATCTTTATATGTTATTTATGATCTTGCATGCTTTCCGTTACTAGTAGATGTTTTGGCCAAGTAGATGCTTGTAACTCTAAGAGTTAGTATTTATGCTAGATAGTGGGTTCATGCCTCCAGTAATCTGGGCGAGTGACAGCAACGTCTAAGATTGTGGATGTGCTGTTGCCACTAGGGATAACACAACAATGCTATGTCTACGGTCATATGTACTTGTTTACATTACGCACTTTACTTAATGCAATTATCCGTTGCTTGTCACTTAATACCAACGGGGAACACGGATGTCAACCTGAAGGTGGATTATTAGTCATAGATGTAGTTGGATAACGGTCTATGTATCTTGTCGTAATGCCCAAATGAATATCATAGTAGTCATCTTGTCATATATATGCATTGTCATGCGCTCAATATTTGTCAATTGCCCAGCTGTAATTTGTTTACTCAACATATTATTTATCTTTATGGAGAGACACCAATAGTGAACTGTGGACCCCGGTCCATTCCTTTACACTGATAAAACCACCAACTGCAATCATTGTTCTCTTTTACTGACGAGGTGTACCCTCATCAACTCCCATGGCTGAGGACCTAGGGTTGAGATTATGGGGAGAGAACGTGGTAGTACTGGTAGTTTCGTCGGCTGACAAGCAGAGGCAAAGATTTACCCAGGTTCAGGCCCCTCGGGTGGAGGTAAAGACCCTACTTCCTTCTTGTCTGGTATTGATTGTGGATTATGCGATTACAGGGGAGCTCTGGCGAGGTATCGATATCGCTAGAGCTTATGGTGGTTCGAGTATGGCTTGTCCCCAGATCGGCACCCCTCCCAGCCCTTAAATAGGCTGGGTCCCGGGAGTTTGTAACCGACCTAGTTTACACATAAGGAAAGTACAAACCGACCATGTCTATGTCTAAATTTGGAGGGTACTCCATCTTGTTGGGCCTCCTGTCTTGGGCTTCGAGTTGTCTCTTCGCTATTGGGCCTTTAGTCGTCACGTGCACCAGGTACCCTCACGGTAGGGTACCCGAGATGTATACCCTTGTCAGTAGCCCCCGAGTATTTGTCTGACTCGAAGAATCGGGCATGGACTCGTTCGTAAGTGCACGTCTTATGCTTTGTATTCTGTATATTATAATTGGAATTCCTGTATGAATAGCACATGTTGGCTATGCCGAGTATTTCATCGACCGTGGTTTTTGCTTATGATGATCAAAGGATAATAGCTTAGCAGGCCCAGTACACTCGACGGATCGGGACTGGTTAACTACACATTCGGGTAAAACTTTACTAGCTTTCAATCAAACTCGAATCCCCGGACTCGAATCTGGAACAAACTGGTCAGATTCGACTAGGCCGCTTGAGGTCTTACTGAGTCGATCTGCAGTATAACTTTGAATTTTACCCAACGCGTCCGTCGGGATTTTTCATCATGTCTGCTGACACGGAAAGTATAAGGATTGACGTTGCTGGAACGGTCCTTAGCCCAATTCGAAAGTTCGGCGGGTCTTACCTTTACACTATGCGTGCAGCATCCGAAGTATTTGCGACGGACGCAACTCGGGAATGTTTCGAGTATGATTTCGTATACGAACGGAGTCGATACATTTGTCGACTGACCTTTTGACGTTTATTCTATCGGGTGCGCGACAGCGCTCCCGATGGCAGTAGCCCCCGAGATTGTGCTTTATTACTTGTAATGGAGGATAATCTCAAAATCATTGTCTTGAGGATCTTTAGTCGAATTTTTTTTGATATGCTCCCGATGGGAGTAATATGGAATCAGTCGAAGGAACGGTCGAGTGACAAATTTTGCCTTATCATTGCTTTTCACAACCGAACCAAACAAGGAAATCGAGTGACCAATACGCGTTGAGCGGACTCGAACGTATTTCTGATCAAAGTTCTTGTGACGACGTCATGGATGACGTTTTGTGGCGACTGCGCCATCTGACACGCGTGGCGTGCGTTATGCTGCGATGGATGGGACGTGACACATAGGTGGGCCCATTTGTGCAGAGCTGACCGAACGACGGTGCAGTTTGGACTTGATTTGACCACTCGGGCCCACTTTTTCCGAAGAGGTGATTATGGCTCCTCTTTTTGCGTGCGTAGTGGGCGGAGTGGCCGGCGACGGTTGCCCTCCGCGGTTGCCACGTGTACGGTGAGATTGCGAGCAGAGCGCACGGTTGGGATCTGAATGGCTGTGATTGCCTTTGATTTAAGGTAAATCGGGAAACGGCGCTGGCATTGTTTTTTACTAGCCATTTGCTCTGCGCGCCGCCCCTGTTCCATCTTCTTCCTCGCGCTCCTGCTCCATTGTTTCTTGCGCCCAAGCTCTTGCTGCTCTCCGTAGCCACCACTGCCATGGCGCCAAAGAGGAAAGCCTCTGCCACCGACGCGCCCGCGACTGACGCGGCCGCTCTGAAGGGGAAGAAAGCTGCGGCTGGCGCATCTGCCTCCGCCGTCGACCTCAAGAAGAGCGACGGCGATTGGATGAATTCCACGATCAAGGCAGCGCACCTCGAGAAGTTCCGCGAGGACGGACTGCTGCCGCTGGCAGACCAACTTACCGTCCGCGCGCCATCAAAAGAGGTACTCCCCGAACCTCGCGCGAACGAGCGCGTATGCTTTGCGGAGTTCTTGCCTAGGGGTCTATCTTTTCCCCTCCACGATTTCGTTCGTGGTTTGTTGTACGCCTATGGGGTGCAGATCCATGATCTCACCCCGAACGGTATTATGCACATTGCCTGCTTCATGGTATTGTGCGAGTGTTTCCTGGGAGTTGCTCCCAGCTGGGCTCTTTGGAAATCCATCTTCATGGTCAGGCCAAACAACCGAGGCGGCCGAACCTACACAGTTGGAGGCCTTCAGATCCAAGTACTCAGCGACACCCGATATTTGCCCTGAAGCCATTCGACTCGACGCAAGGGTGGAGGAAAAGGTGGTTCTATGTGCTAGTCGACCAGGAAGGGGCCCCAGCATTTTCGACTGCTGGTATAGCCGCTAGGACGAAAGCCTGGGACCATGAGCTTTCGACTGAAGAAGTGGCGGAAGCGGCGCCTCTGCTGGAGACGATTGGAGAAATGCTTAACAGCGTCAATGGTGTGCATCTAATTGCCACCTTTGTGAAGATGCGGGTGTGGCCGCTCCGCGCACGAGCTCACCCTATGTGGCAGTATGAAGTCCCTCTCGACTCCACTCGGATGAACAAGGATGAGCTGTCTAGGAGCGAGCTGGTGGCACATGTGCGGTCCATCACCAGCACAAAATCCAGCGAGCCCTGCAACGTCGACTGCCCCGTCGCTCCTTATACGGCTGAAAAGCCTTTGCCAGAGGTTAGTGAATCTATCAAGTTTATGATCTCATGTTTTTGTTATCCTGCTATGCATCTTTGTGACTTCGACTGCTGTATTTTTTGTGCAGCGCCACTCGACCACCTCAACCCTTCCTCCTCTTCCTGAAGATAGCCCAACTCATGAAACAGAGGTGACGGTAGAAGCGAAGGGAGGAGATGAATCGCCCTTCCTTCGGCTACTACATCTCCCACAGAAGAGGTTGAAGGGAAGGGGTTGAAGAAGCACATGACAAGGAGCGTGCCACGACTGATGATGTGAGCGAGATCCCCACTCGCAAGCGCTGTCGGGCAGCTCAAGTTACATCTTCCTCCATGAGTTCACCCGCAAAGGATCAGATGTGAGAGATGACGGAGACTCAGGTTCGTCTCCTACGACCACAGCTGCTCCTTTGGACGTGAGCCCGTTGAGCTCGGCTCCTCCTCCTCCTCAGTCGGGTGGGGAGCTACTTTTTGGAGGCCCAAACTTTGAAGAGCTCGACACTGATGATGAAGAAGAGCACAGGTTTGCTCCTTTTTGTACTAAATTTTTTTTGTGAGTTGAATACTGTTTCTTATGTTGTATGTCTTTCGGTCACTCGCAGTGCTGAGACTGTGCGACCTCCAACTCCTCCAACCGAGAGAGCTTCGACTCCAGATCAGCCAGAAGCTTCCCCTGTTGAGGATGAGGTTGTGAGAACAGTAGCCACGGCTGCTACCCTTGAGGCCGCCAAGATCACGAGTGCGTCAACTCCGCAAATTGGGACTTCTGCTGCCAAGCCTGTGCCTTGGGTTGAACACGTAAGTGTCGTTTGTCGAGCCCTCACTCTGGGACTATGTGTATATAGCTTATGCTTGTTCCATGTGCATGCAGCCCTTCTACCTCAACCTGGTGGAATCAGGCAAGGCGTTTGTCCAGGTTGAACAGGAGAGGGACAATCTGCGCGCTATCATGGAGCAACTCAGCCATAAGTGTGTTTGACTTCTGTATGTCTTTGCTTTGTCGATTGTGAATGACATATGTCCATCTATCTCAGGTGACAAGGCAACCGCTGAGTCCCGGGTTAAAGAGCTAGAAGAGGCACTCGCCAAACAGCGCGCTGAGTCGAAGAAGGCCTTGGATGATGCCAAGGACTCCGCTGCTTTGCGCGAGAAAAATTATGCTGAGCGCCTGGCGAGCCTCACCCGAGACGTAGGCGGTGAGTTGAATCTTTCACTTTTTGTCTACTTCTTTTTGCCACTGAATGTTATGTAAAATTTTCTGTTCTTTCTGCTTTTTTGAAGGAGTTGTTGGCGCACCGGCACCTGTAGACCAGTCGAGTGGCGATTTGTCCCTTGACCGCGCGATCGACGACCTGGATGTCGTCTCCACCCAAGCCAAGGATGCACTCGCCAAGTCTACGAGCACGCTCGGCGCCGTGTACAAGGACGTGTTCCCGTCGAGCCAGCCTCCTTCGACTATGGAAGGCTTCGCCGACGTCCTGTGGATGGCTTTGACGGTACGCGGCTCAGAGACCACCCTCAAACTCCTTTTAGGTCATGGGATAGAGGGTGACTTCAAAGCCGCTCTGTCTGACTTTCCTCGCAAGCCGGGCGGGAAGCTGGTGTCCCTAAAGCATGTGAACGAACCAGCCGCGAAGTTGGCTGAAATATTTATGGCTACCATGGAGCGCCGGGCAGCAGAGGTCGCCGCCCGTGCGAGTAGGGCTAGGTCAGAGTCGATGTCTGAGAAGTAGGGCAGCTGCGCCTTTTTATGCCTTGTAATTAAACTTATGACCATGCGAGTATGCATGTGCTTTTGCTACCTATGTATGAATTTATTTTCCTCGTTATGATTCTGCTTGTAAGGCTGTGTGTTGTTACTCGCCTAAGCTTTGTGATGAGTTTCTTATGAAACTTTTATGATGTTTGGAACAGAAACAGCCAGCCGCCACTGTATCTAGCTCGTCGCGGCATCGTGCCCCTACTTGATCTCGAGCTCAGGTGGCAAACGATGCCGCAGTAATACGTTATATGAAGGCCCGACTCGCTAAACTGGAGCAAGAGCTGGGGAGTACCCAAAGTGAGCTGGATAGGATGAGGGCAAGGCCTGCCCTACCCACTCAACGGGAGGAGTATGTGCTTGGCGAAATGGAGATCGTGAACAGACAGCTCGAGTGTAAGCATGACTGCCTTGATTTTTTGGAGAATTCATAGTATGTTCCTCTTTGTTCACCCAACTTGCGTTGTTGCAGGTTTTGTTCAAGATTTCCAGGCGGAGCAGGCTCGCGTGGATGAGCAGTTGAACATGGCGACTGACGAACCCACGACTGGCCGTCAGCACTTTCGCTTGGATAAGCACCGAGCACGGATACTCGCGACCCTGCAGGATCGAGTGTGGCGGAGTACTATGCTTCTTGAGTTATGCAGGTCGGCCTTCAGTCGAATCAACCAGATGTTTTTTCCGACTGGGCCGCAAACTCAAGGAATCCACGCGTTACTCGAGCTCTTCCGGTCGACAGGTTCCATTCGAGGCTCTATCACCCAGAAGCTTGTGGATGGCGCCAACGCAACCATGGCATATCTCCGAAGTCAACGTCCAAATCTGCAGCTACGTCCACCCGCGCCTGGATCGTCTTTGTCCCAGTCGCATCTTGACGATACATTCGATCATGCGAGGGTATTGGTTGATTGCTATCATGCTCAACTTATGGGCCCTGTTCTTCCAGCAAAGGACGAACCGGAAGATTAGGGTTTTTCTGTATAGGGAAACAGCCCCCGAGTGTAGATTTTGCCAATTGTACTTAGTACATATTTGTTCACTTGTATGTATGCAGCCCCCGAGTGTATCGAGTGGGGTTTATGAAAAAACACTGTATAGAACATGAATTCTACAGCCCCCGAGTATTCGAGTGAGGCTGTGAATTTTTACGGTATTTGAAGCTTCAACTAATGTTATTGAGCAACCTTGTGGTTTATGTATGATTTTGTGCGACCCAGCCCCCGAGTATTCGAGTGCGCCTGGGTATTATGTTTGAAGGAGCGAGAGCTCATGTTTTGAAGTAGCGCAGCCCCGAGTATCCGGGTGAGGCTAAGGTTGTGCGAGTAGTAAACAGGGAGAAATATGAGAAATTTATTGACTATATTCCATTTATGAATATTAGGCTGCAGGCCGCCTCATTAAAAACCTTCCAGTCCCCTTGGGTACCCTGGTAAGGAAAAGAGCACGTCTGAAACCTGCAGCCATCTGACATATGTGCCTATTACATTATGCGACTGAGCAATCTAAGCATAGAACCGACGCAGCTGCGCAACGTTCCAAGGATTGTGGGAGAGTTCGCCGGTCTTCGCGTGCTTCAGTCTGTATGCTCCACCACCAATGACCTCGGTGATGATGAAGGGTCCTTCCCATGGAGACGCGAGTTTATGCACCTTCTTTTGCTTCAGCTTCCTTGAGGACATGAACACGGCGTAAGCCAGCTTCTGATAGTGCGGGTAGCAAATTGCCAACCTCGAAGTACCAAATTGCCAACCTCGAAGGACCTGGTACGCAGTCGACGGCTGTGATAGTTGCGTAGATCTTGCTGGTAGACAGCTGTGCGTGCTAGCGCCGTGTTGCGTGCTTCTTCGAGCAAGTCGACTGCATCTTCGAGTGCTTCATCTGCATCGTCTTCATTGTATGCTTCGACCTTGGTGCGTTGAACCTTACGTCTGATGGCAGGATTGCCTCTGCGCCGTAGACCATGAAGAATGGAGTGAATTGCGTTGAGGCGTTGGGTGTTGTGCGTAGGCTCCATAGCACAGACGGGAGCTCTTCTACCCAAGCCCCGCCCTTTTGAGTGGCACCAGGAGGCGTTTCTTGATTCCGCTTGTCACAAGTCCATTGGCCTTTTCGACTTGGCCATTGATTGCGGGTGTGCCACAGATGCATAATTGAGCGTGATATCTTGCTCTTTGCAGAAGGATTTGAATTCCTCAGCCGTGAAGTTTGTACCGTTGTCAGTGATGATGCTACTTGGCACACCAAAGCGGTATATGATGGATTTTATGAAATTGACTGCTGTAGTGGCAGTCGAACTTGTGATAGGTACTGCTTCAATCCACTTGGTGAACTTGTCGACCGCCACCAGAAGGTGAGTATGCCCTCCATGGGAGGATTTTTTGAGTGGCCCAACCATATCGAGCCCCCACTGGGCGAAGGGCCAGGCCAATGGTATTGTCTTCAACGCCGATGCGGGTGCGTGCGGCTTTGTGGCGAATTTTTGACAGCCGATGCACCTTTTGACTATGTCCTCCGCGTCTTTGAGTGCTGTGGGCCAGTAGAAGCCTGCGCGAAAGGCTTTGGCTACGAGTGATCGACTGCTGGCGTGATGCCCGCAAGTACCTGCATGAATATCACGAAGGATGGCTTGGCCATCTTCAAATGCTATGCAACGTTGGAACATACCTGATATGCTGCGTTTGTAAAGTTCACCGTTGATGACAGTGTATGCTTTAGATCGTCGAGTGACGCGTCTTGACTCTGTGATGTCTTCGGGTACCTCGCCGCGGAGTATGTATGCGAGGAAAGGTTGAGTCCAAGTTGGCTCGATGAGGAGTACCTCGACTGGTGGGTCCTCTGTGCTAGGTGCTTTGCTCTTGGCTGGTGCGGCTGATGTAGGAGTTGCTCGCTTCTTTTTGATGGATCTGTGCTCGATGCGCTCGAAGAAGACACCAGGTGGCACTGGTGCTTTGGTCGCACCAATGTTGGCTAACTTATCTGCTTCTTCATTGCTCTCACGCCCTATGTGCCGCAACTCGCAGCCTTCGAAGCTGCCCTCCATGATGTTGTACAGGTCACGGTAGGCGATCATGTTATCTGCGATTGCGTCACAGGCCTTCATTGTTTGCTGCACCACAAGATTCGAGTCACCGTAGATCATCAGTCGAGTGCACCCGAGGGCTTTGGCCATCCTCATGCCATGGATCAGAGCCTCATATTCTGCTTCGTTATTGGACGGGAACTCGAACCCATTTGTAGGATGTAGCGGAGCTTGTCGCCTTTTGGTGATATGAGGATAACACCTGCGCCTGCGCCTTCGTTTTTCTTTGAGCCGTCGAAGTACATAGTCCATGAGTTGGACACATCTGGTGCTCCTGGGAGCTGAGCTTCAATCCACTCGGTGTGGAAGTCAGGTAAAACTTGTGCTTTGATGGCCTTCGGGTAATCATACTTGATGTCTCTTGGTGCTAGCTCGATGAGCCATTTTGCTACTCGCCCAGTTGCGTTGGGGTTTGTGAGGATGTCCCCGATCCCTGAGGTGCTGATTACAGTGATCGGGTGCTCGGAGAAGTAATGCGTCAGCTTCCTTGAGGACATGAACACGGCGTAGCCAGCTTCTGATAGTGCGGGTACCGCTGCTTTGATGTGGAGAGCACTTCACTCAAGTAATAGACTGGACGTTGTATGCTTTGGGCGTGTCCCTCCTCCCTTCGTTCGACTACCAGTACGGTGCTTACCACCCTGTTAGTTGCAGAGACATATAGGTACAATGGCTCGCGTTCCCTTGGTGCGACGAGGATTGGAGGGCTTGTGAGGACTCGCTTGAGGTCCGTGAAGGCTGCTTCGGCTTCTGGCGTCCACTCGAATTTATCTGCTTTCTTCATCAGTCGATAGAACGGGAGTGCTTTTTCGCCTAGCTTGCTGATGAATCGACTGAGCGCTGCTACTCGACCCGCTAATTTTGCACGTCATGGAGCTTTGAAGGCCTTTGCATCGTCAAGATGGCCTGTATTTTCTCCGGGTCTGCCTCGATTCCTCGAGCTGAGACTAGATACCCGAGGAGTTGCCCGGCTGGCACGCCGAACGTGCACTTCTTCGGGTTGAGCTTGATGTGGAAGCGTTTGAGGTTTGCGAATGTCTCTCGCAAGTCATCGAGTAGTGTGTTTTCCTCTCTTGTGGTGATGACGATGTCATCTACATAGACCTGGACGTTTCGCCCAATTTGCTTCTTGAGGCAATCTTGCATCATGCGCTGGTAGGTTGCGCCTGCGTTCTTGAGCCCGAAAGGCATTGTGGTGTAGCAGTAGACCCCGAGTGGGGTTATGAACGCCGTTTTCTCTTCATCCTCTTCCTTCATCCTTATCTGGTGGTAACCCGAGTAGCATCCAGGAAGGACAAGCGAGCGCACCCGGCGGTGGAGTCGACGATCTGGTCGATTCGAGGTAGTGGAAAGTGATCCTTTGGACACATTTATTGAGTGCTGTAAAATCTACGCACATCCGAAGGATATCTGTGTGCTTCTTCTCTACGAGTACGGGGTTGGCCACCCATTGTGATTTCTTGATCTCTCTGATGAATCCTGCTGCGAGTAGCCTGTCGACTTCGGCTGACTGCAGTTCTTTTTGGGCCGGATATGCGGCGCATTGTTTGCTTGACTGGTTTAGCATCTGGAAATAACTGGAGAGAGTGCTCGGCGAATTCCCTGGGAATACCTGGCATGTCGGCTGGACACCATGCAAATATATCCCAGTTCTCACGGAGGAATTCGACGAGCGCGCTTTCCTATGCGATAGGCAGACTCGACGAGACATTGACTGTCTTGGTCGGGTCAGTCGGGTGCACCTGATGCGATCTTGTGTCATTGGTGGCATTGAATGCTCTGTCGACTGCCACCTTTTTGTGTTCTGGCATAAGTGTTCGATCGTTGGAGACCGCTAGATCAGCGAGTGTTGCTTCCATGCCAAACATCTCAGAGATTTTGCTGAATTCTCGGTCGCAAGAGTCAGACTTTTGGAAGTTCCCTTGACTGTGATTACTCCTTTTGGTCCAGGCATCTTCAGCTGGAGGTATGCGTAATGTGGCACCGCCATGAATCGAGCGAACGTCGGGCGTCCAAGTATAGCATGGTATTGTGACTTCCAGTCGACAACTTCGAACTCAATCGATTCTGTCCTGAAGTGGTTCTTGTCCCCGAACGTTACGTCGAGTTGTATGGTGCCTTCTGGGCTTATTGCTTTGCCTGGGACGATACCGTGAAGGTATTTGAGATCTTGGCAGGTTTTCGACTGACCTGTTCATTTTGCGGAGCGTATCTGCGAAGATGATGTTTATGCCGCTGCCACCATCCATGAATACCTTGGACATGGCGTAGCCTCCAATTTGCGCGTCGAGTACCAGAGCAGAGTGCCCTGGACGAACAACCGATGGAGGGTGGTCCTCTTGCTGAAGCTTATTGTGTTTCAGAACCCTTCAAGAATTCAGTTACAGCGGGAGGTGACATGACCGCCATGTTTACTTGTCGAGTGCGAAGTTTTTGCTCCCTGTTGGAAGGTCGACCTTTCTGTATCATGTACATCTGCCCTTGGGGCGGAGGGTACTGTGGTCCACCCGAGGTATGTGCTGTATGGCACCCGCGAGATTTCCGCCTGCAGCAGGCTGTGGTGGGGAGGTGGTGCCATCAGAACAGGCACATTGTTTGGCTGAGGCAGGGTGCAGGTGCTTGTGTGGCTGCTGCCTTTCTGAGATTTACGTAATCAGTCGCCATTTGGTCGAACTCCCTGCAGTTTCTCATCGAGTGATTGGAGCGCAGTTTTCCGTCGTCCCCCTTGTACAGGTGGAATCTGCAATCAGCATCCATCTTTTCTTCGAATGATCGCTCAGATTGTGCCCGTGACTTGCGCCAGTCCTTCCTCTTGTAGCTATCACTGCGTTGGCCGCGTCTCGACTGTCCGACGATCATCTCGACTGTCCGCGATCATCTCGACTGTCTCGATCTCTCGACTGTCTCGCGATCTTCTGACCGTCGGTCGCTTCTGTCCTGGTCATTGCGGGGTGTGGAGAACCCAGCCGCCATGAATTCGGGTCTGTCATCGTCGTAGTGACGTTTTGAACGTTTGCGCCTTCGGTCGTCTCTGTACGAGTCTCTGCGGCTTCGACTGCCGCTTTCATGATTGTCACGGGGTGAGGACCCGCGTGTGGTGCGCGCCATGTCTCTCCGTCTGCCCACTCAGTCGCGGTCATCAAGAGGTAGCCACAGAGGTTGGCTTTTTGCGACCGAGTGCTTCTTTGAGGTCCGCCTGGCGAGTCCCATTATGAAAGCATCCATGGCCATATCTTCTGAAATTACTCCGACTGAGTTGCGTATCTCAGTCCATCGTCTGATGTATGACCTCACGTTTCGTCTGAACGTTGCACGCAGGCCCGCAGTTCCTCGAACGTTTTTGGGCGCTCACATAGAGGCTCGAAGTTTTTGATGAAGTCATCGCGGAAGTGATCCCACGAGTCGTACTTTGATGGAGGTAGGGCCTTGAGCCAGTCGCGGGCTGTGCCTTCGAGCATGAGTCGTATGTATTGCATGGCGTGGTGTTTGTCCTCGCTGGCACGCGACAGCCAGCCTGTAGTCTTCCAGCCACCCAGAAGGTTCCTGTCGACCCGTGTACTTGGGCTGTTCAGATGTGAGTTTGAACCCTTTGGGCATCCGTGTCTCGCGGACGCGTCGAGTGAAGCACAGAGCTCCATGTGGCTCAGGCTCTCGATCAGAGTATGAGTCGCTACTGTAAGATCTGCGTGATCTGCTCCTGGACCTGCGCCTCGCGAGCCGCTTCTTTCCTTCGAGTGGTGGCGGTGACCACTGTGATTATGCTCTTCCCGACGTGCGTCGACTAGGGCACGGTCTCGACTCCCACCTGGAGTTCTTGGATTTGGCGTATGGCCTTCGCCGCTAAGGCGAGTGATTTGATCTGCTGGCGATGCAGTTTTGCATTGGGGTCATCAGCTGGAGGCTTGATTGCTCTAGGTATGCTGCAGCGGTGAAGAGGGCACCCGCAGCTGTTTTGGGTACTGGCACTCCCTCTTCGTCGTATGTCATGAAAGAGTTGCCTAAGTTGCGGGTGAGTGCCGCCCTTTCGTCTGGCGAGAGGTGTGACAACCTTGATCTGGGTCTTGTGTCTGCTCGCCCGGTGGAGCTCAGGGAGAGCTGTCTTCTTCGCGCACTCGACAAGCTAGCTTGCTTTTTGCGTTCTTCGAGTGTTGCTCTGACCTGCCGCAGTCGAAGTGATTCCTGCCAGTTGAAGTACTGGAAGGTCAACATCTCCTCTTGTGTTGCGTCTGCTGGCATCATTGTGCACTCCTTGATGACTTTATCTGCTTTTGCTGCCATCTCAGCAGTGATTGTGAGAGTTGTGACTCCGTCCGGCATAGTAACTGTGCACGGGAATTCTGTAGGCCTGCGGCTGGCCGCAGCATCTGATGATTCTGCGGCGATGGCGACGTAACCTGCTGGGGTATCACCCGAGGGTATGTATGTGTGTCTTCGAGTCCCGTCATGGACTCGACATCTTCATCGAGGCTCATGTCTGAGTCGATATGCCCGTCGAGTGGTCCGTCTGGACGGATCTCGCAGTTGATGCCTTCATCGCCTATGCTCATCTCGGCGTCGACGAAGTTGTTATGAATCTCAGAGTCGAGGTTGTTGTTGTTGGTGCAGATCTCGGAGTCGACGTGGTTGTCGATATGAGTTTCGAGTTCGTCGAAGTCGCTGAAGGAGATCCCGCAGTCGAAACTATCCTCGAGTGAGAGATCGAGCTCGGGATCGTTTGTGCGGTATGCTGATTCGGCCTCCTCGCCCTGAAGTTCTTCAATGAGCTCGTGCATCTCTCGTGTGGACATGGTTGTTGCAGAGCAAGCTTGGAGGATCGACGATGGTATGGACGCAGTTGAGGGATCCGCAGTCGAAGGAACCGCAACCGATGGAGCCTCGGGTGCGGAAGTCGCGAGTTGGCGTGGATCCGTCAAGTCCTGCACACCAAGCTTGTTGACGAAAAAATTGAACGAACCAACGGTTAAACCCAAACCTGACTCGAGATCGGAGAAGGCCTCCTGGAATCCTGGCGAGTGTGGCTCGAAATCCATCAGAGGATCCGATGTGCTTTTTGCGGGTGAAGCTGGCGTGTTGCCGTTTGTCGAGTGAGCCGGCGAGTTGCCGTGTGCCGCCTGAGTCGGCGAGTTCTGGTTTGTCGATGCAGCCGGCGAGTTGCCGTTTGTAGATCCGATCGGCGAGTCGCCGTTTTCCGATGGAACCGAAGAAACCGCGAGTCCAGCACTATTCTTTCCCACAGACGGCGCCAATTGACGAGGTGTACCCTCATCAAATCCCATGGTTAAGGACCTAGGGTTGAGATTATGGGGAGAGAACGTGGTAGTACTGGTAGTTTCGTCGGCTGACAAGCAGAGGCAAAGATTTACCCAGGTTCAGGCCCCTCGGGTGGAGGTAAAGACCCTACTTCCTGCTTGTCTGGTATTGATTGTGGATTATGCGATTACAGGGGAGCTCTGGCGAGGTATCGATCTCGCTAGAGCTTTGGTGGTTCGAGTATGGCTTGTCCCCAGATCGGCACCCCTCCCAGCCTTTAAATAGGCTGGGTCCCGGGAGTTTGTAACCGACCTAGTTTACATATAAGGAAAGTACAAACCGACTATGTCTATGTCTAAACTTGGAGGGTACTCCATCTTGTTGGGCCTCCTGTCTTGGGCTTCGAGTTGTCTCTTCGCTATTGGGCCTTTAGTCGTCACGTGCACCAGGTACCCTCATGGTAGGGTACCCGAGATGTATACCCTTGTCATTTACTTTCTGCAATTAAACACTGTTTTCCACACCATACGTTTAACCGTTTGTTTTCAGCAAGCCGGGGAGATTGACAACCTTCCTGTTTCGTTGGGACAAAGTAGTTTGATTGTGTTGTGTGCAGGTTCCATGTCAACAGTCAGAATCCCTTCAACACCATAGTTTCTGGCGCCGTTGACAACCTTTTGAAGTGCTTCTGCTCCTACTGGTTCGATAACCTTGGTTTCATACTGAGGGAAACTTGCTGCTGCACTGCTTCATACCTTCCTCTTGGGGTCTCCCAACGAACATGTGTTTCACGTCATCAAGCATATTTTCTGGCGCCGTTGCCGGGGAGTTAGCAGGCTTCTGCAAGGGGAGTCTCACGCTTCCAATCTCTTTACTTTGTTTTTGTCTTGCTTAGTTTACTTTTATTTTATCTTGTTTGCTTTTACTTATCAAAAACATAAAAAAATTAGATTACTGCATTTAGTTTATTTCGGTTTGTTATTATGTCTAGTTGTTTACTTGCTATCAATGGCTTCTTTCTTTGATACAAAATATTATTGGCACGGTGGGTTCACGGAGGAACAACAAAATTATTATAAGGAATACCGCCTGTCTCAAAAAGGGATACACTTATGGGGACAAATAAATACATTGAATGGTTTTGGTAGAAACTTGTGCTCTACATATGATGAATCCTGGTGCTTTAATGAATCTTTTTGTTGTAGAAGGCATAAACACCTCCCATTCCAATGTGATTATAATGATAATGAAACATTGGCTGCTTATGCTAAAGGAAACTATGACTTGGATAATCTTGAGCAAATTGAAGAATTTTCTGTTTTTATGGGAGCTTATGAAATTGCTGCTTTGCTTAAAAATAGAGATTAAGCTCCTTATAAATCTAATACTTTTTTATACTTGGATATTGTCTTGAGTATTATAATAATAATCCTTATATTGCTGAATTTCTTGAGAAAACTTATTCTCGAGAACAACTTGTTACCTTTCAGGAACCTGTGGAAGAAGAAACTGTTGAAGCTGAAAGCTCATTGGATGAAAAAGAGGAAGAGAGTGATCAACAAAAGGAGGAAGAGTGGATTAACCCATGCCTACCTTCTAATGAGAGTAATTCTTTATCTCTTACAGTATTTGATTGCCCTCCATGCTTACCAAAGGAGGATGAATGTTTTGTTCCTATGGATTCTCTTGAAATATTCTCTATGAATGAAACTTGTGGAAATGATTTTGCTACTGTTATTTATGATAATCCATGCTATTTTGATAAATCTTATGATAATCCTTTATTTTTTCCTAATATCGAAATGCATGGTACTAAGGAGTTTTGCTTGGAAGATTTTTATGATAAATCTCTAGATGATGGTCCTATATTGCTTGATAATATTATGCATTCTACTACTGAAAATGGGATTGGAGAGGTCTTGACTTTATCTAGATGGAGTCCCATACCTCTTGAGAATGATCAATCATCTTGTTATAAAATAGTTTAAAGTGGGTTTGAAAATTTTAATCCCACTATTTTTTAGCTTGATAAAAATTATGTGTTTGTAGATCATGAAAATCATGCTTTATGTGATTGTTATATTGTTGAGTTTGTTCATGATGCTACTGAAAATTATTATGAGAGAGAAAAATATGTTTGTAGAAATTTTCATGGTACTAAAACACCTCTCTATATGTTGAAAGTTTTGAAGTTACTCTTGTTTTACCTTCCAATGCTTGTCACTTTGTTCTTTATGAATTTATTTGTGTACAAGATTCCTATGCATAGGAAGTGGGTTAGAGCATCTCTAGCAGAACCCGCAAAAGGGGCAGACCCGCAAAATTCCGGCGAGTTTACGGGTTTGGTGCTCGTTTTGGGCCAGACCAGAGCCTGCATATTTAGCCCAGCCCGCAAACGTTTTGCGGGGGCCCGAGAAACGAAGTGGCGACCCCGTATTTAGCCGGATTGTGACCGCTGATGCGGGTCGAAATCCCCACTCCTCCTCGCGCGCATCGAGAAATCCACCCGCCCCTCCGCCGTCTCCGACGAGCAATCCACCCGCCCCTCCCGCAGATCCGGCACCCCCGAGCCGCCATGGCGCCGAAGAGGGAGTCTACTCCGCCCCTCCCCGGCGACGACTCCGAGTTCGGCGAAGACTTCTCCTCCGAAAACCGCCGCCGCCAGCTGCTGCGCCTCCGCCACGGCGAGGGCAGCTCCTCCGCGGGCGCCAGCAGCTCCTCCGCGGCCCCAGGTGCTCCGCCGCCGGAGGACTACGACCCCGAGCATTTCGGGGTCACGCTCGGGCCGGAGGACTTCGTCTCCGACGAGCAGATGGAGCGGCAGCTGGCGGCGACGATGATGCGCTCCAAGTACGAGGAGGAGGAGAAGGCCGCCGCCACCAAGCTCGCCACGGTGGTCAACCAGGGGCTCCTGGAGCAGGCGCTGGTCATCAGCACGCTGCCGCCCGTCGTCGACCTCGTCACCGACTCCGACGAGGAGTGAAGCTCCTCCACCGCTGCGTCGCCGCCGCGCCCATGGTTCCGGTGAGGAGCCGCATTTTGACCAGTAGGGTTTGATCGGCGACGACCTAGGCTAGTGTAGATGTAGGCTAGGTTTGATCGGCGGCGAACTAGGCCGCATTTTGTGTAAGAATCAACTGCTGCTGCTGTCGAATATGAACAAGTTCGTTCCCGCGAATTCTCAAATTTCCAAATCGAAAAAATGCAGGTTGCGTTTGCGGGTTCTGTTCTTCGCTGCACGAAATACCGAGCAAAAACGCGAAAAACGCGACCCGCAAAATGCTTTTGCGGTTTCTGGTTTTGCGGGTTCTGCTAGAGATGCTCTTAGACTTAAATGTGTTTCGAATCTGCTTCTTGATGCTCCTTTTGCTTCATTTTCTATTTTTATGTAAGCATCATTAAAACTATCAAGCCTAGCTAAAAGGCATTAAAGAAAGCGCTTTTGGGAGGAACCCATTATCTTTTGTTTTCAGTTTTGGTCAAGGAGGTGGTTTACTTCTGTAGCAACTCCTTTGTATCTTTACTTTCTCGCATTGTTGTGCCAAGAGTAGTCTCTAATGATAAGATGATGCTAGATTTTAATTGTTGCGCAGGAACAGATTTCTGCTGTTCACCGTATTAATTATCTAAAATCAACAGAATATGAATTAAATCTGAACATTTTTGTGCGTAATCCTGATATATGTATCCATCTTTCGCTAGTTCAAGGTTTTTCGATCTGAGCAACATAAGTGCCTCGAATAAATTAGTCTTTGCCGATTGTTCTGTTTTAGACAGATTATGTCTTTTATTTTGCATTCTCTCTTTTACTAGTGTTGGGTGGAATTTTTTTTTGGGTGGAAGAGCTTCACATAACATCAGTGGCAGTAGCTAATATTTAAAGTAACGGTCATATTGCGTCGTTACAGAACATGTGAGTTTTTGATTGTGCACTAACCCTCTAATGAGATTTACTTTGAGTTTGGTGTGACGGAAGTTTTCAAGGGTCAAGAGGGAAGAGTGATATAATAGGATGGAGAAGAGTGAAGAGCTTAAGCTTGGGGAGGCTCCCATGGATCTCCCCAGCATATTTCAAGAAGACTCAACCGTCTAAGCTTGGGGATGCCCAAGCCATCCCCTTCTTCATCGTCAAAATTATCAGGTCATCTCTAGTGAAACTATATTTTAATTCTTTCACATCATATGTGCTGTTCTTGGAGCGTCTGTGTGCTTTTATTTTTAGTATGTTATTTTTATTTTGTGATCAACTTGATTGGATCCTAGCATTCTTGATTGGGAGAGAGACACGCTCCGCTTTTTCATTTGAATACTCCTATTCTTCACTTATACTTGTTGAATATTTTTGTCTAGCGTTGTTCAGCTTTTAGCTCTTGTTTTCATGTATCTCTTGCCAGAGCTATTAGTTCTTTTAAAGAAAGTACTCTCTTGCTTTACTTATACTTGTTTGGAGAGTTATTGAAATAAGTTGATTGTTGTTTGGTTGGAACAGAAAATGTTGCATGTGGTAAATGGCATAATGGAAAAGACTTACATACTCTTGTAGATCACACCTTGAATAATTTGATACTTGTCAATTGTTTTGAGTTAATAAGTAGGTCATGTTTAAACTGTTGCATCATGTAAGTTTAAACCCATTAGTGGAGAAATACCGTAAAGCTTGTGAAATGTGGTTTGCATGGGTGGTAATTCTAAGGTCTAGATATTTTCTAGTAAAAGGTTTTGGTTAACAAGGAAGACGGTGTGAAGTCTTATAATATTTGCAATATGTTGGTCATATAAAACTTGGTGTACCGGTTGATATTCTTGTTTGCTTAAATAACCTTTCTAGCCTAAACTCTGTACTGAGAGAGAATGCTTCTCGTGCATCCAAATCCTTGAGCCCAAATCCATGCCATTTGTGTCCACCATAACTAGCTATATGTGGTATTTCCTTGCCACTCCAAGTAAAATTTTCATGTGCTACCTTTAAACTATTCAAAACTGTTATTACTCCTTTTTGTGTCAATGTTTAACAAGCTCATGAGGACGGGGTGGATGTCTTCATGTCACCTGTCAAACAGACTTTACCACCGGACTAGCGGCATATACATCCGCTTATCCATTAATTTTGCAAAAGAGCTGGCAACGGGGTGCCCAGTCCCAATTAATTACAACTTTAACCGCTTAATTCTCTTCACATTTTTGCCCTGATTTATTAGTCAAGCAATGACAACCCGTGAAATATCTGCATGTGTAAACAAAAGAGAAAGAGGGATGATCTGCCTTGCTAGTAGAAATAACATCCTTCATGGGAGCCGCTCTTAAAAGTCTGGTTGGTAGGGGTCATATTGTACTTTTCATTTTCTGATTCGTTGACAATTAACATACACCTCTCAAAACTTATGTTTTTACTTTCTATATGATTTCAAAAAATTAAAAAGCTCTAGCACATGATTTAATCCCTGCTTCCCTCTGCGAAGGGCCTTTCTAATACTTTTATGTTGAGTCAGTTTTCCTACTTCTTCTATCTTCCACAAGCAAACACTAGTGTCAACTTTGGTACAACAATTGTTATATGCTAGATATTGAACTTATTATATTGCTTTGTGTTGACAATATCCATGAGATAAATATGTTGAAAGTTGAAGCAAATGCTGAAGCTTAAATCTTCCTTTGTGTTGGTTAAATACCTTTTACTAGAATCTATTGCTTTATGAGTTAACTCTTATGTAAACCTGTGGATACAATGTCTCCAAAGTACTATTCATGAAAAGTTTAGCTTGTATGATTCAGTTGTTTACTCATTATCTATTTGGTAGCAAACTATAGACCATTGACTTGGATCACTTCATTCATTTACACGTGCTTTACAATACTATATGATCAAGATTATGATGGTAGCATGTCACCTCAAAAATTATTTTGTTTTATCGTTTACCTACTCGAGGACGAGCAGGAACTAAGCTTGGGGATGCTTGATACGTCTTAAACGTATCTATAATTTTTGATGTTCCATGTTGATATTATGCCAATTGTTACATGTTTTGCATACACTTCATATCAATTTTATACATTTTCTGGGACTAACCTATTAACAAGATGCCACAGTGCCAGTTCCTGTTTTCTGCTATTTTTGTATTTCAGAAAAGCTGTTCTGGAAATATTCTCGGAATTGGACGAAAAGTCATCTGAAGGTCCTACTTCACCGACACGTACACGGAGTCCAAAGGAGAGACGAAGGAGGGCCAGGGAGCCCCCACACGCACCCTCGGCGCGGCCAAGGGTGGGGCCGCGCCCTAGGGTTGTGTGGGTCCACTGGGTGCCCTCAGCCGCCCCACACTGATTACCCCCAAGAGCAAGGGATCACCGTAGCACCTCTCAATGTGGAAGTAAGGTATCGATCCGCAGGAGCAAGAAGGAAAAGTTATCTATTCCCTACAACTAAAGTGTCACAAGTTTTAGTTGATTATGCACTAAACAAGTTTGGAGAACAAGGTGGTTGATGGATGGAAGTAACTAAGCAAGAATGTAAAAGTGTCCCAATCCTCTTCAATGCAAGAGGACAAGACAAATGGTAGCAAGCAAAAGCTCTCAAAGAGAGAGAAAGCCCAATCCTCTATGCAGCAAGAGGACAAGCTCAAGTGTGAGTTTCTTATAGGAACAATGGACATGGTTCATGGGTTCACTTAATCCTCTCTCCCTCATCTACTGTGATTATCATGTTATAGATAAAGTACACACAATTGTCATGTTTTAATGGTAGCTTTTATAACGGCTATATGTCCTAAAACACATAGTTGAAAGAAATACTCATTTGTGTTGCTAGGTCACCCTCGTAAGGCTAGCGTGGTTGCTCTCACTCCCACATCATACTCTTTCTTTTTACCCCCGATAAAGGATGTTGGGCGGTACTGTGTCACTCAATACCTATGCCGTGTCACATCGGCCATCCCGTACCCACATACATCATACTTCAAGAACAATATTCAACAAAGTATGACAAGTCATAAAAGCTCCAACACAACGGTAAATGCATAACAAATCATCTCACACCACAATATTCACCACAAAGGTATTACATAGATGACCGTAATCATGTTTGCAGCTCATACGGTACTAATTAGTGAAGCTCAAGAGAGAGGAGAGATACAAAAGTTACCACCACAAACCCTAGTCCAGGGGGTGGACTACTCCCCCTTCATCATGGTGATGATGGTGGAGAAGTTCTTGCTGTAGATGTTGATGATGAACACGCCGGAGGGGGGTGGAGCCCTCCGGAGGCGATTCCGGCGGCGTTTCCCCCCTCCGATCTTCTCCGGCGGCAGCCTTCTGTCTCTCTGTTTCGTGGTTTGTGTTTCTCCGCCGCCTCCTTCCAGAGAACGTCGGGGGACCTTTTTTATAGGCGTTTTTAGGTCAAGACGGAGTCGGTGGAGCAAAGATCAACGGCAACGGAGCCTCGAGGGCCAGGGTGGGCCCACGCGGCCTGGTACTGTGGCCGCGTGGGCCCCCCCTTTTGGCCTCGGGCCTCCGTTTGATCGCTTCCTTCGCCCACAGGTCTTCTTCCTTCCAAAAAATGACGCCCTAAATTTGCAGGTGATTTGGACGACGTTTGGGTCCCTGAAACATTAAAATACAAAACTAGGGTTTTCTGCCTGTGCAGGGTTAATTCCATAAAAATAGGAAATCATTAAGATATTTCCAAAATCATGATAAAACATTGATATAACCCTTATATGATGCAAATATGATTGGAATATGAGTAAATAAAGTGCAAAGTTCATGTATGCATTTTACATGCATCAACATCCCCAAGCTTAACCCATGCTCGTCCTCGAGTATGAAGGTGATAAAACTAACATGGACTTTGCAATTTAATACTAACAATGGATATCAAAGATGATTACTATTGCTACATAAGTCAAATGATTCATTCTTCAAAGGAGTAGCAATATGCAAATAGTTTATGAAGTGATATCAAGTATTCAAGACAAGGATGTTCATTGATAGTTCACAAAGTGTAACATAACAAGTAATATGGACCACATGTATGCATAATGATAAGTAGAACATCCTACATTGGTCATAGAGTGATGATGAAAATCTGAATATGATAGGTGGACACTTTGGAAAGATGTATAAGTGAGTAGAGGTAAAGCATGCATAAGTTTCATCTAACCTCCAAACTCTTCTACTTAAGTTAATGATTGCAATGTGGTATATTGGTGTCAAGCTCTCATTCCCCTATCATAGCATCTTGAATGATTAAGTTTAATGTGAAGCAAATATGAGTAGTGTGCTTGACAAAGTAAAGGTTAGGTGTCTCATGCCCCTTGAATACAAGTACTACACCATGTTACTCAACTTGGAAACAAAGCAAGTTCAAGTTAATATCATTGTAAGTAATAATAGTATCATCAAGAGCGTCAACTGGGGTACCTCTTGTCCCAGATATGGAACAAGCCCATATCAAAATGACAAGACAAACAAACAAATGAACAATCTCAACACCCTTTTTATTTACCATTGGAATAGCTTTTTATTAAGGTGTATCACAGAAGGTTCACCATAGCATGTAAGTAAATTTCCACCATGAATGATGCATGGCTTAGATTAGCGGCCCAGGCGTCTCTCTAACCATTTATACAAACTCATTTAAACTACTTCATTTCCACACATTTCACATGATAGGCATCCATAACAAAAGTACATGATATCAACTAAATGAGATGAAGAGCATGTTGAAAGCTTGCATGTGACAGCACATATGGGCTAACTCCAACCCGAACATTTATCAAGCCACTAGCATCATAATCTTAATCACAATGGGTCATGTTTTATTATGCAATGATAGTAAAATGTGCATCAAGTTCGTGAGAGCTATATAACCAACTTTTCCATGCAATCAATAACATAAACATTTTCATTCAGAGGTAAGATAACACAAATACATGTTAAACATACTCGGAATAGCATAAGCTAGTAGGTAGATATGGTGGACTCACTGGAATAACTTTGGTTGAAGGTGTTGGAAACAAGTTTTACTTGTTGGAGTTTGGGCTAGCAAAAGGGAGAAAGTTGACCATCTAGATGCATGCATGAGTGTCCATAGAACTAACTAATCCATGTTAAACCAAGTAAAATAACAATCAGCACCAAAACATGAATAAGTGATAGCTCTAAAAAGAATTTGCAAACTATTACTCATAAACAAGCTCATGAATCATGCAACTATATGTATCATTAAAAATCAACTCAAACATCCCTTTTCCCAATCTTATAAAAGCATCCAACATATTTCAACCCATATTTCCAGTAGCTCTCTCATATATAAATGATAGTGTGGTGGTCTCTCAAACAAAAATCAAACCAAAACAAACAAAAGACGCTCCAAGTTTATGCGATAAAGTGTTTCGATCGAAAAACAGAAGTTGGACGTGTGCAAACCGAGAGTGTGTAGGTCCAGCGGGGTTGTCTTCACATCCCCAAGCTTATGGTCTTCACCATCCTTGGATAGCTCTTGGTGCATCTCCTCCAATCCCTGTGAAAAAACTTCAAAACACCGTTTCTCCCATTTCTTTTCTGTGGGGTGCATTAATAGTGATAAACAAATAGGTTTCTTGCTGCATATAATCCTTGAACAAAAATTCATATGAGATGTCCAGAAAGTGTATAATGTTGTATGCCTACTCATAAACTCAATTGGATCAAAAAATTCAACTTAAAAGCTCAAAGCATGCATCAAACAAAATGGGACAGAATCTGTCCAGAAAAACAGCAGCAGCAAAACGTATTTTTCTACCCTACCAAACTTTCTCGAAAAATTCCGAAAAAATTCACATAGAGGATGAAAAGTTGCAACTACAGTTCAAATATGAGCTCATTCGGAGTTACAGAATAAGAATTAAAAATCATACCGTGCACTGACTCGTGCAGGAATAAAATCTCCGAACGCTATAAGCAACTTTTTCAAACCAAAAAGGGTAAAACTTGGCACTTTATTGAAAATTCCAGAACCTAAACTATAAACAAAGTCTCTTGGTACAGCAAGAGGACACAAAGAAAATCACACAAAAAATAACCGGGTTGCCTCCCGCAAAGCGCTTTCTTTATAGCCATATAGCTAGGCTTGATAGTTTTAATGATGCTCACATAGGAATAAGAATTGAAATGCAAAAGAGAGCATCAAGAGAAAAATATGAAACACATTTAAGTCTAACCCACTTCCTATGCATTGGGATCTTGTAAGAAAATAAATCAATAAAGCACAAAGTGACTAGCATAGGAAGGCAAAGCAAGTGCAACTTCAAAATTTTCAACAAAAAGAGAGAAGACTTAATATTTTTGAGATATATGAAATCATGTCTCCCTCTCTCATAAAAACTTTCAGTAGCATCATTGATAAACTCAACAATATAGCTATCACATGAAACATTCTTATCATGATCCATATGCATAAAAGTATCATTACTCTCCACATAAGCATAAACAGTTTCATTAGGAATAGTGGGAGTAAAACATTCATAATAATCATTGTAATCATCATATATAGGAGGCATATCATAATCACAATAAACTTTATACTCAATAGTGGGTGGACTGAAAATATCATATTCATCATCATAAATGGAGACATAGTATCATCAAACAAGTCAAAGAACCTCCCCAAGCTTAGATGATTGCAAGATATAAAAGAAACCTCCCCAAGCTTAGTCTAGTGCACACAAGAATAGAAACTTAAGCGCTACGCTCCCCGGCAACGGCGCCAGAAAAGTACTTGATAACCCCCAAGAGCAAGGGATCACTGTAGCACCTCTCAATGTGGAAGTAAGGTATCGATCCGCAGGAGCAAGAAGGAAAAGTTATCTATTCCCTACAACTAAAGTGTCACAAGTTTTAGTTGATTATGCACTAAACAAGTTTGAGAACAAGGTGGTTGATGGATGGAAGTAACCAAGCAAGATGTAAAAGTGTCCCAATCCTCTTCAATGCAAGAGGACAAGACAAATGGTAGCAAGCAAAAGCTCTCAAAGAGAGAGAAAGCCCAATCCTCTATGCAGCAAGAGGACAAGCTCAAGTGTGAGTTTCTTATAGGAACAATGGACATGGTTCATGGGTTCACTTAATCCTCTCTCCCTCATCTACTGTGATTATCATGTTATAGATAAAGTACACACAATTGTCATGTTTTAATGGTAGCTTTTATAACGGCTATATGTCCTAAAACACATAGTTGAAAGAAATACTCATTTGTGTTGCTAGGTCACCCTCGTAAGGCTAGCGTGGTTTCTCTCACTCCCACATCATACTCTTTCTTTTTACCCCCAGATAAAGGATGTTGGGCGGTACTGTGTCACTCAATACCTATGCCGTGTCACATCGGCCATCCCGTACCCACATACATCATACTTCAAGAACAATATTCAAAGTATGACAAGTCAAAAAGATCCAACACAACGGTAAATGCATAACAAATCATCTCACACCACAATATTCACCACAAAGGTATTACATAGATGACCGTAATCATGTTTGGCAGCTCATACGGTACTAATTAGTGAAGCTCAAGAGAGAGGAGAGATACAAAAGTTACCACCACAAACCCTAGTCCAGGGGGTGGACTACTCCCCCTTCATCATGGTGATGATGGTGGAGAAGTTCTTGCTGTAGATGTTGATGATGAACACGCCGGAGGGGGGTGGAGCCCTCCGGAGGCGATCCGGCGGCGTTTCCCCCCTCCGATCTTCTCCGGCGGCAGCCTTCTGTCTCTCTGTTTCGTGGTTTTGTTTCTCCGCCGCCTCCTTCCAGAGAACATCGGGGGACCTTTTTTATAGGCGTTTTTAGGTCAAGACGGAGTTGGTGGAGCAAAGATCAACGGCAACAGAGCCTCGAGGGCCAGATGGGTGGGTCCCACGCGGCCTGTTACTGTGGCCGCGTGGGCCCCCCTCTTTTGGCCCTCGGGCCTCCGTTTGATCGCTTCCTTCGCCCACAGGTCTTCTTCCTTCCAAAAAATGACGCCCCTAAATTTGCAGGTGATTTGGACGACGTTTGGGTCCCTGAAACATTAAAATACAAAACTAGGGTTTCTGCCTGTGCAGGGTTAATTCCATAAAAATAGGAAATCATTAAGATATTTCCAAAATCATGATAAAACATTGATATAACCCTTATATGACGCAAATATGATTAGAATATCAGTAAATAAAGTGCAAAGTTCTTGTATGCATTTTACATGCATCACACACGCACTTAGCCTCGTTCGCAAGGGAGTCCCAATCGATGTTCTCCTTGTCGTCGTCGAGGTGGAGGCTGCGTCCCGAGGCGTAGCGCATGAGGTGGAAGGTCTGTTGCCGCCGCTGGAGGAGGAGGAGCCTGATGCGCCATGAATTCTATGGTCTTCATGAAGCCCCACGAGTCCTTGATACGTCTCAAACATATCTATAATTTCTGATGTTCCATGTTGATATTATACCAATTGTTACATGTTTTACATACACTTCATAGCATTTTTATGCATTTTTTGGGACTAACCTATTAACAAGATGCCACAGTGCCAGTTCCTGTTTTCTGCTATTTTTGTATTTCAGAAAAGCTGTTCTGGAAATATTCTCGGAATTGGACGAAATCTGGACAGGACCTCCTATTTTTCCAACACGTACACGATGTCCGAAGGAGAGACGGAGGCGACCGAGGAGGGCGCCACACCCTAGGGCGGCGCGGCCCCCCCTCCAACCACGCCGTGGTGGGGTGTGGGCCCCTCGGTCGCTCCAGCCGCCGCCCTTTCGCCTATTTATTCATCTTCACGGGAAAACCCTAGACACCCGAGCCTCCATCCACGAAAAGTTCCGTAGCCGCCGCCGTCGTCAACCCTAGCTCGGGAGGGTTCTGAAGCTCTTCCCGGCACCCTGCCGGAGAGGGGAATCATCACCGGAGGGCTCTACATCACCATGCCTGCCTCCGGAGTGATGCGTGGGTAGTTCATCTTTGGACTACGGGTCCATAGCAGTAGCTAGATGGTTGTCTCTCCACTTTATGCTATCATGTTTAGATCTTGTGAGCTGCCGCCCTTTCGCCTATTTATTCCCCCCGACGCGAAAACCCTAAATACCCGAGCCATTATCCACGAAAAGTTCCAGAGGCGGCGCCGTCGTCAACCCTAGTTCGGGAGGGTCCAGAACCTCTTCCCGGCACCCTGCCAGAGAGGGGAATCATCACCGGAGGGCTCTACATCACCATGCCTGCCTCCGGAGTGATGCGTGAGTAGTTCATCCTCGGACTACGGGTCCATAGCAGTAGCTAGATGGTTGTCTCTCCACTTTGTGCTATCATGTTTAGATCTTGTGAGCTGCCTAATATGATCAAGATCATCTTATTGTAATGCTATATGTTGTGTTTGCTGGGATCCGATGAATATTGAATACTATGATCAAGTTGATTATCAATCTATCTTTATATGTTATTTATGATCTTGCATGCTTTCCGTTACTAGTAGATGCTTTGGCCAAGTAGATGCTTGTAACTCCAAGAGTTAGTATTTATGCTAGATAGTGGGTTCATGCCTCCAGTAATCTGGGCGAGTGACAGCAACGTCTAAGATTGTGGATGTGTTGTTGCCACTAGGAATAACATAACAATGCTATGTCTACAATCATATGTACTTGTTTACATTACACACTTTACTTAATGCAATTATCTGTTGCTTGCAACTTAATACCAACGGGGAACACGGATGTCAACCTGAAGGTGGATTATTAGTCATAGATGCAGTTGGATAACGGTCTATGTATCTTGTCGTAATGCCCAAATGAATATCATAGTAGTCATCTTGTCATATATATGCATTGTTATGCGCTCAATATTTGTCAATTGCCCAGCTGTAATTTGTTTACCCAACATATTATTTATCTTCATGGAGAGACACCACTAGTGAACTGTGGACCCCGGTCCATTCCTTTACACTGATAAAACCACCAACTGCAATCATTGTTCTCTTTTACTTCCTGCAATTAAACACTGTTTTCCACACCATACGTTTAACCCTTTGTTTTCAACAGGCCAGGGAGATTGACAACCTTCCTGTTTCGTTGGGACAAAGTAGTTTGATTGTGTTGTGTGCAGCTTCCACGTCAACAGTCAGAATCCCCTTAAATGCTTCTGCTCCTACTGGTTCGATAACCTTGGTTTCATTCTGAGGGATAATTGCTGCTGCACTGCTTCATGCCTTCCTCTTGGGGTCTCCCAACGAACGTGTGTTTCATGTCATCAGTCGCACGCCGTCAGTCGTGCTCCATGTCGGTGTTGTAGCTCATGGTGCGCCACACCCCATCGCTGGCGGAGATGGCGTGCCTCCACTCGTCCATGAACCGCTTGACCCACCTGACCCAGTTGTGGTAGTCGTTCGTGGGGAGGGCTTGCTCCTCCGGTGTCATTTATCTCCGGTGATGGCGAGCTGAGTCTGCTCAAGCGTTTCGGGAATGGGCGGCACGGCGAGGCCACCGCCACAAACAACCCACCCCTCGTGCAGGTGAAAAACTATCGAGGGGAACAACCATTACCGATGGAAGTCCCCACGCCTGCTCTAGGCACTAGTAGGAAAAGGCCTACCGATGGCGGACGGAAATCAGCTACTGCTGGCGAACAGGCGCCCGCCAGCGATGCATACGCCAGTGGTAGTTGATACCGCTGGCGGGCGGGTCGTCCGCCAGCGGTAAGGGTACGGACAACTCTTTTGTGTGCCAGCGGTAGAGAAGGTAGCGCTGGCGGGCGCCAACGTCTGCCAGCGGTAAGTGACCTAGCCCGCCAGCAGTAGTTGCGCGCAGGTTTGGCTACGTATGCCAGCGGTATAATTTCGCGGTTTTATTTTTTCCTAGAAAATCATATTCCAATAGTATATCCAGTATAAATACAGTATATTCAGCTATAGTCGACCAAAACAACAGAAATATTGACAATTCCACATACAAATGACCAAATTGTTGGTTCATCACGTGCATTACAAACCATAATAGCCAAGTGACCAAAAGTTGTCATACACGAATACATCTCGATAGAGTCATACACGAAAGTTTTCCAAAGCAAATATTGTCATCTAAACCACAATCACATACAAGAGAATGACAATGACGATGAGCAAGAAGCGGATCATGATGAAGTTGGACTTCATCCGGTTCTTCCTCTCTTCCGCAAGCAAGTGGTTCAAGTACCTAGCTTCCGCCTCCGCTTTACTCTTGTAGCCCTTGTAGTTATTGCCCTTGAACTTGTTCATTTGCTTCAGACAGTCTTCCCACTGGTCATAGACTCCTGGAACCCTACCTTCATACACCACGTACCACTTCTTCATCTCTGTGTACACAAGACACAGATAAAAGTATTAGGCAAAGAAAAATAAGAGTTGTAAGAAAAAAGATGTGTGTACACAAGACAGAAGACAATGATGCCTCATACTTAGAAGTGACACAAACAAGACGCAGATAAATTATTAGGCAAAGAAAAGCAAGAGTTATTAGGATAAAAATAAACAAAATTTATGACACAATATTTAGGCAAAGATAAAGCAAGAGTTATAAAAAAGACCAAAGCAAACATAAATGATTCGGATTTGTGCCTCATATTTAGGTCGGACACATACAAGCAACCCTCAAAGCTCCATTGAGCCAAGTAGGATGCACACAGCTTATACTTGTGCATATCACAAGGCTCAACGGACCTTGAGGGTATCACGTAGTGGGTCACAACATTTTAATCATCGGCATTCTAAAAACAAACACATATTACAGAGATGGTGCCTCATACTTAGAAGTGACACACACAGGCTTCAGGGACGGAGCAAGCGAGCCAAGTAGGATGCACGAGATGTGTCTACTCGTGCATATCAGAAGGCTCGCTAGCCCCGCCCCTGGATCACACTGTGTCACAACATTTTAATCATCGGCATTCTAGAGAATACAAAACTATAAACAAGAATGATGCCTCATACTTAGAAGTGACACACAGACTTCAGGGACGGAGACAGCGAGCCAAGTAGGATGCACGAGATGTGTCTACTCGTGCATATCACAAGGCTCGCTAGCCCCGCCCCTGGATCACATTGTGTCACAACATTTTAATCATCGGCATTCTAGATAATACAAAACTATAAACAATAATGATGCCTCATACTTATAGTGACACACAGGCTTCAGGGATGGAGCTAGCGAGCCAAGTAGGATGCACGAGATGTGTGTACTCGTGCATATCACAAGGCTCGCTAGCGCCACCCTGGATCACACGATGTCACAACATTTTAATCATCGACATTTTAGATAATACAAAACTATAAACAAGAATGAATTGGAACATGTCTGCAATAATTAAAAGCAACATAATTAACTAAGCATGCACGATTCATAACCCTGAATATATAGCATCGATCACACAAGTTCAACGACTTTTGCAACTAGGCAAGTTAATTTAGGGATATAGTTTACGAACACTGTTGATTGTTGCTGGCCTTCTCTTCGGTATTTACGGGGACGGGAGACCACCTTCTAATGAGTTGAATAGCCTGTAATCACCCGAACATCTTATGCGCCTTTCTATCTCGGTGTTTGGTGGTGGTTTAAGGCCGAAGTAGAACTCCCCATGGGTATCTAGGACGTCACGCATGATGATTCGCGCGATCGTCTTCTAGATGTAACGGAACTCATCTCTGATAACATAATCAGTGGCGTCCTTTAGTGTTATGCACCATTTGTTGATATCACCAATAAATTGGCCTCGTCGTTGAAACTTCAAAAACCACCGCATTTGATAGATGAGGTACCATGACTCCATCCAACTGCTTGAATCCTGCTTGATGTAGGGGAAGTAAAGTCTGTGGGAGAATTTAAACTTTCCATCATATGCCTTTTTTTTTATCAGGCCGACGTTTAAGGCGTAGCCGTGGAGAACATCATTCAGAACAATCTTGATGTAGGTGTAGTCCCTAGTAGTCTTCTCTTTATACCGATCCCCGTTGTCTTTATAACGATCCCCACTGTCGAGATACAAGGCAGTCGAGTCTTCCATGTCCTACGAGATGAGGGTGCCATGTTCGTTTCTGCGCAAAAAATCACCATTGTAGATGCAAATTCAACAATGGAAATCTATGGAGGCATGTTATGACGGCTAGGAGTGACTTACTCAAGAATCTGCTAATCAGCCCCGAGTAACCCAATGGCACTTTGACTCCTAGAAGGCACTTGATCAATTGTTCGATCTCCTTTGGACTAAGAGTGAAGCAAGAGGGGGCAGTAATAGTCATTCTTCTTAACCCTTTTGGCATTGTGACCGTCCGTCTCCTCATCCGACTGGTCGTCATCCCCCTTTTGGCGTCCCCCATGAAGCTCTTCCCTGATGTTCATATGTATCTGGTCCATCTTGCTTTCGGCCCATCTTTCGTCCTGTCCGACATGTTGAGCACAGTGCCAAACAAACTCTCGAACATATTCTTCGTGATATGCATTAGATCAAGAAAATTTGGCATACTGAAGATGGGCCAGTATGGCAAGTCCCAAAACACAGACCTCGTCTTCCATACACCACGGAGCGGTGTTGGCGCCTTTCGCTTCTTTCCCGGCTCAGTGCACTCTTCCCAACCATTCATTAACTCGTAAATTTCATCACCGCTCCTCTTACGTGGAGGTTCTCGGAGCTCATCTTCATCGTTGAACAGGTCTCCACGCCTCCTCCATGGGTCTTTATTGCGTAGCCACCTTCGATGGCCTATGTAAACGGTTTTCGAAGAACCGGCTTTCTTAAGCTGGTGGAATGTCGGATCATCCATGCACCTGACGCATCCGTTATGTCCGTGGCACACCTGGCCACCAACGTATCCGCAGCCGGGCAAATCGTGCACCGTACAAAGCAAGGCAGCTCTGATAGGGAAATATTGTTCTGCGACGGCGTCCCAAGTGGAGACCCCTTCTAGCGCCCATAACGTGTCTAGCTCATCTTTCAGTAGCTTCAGACAGGGGCGGAGACAGGGGGTGCTAGCAGGGGTCCGACCCCCCTTATTGGCTCGCCCCCCCTAATGAGCAGCATACGTATTAGTAGCAGTCAGGATACTATTACATGATAATTGACGTGCAACGTAGCGAAGCCCACCAAGCATGATTTATTCCCCTGAGTTCCTCTTTCTTTTCGTGGGAAAGGCCAAGCCTATCTTCTCCGGCCCATACAAGATCCAATCGTCTATTTACCCTAAAAGATGATAAAGATCGATCTGATCTTCTCCAGTCGATCTGCCATGGAGCCCGCCGTCGCTTACCATGGATTCTAGTGATGCCGTGCCCCAATAGCTTCTTTGTTCAAGTATGGAGCATGCGGTCATGCCAACTGCCGTGGTGCCGCACTATCCTCGTTCTCCGAAGTCTTACTCATCAAATAGTTATATTAAGTCTAGAGGTAACGCTGCTATACTGTACTTTTCTTTGAGTACGCATGTGCAAACTGTAAGACCTAGTTGCTCAGATCAGCAACGATTTATCAGTCAAGCCCAGTACAAGAATAGCAGAAAATCTACCACTTTTTTAATCTATGATCTGTACATGAAATCCTGATAGTAAGATAATGCATGACTAGCTAAACTCGTTTACCGCTCTAAATTTTTATGTGTTTGCTACCTAAGAAATTATTTATCTAACGAGTCAAATCCGTTGTGAAATAAGGAAATGCGCGGATCGCTTCTTCTACCCTTCTCTTATTCGCATTTCCTGCTTACTATTGAAAGAAAAGAAGGAACGCAACCTTTTTCCTCTAATTCGAGCGAGTAAAGGCGCAGCTTCCTCATCTTTGCTTTATATGTAGATTCGGAATCATCCGTCGCTGCGCTGTTCCCAAGGACTAGCAAAATCGAAATAGCGAAATTCTTGACTTGGCTGAGTTTCATCTTCGAGGTTATTTAAGAAGAAAAAAAAATCTAGTAGCTTATCTGAACACCAAACATTATTTTGGCTTCGTCGGTGCCTCGCCCCCCTATGCCTAAATCCTGGCTCCGCCCCTGGCTTCAGATACAGATTGATGTCGCTGCCTGGTTGTTTCGGCCCTTGAATTAGCATGCTCATGTGTATGTACTTCCTTTTCATGCACAACCAGGGCGAGGTTGTATATCCATACAAACATGGGCCACGTGCTGTGTGTACTGCTCTGGTTGCCAAACGGATTGAGACCGTCGGTGGTCGCACCCAACCTGATGTTCCTTGGCTCTTCTCCAAACCCTGGATCGGGAGCGTCTAATGCTTTCCACAGGCTTGCATCCGAAGGGTGTGTCAGAATTATCTTTTCACTCCGCTCTGAATCTTTCAGCACTGTCACCCTTCTTTCCGCGTGCCAGCGCATTCGCTTTGCTTCCTTACGGTCTGTGAAATATCGCTGCAGACGAGGAATGAGCGGAAAGTACCACACAACTTTGCGAGGGGCTTTCTTCCCTTTCTTGTATTGAGCAGCCTTGCACACTGGACATTTGATCTTTCCCTCATCCTCTTTCTGAAAAAATGTAGCAGTTGTTGATGCACACATGGTACCTCTCGTGCGGTAAATCAAAGGGGCACACAACTTTCTTGGCTTCGTCACAATTTTTAGGACACGTGTTGCCCTTCGGAAGGATACCGTGCAAGTATTCCAGATTAGCGTTGACGCTTTTGTCGCTCCATTTGTGTCTTGTCTTCATCTGCAGAACATCAAACGATACTTTCAAGCGGGAATCTTCCGATCGCAGCCTAGATACAACGGAGTATTCGAGTCTATCTCCAGTTGCGCCAGTTTAGATTGCGTGTTAGTCGTCTTCTTTAGAAACAGTTCTTTTAGATGAGGGTCCCGCACGACTGAAGTTAGCGGTGTCCGCGTGTCCTCCTCTTCTGGTACCACATGTTCTTCATCACCGTCTTCTCCAACATGATCATGTTGGGGATCAGGCTCTTCGTCTTCTTGCCCCTCGTCGTTATTGTCTTGCTGCCCTTCCTGATCATTTCCTGTCGCCGCCCCATGGATTTCATCATCTTCATTATCTTCTATCCACTGAGTGTGGCCATCCATGAAACCACGCCTGAGCAGGTGAGTCAGCAAATCTCCGGTAAAGGGGCTGATGTCGCACTCCAATTTGCATTTTCGACACGGACATTGTATGTCTTTACGTTTATTTCGCAACATGTCTTCCGTCGCATGTCTCAAATATGTATTCACGACACGTTCACTCATAATAACCATTATCACCTGCACGTTGTAGAATCAAGACAATAATTAATTAAGCACCATTTTATATTTTATCGGGTTTCATGAAAAATTTCGCCATGACCTTCCTACAAATAGGACCTAAGGAGAGTGCCAAAAGTTGCCGAAACATAAATGAATCAAACATTCCGGCAGGATATTGGCACCTCATTGTTAATTTCACACATCACAACACAAATTCATCCATCACAACACAATTTCACACATTCCATGCAATTTCATCATTTCGCATGGATACGAGCGCATTATCCGACCAAACTTTACAAATATGTATTTATATCGATAAAAGATCACCTTAATAAGTTAAACACACGTCAAAATAACCGCGGGAGTCGACCGGAGATGGATATCTTGTAGAAATCTAGATCTTGAGGTAGGAGTGGTTTGAGTGGATTTTTTTTGGTCAAAGTTGGATGTGGGAGAGAGATTTAGTGGGATCTATCAACTAAATAAGTTTTTGTTGGCTAAAAGTGATGAATTAGAAGGGGGAAATGAGCCAAAAATGAGCAAAACTCGAGGTAGTGAGAGAAGCAAATGTGAGGTGCCAATAATGGTGGGTGGTGGTAGGTGGGCGCACTTATGCATATTCCCAGGTTATCGCTGGCGACGGCATTACATGCCCGCCAGCGGTACTTAACTTGCCGCTGGCGGACGGTGTGGCTTGCCCGCCAGCGGTAATTTGCACGTTTCTAGGCCCAGCTGAGCCAACTACCGCTGGCGGGCAGCCCACTCCGTCCGCCAGCGGCAAGTTAAGTACCGCTGGCGGGCATGGAATGTCGTCCGCCAGTGATAACCTGGGAATATGCATAAGTGCGCCCACCTAGGCCCAGCTGAGCCAACTACCGCTGGCGGGCAGCCCACACCGTCCGCCAGCGGAAAGTTAAGTACCGCTGGCGAACACTGCAGCCGTCCGCCAGCGCTAGATAGCCCCGCCTGCTGGCGCCTGCGTGACACTACCGCTGGCGTACACTATTTTCCGCCCGCCAGCGGTAGACAAGGTACCAGTGGCAGGCATTGTAATCCGTTTGCCAGCGGTAATAGCGCTGGCGGACGCCCATGACCGTCCGCCAGTGGTAGGGTGGTGGCTATAGGCATATTCCTACTAGTGAGGGCCAGGCTGCGCCCGCACAGAAAGCCGAGTTGCATGCCTCAAAGTTGTTCGACATGGTGGCCAGCCAAGGAAGTGAGGGCTGGAGAGACATTCCGGCGACGAGAGGAGGCAAGGAAGATGCAATGCATGGGGACACTTTATATTGACAGGCGATAGGCCGAGGGGAGGTGCTTCAGCGTTAATGCAACACGTGGGGAAGGCGCAATGCCGGAGCATAGACTAGCGCTGGCGCCGACATAATGTGACTTGTGTGTGGGAAGGCTTTCCGCTATCGATTCCCCTCACATGGAGAACCGCCCCGGTGACGTGGCCACCATTACGTGTGCGAACGGCCTCTAGCACGGCGACTTTAACTACTGCTGACCCGGCGCATGTCTATGACAAGAGGGACCCGCATGTCATAGGCCTTGTCCAACCATTCCCTGGCGCCCCCGAGCGGGCCTCAAAATTTGGGGTTGCCGGACACAAATTGCTCGGCCCAGACGGTTGGGGTGCCGCTGGGGCGAATATTTTGCTCTGGACCCCCAATGGGCCTTTTGGGTTTGCCGGTGGAGATGCTCTTATATCCGTTTGGGTGGTGCCGTGGAGATTTCTAACCCATGTTCACCATTTCCAGGCGAATGCATCCAATGAGCCGACCCATTTGATCTGCCATATTCGTTTCTCCTTTTGGCATTTTTTGGTCTTTCTATACATATAATTAATTTCAACAAATGAAATATTTCACGTGATCATATAAATTTGTTTACACAATGAATATAAATCATATAGTTTACCACCTAATAAATTAAACATTGTTCACACAAGCAAATAAATTGGAAGAAAATTATAAGAGGAGAAGTTAATCTTATAAACAACATATTTGCTGCATTGAAAGTAATCATCACAAGCGTTCATTCTTTCCCGAAGACGGTTAAACACATATCTCGAGGGTATAGTGACCTTGAACAATGGAAGTGGTCATTCATGGAGTTGTACATGGCACATTTTCTGCTTCGATCCAACACAGTCACACGTCCCTTTACCGATCCCTTCAACCTTGGTCGTTGCTTCTCATTGTGGTCATGGATGAGAAGAACATCAGCCATCAAAATATCACTATCATCGTCGAACGATGAATCGATGAATGTTGGTAATAAAACTCATCTGATTTATCCGCCATGATCTTTGGAAATGAATTCGTACCTCACAACTAGGCCGGGCAGACGGTCGAACACGTTGTGGGAGGTGTAGGTCTCGGGTGGGATGAGCCTACGACCAGCGAATACGCCAGACAGATCCGAGAGCATAGACGCCGAACTCGACCTCCTCGGCCGCGGACACGAACTGAGCTGCTGGTGGCGAGGACTGCGATGAACCGCGATGGAGGGGTTCGTCCGCAGCGTGTCTGGATGCACAACCCAACCCAATCCGGCGCTTGCAAGAATAGGAAACAACACATAAATCAAGGGCCACCCTCCTTCAGCTAGTGGCGGCAGGAGTGCTAGCAAAACCGCCGAGGAGGACAGAGGTGGCATGGCGACGGAGAGGGATGAAGAGGTGGGAGAGGGTGGGTGTGGGAGAGGGAGTGATGACATGTGCACCATTGACAGGTGGGTCAAGAGAGGACAAGGGACACGACAACGGCATGTCCGGATAGATGCAATTGCAGGCCAAATTTGGACCGGAAATAAGTCGCCGTGTTGAGACGTGATCCGCGCGGACAGAAACAGGGGCATCCATCCTTTAAGTCGTCGCGTTGAGACGATATCAAGACGGACATCAATCCTTCAAGTCGTCGCGTTGAGACGTGATCCGCGGGCACAGAAACAGGGACATGCGGAGGAACTGGATCGTCGTGTTTGAGTTGCCCTCGGCTCTTTCTTATCTATGTCGCACGCTCAATTCACGGTCTCACCTCACTGTCTATGTCTCCCCATCGTTTTCTTTCCTGCAACCATGTCCGCCAAGCATCCGATGCGAAGGGAGGATCCAGTGGACGGCGAGCCAAGGGCTGGCGGGGAGGCAAGCTAAACTGTTCAACGTATGGCTCCACCGCCGTCTGCCACTTTTCTGCATTTATCCGTGCGAGTCCAGCAGAGACCACCACCATCTGCCCCCATCGCCATTAATCCCCACTAGGTTTGTCTAGGCCCTCGGACACCCGTGCGCTATGCCTACAGGACGGAACTACCACACAAGTGTCCGTTTATTTGTAACTTTTCTATAAAGTTCAAAAACTGCACGTAAACGTCTTGAAGACACGAGCCTTACAGGGTAGCCACACACACAGTACAAGGAATAGATCGATTCACCCCTAAAGTGGGCTATCCAAATGATCAAAAGACCAATCATATCCAAATGATAACACGAATCATCCATTCCATGGATTGTCCTGCTGCTACGCTGACCTGTGCGTTTTCAACCTTTGTTTTTTATTCTCTCATCGTTTTATGCATCAAGTACTAGTTTATTTATTGGAGTCTCGGCTCTGGCTTCCCGCCTAGCCGCTTCCTATGGAGAGTGGGCGACATGTGGGCCCGTCGACCCTCATCCAACGTGTCATGTGTGTCACCCTAAAGCCGCGGGCGGAAAAGGGTGCCTAGACTGAATTTTGGGGCATCTGGACCGGACACCCAATGGACGGTGATGCTCTTATTAATTTTGGGAAATGAGACAAAGGAATTATACATGAGATTTATTTTTCGGCGAAATAAAACTTAAATTGCTAGCTAAACCTAACTCGGATTGGTAAGTTGGATTTAGCATTCCTATTATTTCCCACGGTAGCACGAATCAACGATTCCAACAATCTAGGAGTATGATTGGTATACAATAACAAATTGTTCCAAATAAGTTATGGTTGGCTACATATGCAACTCAACGGAAACATAAAGAACACATGACCTGTCAAGGACAGGTTAACCCCCCCCCCCCCCCCCCCCCCAACATACACACACCAACGAGTTTCTATTTGGTTTCATATCCACGAAAATGGTTGGTTTTAACGGTGGCTCACAAAACATACCATAACCTCCTCCTTTGCCCATTTTGAGGACCATCTATTCCTAAAAGGGCTTTTGCAGAGATTTTTTGTTTGGATTGCTTATCACATATGTCACGTGGTTGATCCTTTTAACTCTTGCTGACTCACAATATGTACTCTTACTATTTTTACCTAAAAGGCTTTGTCTTAATATTAGATTAATAATGTCCTTAATGGTCAATAGAAACGCATGATAAGATGTTGGTGAAAGTAGTTTACAAATTAAGTACACACTAAGGTGCAGAGAAAGAATAACGAAAAAGGACATGAACATGTTAACAACATGTCAAGAAATGAAGCGACATATGTAGATGACGAAGTCTTGACCCGTTGAAGTGCTTGATGACCTAGGAGAAGCAATGTCAAGCGAACCAGTGGAATTGGCAGGCCAGAGGGAGGAGAGGCCCTCGTTTGCCTTGAAAAGGAGAACCGCCATCACGCCACCATCCAATAATCACGGGAAAGGGCACTCCGGCCCCTTTCCCGGGATATAAGGGTGTTGCGCCGTTGGAATAGCTCGCACTGAGCACAAATGGAAACTTGAAGCCGAAACAACACTAGAGAAGAAACTCATAGGTCATCCTATTGGTGGTGGTGTTACCATAGCTTCGGCTTGAGGTGCTCTTATTAGGTTTTAGGAAAATGAGACCAAGGAAATATACACGAGATTTATTTTTGTTAAAATAAAATTTAGTTGGTATGTTAAGTTGGATTTAACATTCCTATTCTTTCCCACGTTAGCAAGAATCAACGAATCAAACAGTCTAAGAGTCGACCGACAGAGAATCAATAAGATTGGTTCGTAACTGGTATATAATAACAAAAACTTTTGTCCTAAATAAGTTATGTAGCTCATCACAAACATTAGGAACACTTAAAACCACGCTCGGGGTTCTGATATCCCCAACGTATTTTTATTTGGTTTCATATCCATGAGAATGGTTTTTTACACTGGCTCGTAAATCCTACCACAACCTCCTCCTTTGCCCAGTTTTGAGGAGCGTCTATATTTAGGGTCCACTCAGCTCGCTCGTTTTCTTGTCTATGTTGAATTCTATGTGATCGTGAAAGCCGGTCGCCATTTCTTGTGTGCATCATATTACGCTCAGTTTTGGGTTTGTTTGATCCGCATTTGTTTTTTGACCTGTGGTACTGTAGCTGTTTCTTTGGGTAGACGCTCGGTCAGTGCCTGCTCCCCCTCGTGTTCTTCGCCCGGTCCTTGTAGTGAGGCAAGGGAATTATTGGCCACTGGGTGTGCAGTGTAGGCTGTGAGTGAAGAGTTGTTTAACATATCATTAGCTAGGGTCCACCCACTTTCTCCGTGAATGTGAGAGTGGAATTTGTGCATGAACTCTGCACTCTTGACGCTAGTAGTGAGTACTTCACATTTTCCCCCTTTCTTCAGAACATGTGGACATACTTGGCACATACAGTAGTACTTTCCCCAAATGTGGTGCGTGCACCGCACTTTCGCGTTTGCTCACTGTTCTGTACTACGATCCATACTTGTTGTAGGTGTAGCACAGTGGCAGCAGCATACTGCTCTTATCCTATATATGGAGTAGCAGAAGACGGCTGCTGTGTAAAGATGGAACAAAAGTAGACTGTCACCGACCACAACGCGTGACCCCTGCGCGATGCCCGGGACCCAAGGCAAAAGGACGGCCAAATGTTTCACTTGTCACTTGTCCTGACTGACTAGCTCCTCGGGCCAGGCAACCCCAGCCTAGCTAGCCCGAGTAGGGTTTCACGGGTCCGTTTGGTTGACGCCAACGCCACCTCGAACCACCCCGTTTCTCGATGTGTGCGTTTCTGTCCACAACCAAAAATCACATACCCAATGGATTCTCTAAATAAACAATATGTTCATGAGCTGTCCGTTGTTTTTCTGTCCGTGGCGACTCATTCTCGACCTAAATTTGGGTTAGATTTGTGTTGGTCCCGGACACGCGCAGACAGCTCTTCTGTCCTCCCTTTTTCCGCCTCTGGCCCGTCAAACAGATCATTCCCCACTCTAATCTTCTCCGCGCTCCTCGCCTCTCTCGCCGGCACCCCGCCGTCGCCACCCTGATTTGGTCCTCTAGGCCATCCTGGCGGTCGCCGCCTATTCCCCTTCGCCACCGCCACCGGAGCTGCTTCCTCCCCACCGGGGGTCTGTGTTCCTCGCGTCCCTGTGGCTCGGAGCGCCCGCGACCCTACGCCGTCCACAACGTGTTCGTCGTCTTGCCCCGCCCACATTGAGGTACGAATCCGCCATGTATAGATCCGATGAATACTTTTACATGAACTACCTCATGTACTCGTCGGTCCGACGAGTCCAGAGCCTTCCTGAGATGATTGGCAGTATAGATTGTACGCACTAAGAGTGGAAGAACTGTCCATTAGCATGGCAGGGCAGTACAAGGAACATATTAGAGTGTGAACGGTCATACTTGAAACTGTGGCATCACATGATATGTGGATTGCCGCTCTTTGTTCGGCATTTTAGGTTCTCACAATAACATTAATGTGCTTTCTTCGGCGCTATCAGAGAGTAGAGATGCTTTTATGGCATTTGGTGAGCTATAATTTTGGCGGTGTGAAAATTGTTTACTAGAAGCGCCTTACGCCCCTAGCAAAAAAAAAAAAAAAAAAGAAGCGCCTTACGCCGAAGATAGCTTAATCAAGTGTAATTGGCTTTGCCGCAGCTTCGTTGTTAAGCCAGGAGTAAACTTTCCTTTTTTTTTCCAATTGTTTGTCTTTTCGATACGTGGCCTTTTGTGGTTATTGGCGTCGGATAGTTGGGTAGAATATGGTCATGCACCGTAGACCGGCACTCACAAGGTGACAGCGTAAATGCAACCTATGCTGGAGCGTGGCGTCAGGCAGGAGCAGGACGACGACAGAGGGAAGTGAGGTGGGCTGAGCAGTGAACGCACCCATAAGTTCACGAGCTCAGCAAGACGGGATGGCCCGCCACCTTATTCGGTTGTTTAAGCAGGCCCGTACAAAAGGGTGGGCCGGGTGTGTGCATGCGCGATCACAAACAATGAGCCAAACCTTCGGTGCGTAAACGATTTACTTTAAGTTATTTTAGGGTAGCGATTTAAAGATGACTAGACGAGAGAGAGATAGGGAACGGCGTAAATACAAAACGCCATTGAGAGGAGACAAATGCCTCCGCATTAGAACGCTGTCATGTGACCACTACCGGCCCTCTACGATTTATGTACCTAACTCCGTAAAAGCAGGTAGAAAAATAATAGTAGCCTAGAAACGAGAGAGGTGTTTGTAGCCGAGTTACACATAGCTTGTTTTTTCAAAAACTTAAATTTGCATTTTTTAATTTCCATTTTCTTCTGAAAAAGATCCCAGCTGTTTATAGAGGTATGATTCACAAGTGTGAAATTTTTAATTCAAAATTCGTTATTGTTTAAGCTGGACAAAAGTTTGGATGGGTGGATCTGGATTGTGAATACTACATAGTTTAAAAACCATGAAAGTAAATTATCTTTGTAAAATATATTGTTTTTATTGCTTTGTGCACCATAGCAGTCAAAGTAATAATATTTTATTTCTTATGAGTAGCTACAAGTTTATGGGTTACACACAAGTTTTTGAGCTCGTGGAATGTTTATAGATAGATGGCACTATGTATATAATTGTCTATAGGGACAATGTTTTGCTTATGGACATCCTTATATCCAACATAGTGGATGCCCTTACTGAGTGGGGTAGCTGGATTTAATAACGACCCGGCCAAAATTAAGCACTTATAGTTGTAATACAAAAAATCTATCACGTGTGTATATCTATACTTCTTATAAGACAAAAATCCACTACATTACCGTTCATTAAATTAGTCTATGTCTACATGTAAGGTGTCCACATCATTCACTATTTGATCCATTCATTTATTCATGTCACCACACATCACCCATTATTTGAGACGCTCATTTATCCATGTTATTACATATTTATTAATGATATTCATCCATACATACAAGCTATTCACCATATAAATTCTTTTAGCCATACAATTTTCCCCATGATCAATTTTTAGCGTTCAAATATACGAACATTTCCTATTAATTAAATTTAGATTTTTGACTATTGTGTTTAATTAAATCCTCCATATTCCTCTAATTTTTCCATTTCATACATCAAATATATTTTCTTTTAGACTACATAATTTTTAGGATCCTGCTGCAACGCGCAGTTTCTAGTTTACAAGATGACGACGGCTAGTGAGGCGGGCAACGGCACCATAAACGAATGGAAAAAAAGTGTTGCCCCGAGCATGATTGGCATAGGCTGGGGGCGGCATACAACTTGTTAAAATGTAGTGCATAGAAGAAAACAAGTTTCGGACGTTTTTTAGTTCATTTTCACTTGATTGGTCGATCGACCAAGTCAGTATTGCTCCCTATGCTCTATAAATCAATCTCCCCGTAATCTAAAACTAATAAAATCAATCGTTCCGTGGACTGTGGTCGCATGTTGTGTATTTGAAAAAAGTCTTCAGATCTTAATGGGCTGAGCTAGTGGGATGTAAACATTAGCTGGCCGTAGAGAGACAGGAGAATAGATGGACTAAAATGTGTGCACCCAGGGCCATGCCCAATAAGTAGTTATGGCGTGTTTGGTAGCCCACCGACTCCCAACCATCTTACTGCATGTACACGAATCTTAAATCACTTTGAGTCACGCTTGCTGATAAGGAACGGCCGATTTAGCCGTTTTTCAAGGGCTAGCCCTCCTGTCTCTGGCCTGCACGAGCTATCCCACGTGGGATGTGTCAGGGAGGCCCGCCTACATTCCCCTCACCTCCTCACCTCCTTGTTTGTAGGTGTTCGTATAATTCCCTCTAATACATGTAAATATACTTCGATTCGAAATATTTTGAACACGAGCATGATCGTATCGACGAGTAGGTTCCATTCAGGTGATTGATTTCAAGTTTCGTGAACTCTAGCTTCTTAATTTTGGACCGAAGTTTGCATCATTTTTAGACGAATTTGTCGGTCAACCGTTCCAAATTTCCTTTGACGTGTAGCTTCACCTCAACATTCCGCACAACTTTCCTTTGACGTGTAGCTTCACCTCAACATTCCGCACAAGATAAATGGGAAGGAAATGAATTGCTGGCAATTAAATTTGAAAGGTTGTTCCCCTTTGCTTTAGACAAGGACATCTCAGTCAAGAAAGCACTCGAAGTGGAAAACATCGCTGAGCTATTCTTTCTTCCAATGTCGGAACTAGCATACCAGGAGTTCGGTCCATTTCAGGACAGATTTGAGCTTTTGAAAAATTCAAACAGAGATGCAGTTGACAAATGGAATTACTCTGTGAACAAAGGTGTTTACTCGCCAGCCAGCTACTACAAATTCTTATTCCAAGGCATCACGTCTGAACCTGTGTTTCGGTGGCTTTGGAAAAGCAGATGTATTCCTAAACTCAGAGTATTTGCTTGGTTGATGATCATCGACAGAATCAATACACGTGATATGATGATGAGGAGGCATTGGCATCTAAATTCAAGCCCTAATTGTGTTCTTTGAACGGCAGCCACCCTAGAAACTAGAGATCACCTATTTTTCCAGTGCTCTTTTGCCACTAGATGCTGGAACTATCTGAACATTGTATGGCTGCGGACTGCTACTGTATCGGAGGCGTTTGCTTCAGCAAAGAGTTCTTTCCCTGGCCCCTGTTTCATGGAAGTGGCAGTGACTGCGGCTTGGAATATATGGAAGGAGCGCAATGACTTTATTTTCGAGAATCAGAGGCCCAGTTTTGCTAGGTGGAAGGCAAGATTCAAGAAGGACATTATTCTAACAGCTCATAGGGTTAAACCCTCCAAACGTGCTTTTCTCTTAACTTGGATCGCCTCTTGCTAGTTTTCCTATTTTTGTCTTTCTTCGGATGCTTTTGGGTTGATCCTCTCAACCTTTGTGCATAATCATGTAATCGGTGTACTTGGACTGTCATCCTTTTGGTGGATGTCAGTGTGATGCCTTTGGGGCTATTGAAAATGGAAAATTAACCGTGGGGGTTTCCCCTACGGTTTTGCTGGTCAAAAAAAAACTTTCGTGTTGTAAGTTTTCTATTTCGTCGGTCGTATACGAGCGGATCTTGTATTGAACTTTGTACGTGTTTAGACTACACTAGTGTTTACAGTGTGTTCTTCAATCTCCGTCGGCGCCTTTCGACGCCATGAACTGCACAGTCACGGCAGTAGCTTAAGCTCTTGTCGTCGCCGTTCACCGTCATGAACTGCACTGTCATGGCAGTATCTATTGCGCTTGTCGCCGCCGTTCACCGCCATGGACTGCACTATCGCTGCAGGAGGTAAGCTTCACCATGTAGACTAGCAAGTGAGAGTATCTCGCGTGTAGATGCAACCACTATGCAACGCAGGCAACCAAACACAAAAATGTTAAAAAATTGGCAAAAAAGAAAAACAATATGCAGGCAACCAAATGGGCTGCACAACATGATTCAGGCCACATTTTTCGGGGCCATGACCAAGTGAGCCACGGAGACAGGAGGCCAAAAATGATGCGAGTAAACAAACAGGCCTATATGTACGGAGGAGAATTTTTCAGACCCCAGGCCATGGCTCTTATTGCCTGGGTTCCAGCTCCGCCCCGCATTTAGTCATCCTCAGTCCTCCTCTTGTCCATTTGTAACATTTCGAGACGGGGGAGAGTAGCCTGTAGCCACGAGGGTAGAACGACGGCCCTTGGACTGCGGATGGCGCGTAGGTGTGGCGACTTGGTGGTGCGGGGCCCGACGCGTGTGCCATGGTGAGGGGTCGAGCAGTGGAGGAGAGCGGCACGAGGAGAGTCGAGTTGAGAGCTAATGCCAGCCATAGTTATAACATGTTCGTAGTGGATCTGCGGAATTGAATTATTGAATGCATAATGCATGGCATGGGAACAGAAAATCAGAGCGAACATAGCAGCCGATATTATGTATGTGCAACTGACGGTGGTCAGCGCTTCACACCGTCTGAATTATGATTGAATTATGATGAGGACTACTTGTAGCACCGACGTAATTTTCCCTTTTAGGGGCTCTTTGATTCAAAGGATTTGTATAAAAAAATTGATGATTGAAATCCTTAGGATTTTTCCCGGTTGTTTGATTTGTAGTATCAAATCCTATAGGAATTTCTCCTCGGGAATCTTTTTTGCACTAGATCCTATAGGAAATCTAACATCCATGCATACGTCTTTTTCTAAATACTTTGAGTGGGTTGTACTGGGAAGAAACCAGCAGCGCTGTTTTTTGATAGCAGTAATTGTGCGTACGCACCGGATGCGAGCACGGAAGCTCGAATCCGGGCGGGCTTGGACATATCAGCATGTCGCTACCACCGGGCTATGCCTCGGTCCACTTTGTTGTATATGAAACAAACTTTGTTGTATATGAATTCATGTAGAATTAAAATATGCATGACATACATTTTTCCTATTCTTACGTTTTTAGAATCGGCGAATCAAATAGGGCAACGGATAGGGTCGGCCGTTGCGCCGTGACCCAGGTTCACCTGCTGCACAGCTGTGCCCACCGGTGAACAACTGCATAAAGCGCGACAGAGTGCACCAAAGACGCACGCTTCCTTCATGATCCGGGTCTTTTCTTTTTCTTTGCCTTGGATCTACGAAAGGTTTCCGGAGACCAGTTCACTGTCATCGGCCCCTGTACGTACTCAGTCCACTCCATGCATAGATCGAGTATCTAGCTTTTCATAGCTAGCTTTAGTAGACAATCTTTAAGGCTTTAACAAATTCCAGCTGTTCCAGGAAGTGTCTCTCTTTTCAATCAATTCTTTGGTAATTCTTACGCAACTGACGCTCAGGTATACTGCGCCAGGTACTTAGCAGTTCGCACACGCATTAGCTTCCTAGCGCTCTACCTAGCATGTACGATCCATCATCCATGTGTTGTAGAGAAAGCTTGCTCGATCAGTTCTACATGTATATATATGGAGCAAACACGCAAGATTATTTTGGTGAGCTGAAGAAAATCCATCAATATGGACAAGTCCAACCTAAGGATAGAGCACGCACCATCCATCGGCTCGAGCAGCTGGGTGATGGAGATGGAGAAGACGATCGGCGACATCGACCCGGCGGTTGAGATGGCGCGGTGGAAGCGGCACTCCATTTATCTGGTGCCGGAGCGAATCAAGAACCTGCACAACAGCAAGGCGTACCGGCCGGAGCTGGTGTCGCTGGGCCCCTTCCACCACGGCGAGCCAGACCTGCTCCCCATGGAGGAGCACAAGCGCCGGTCGGTGGTGCACCTCGTCAAGCGCTCCGGGAAGCCGCTGCGGCAGTTCGTTGCCGCCGTGGCGGAGGTGACGCAGCAGCTCCAGGACGCCTACAAGGACCTCGGCGACCAGTGGCGCGGGCCAGAGAACAGCCAGCGGTTTGTGGAGCTCATGTTCACAGACGGCTGCTTCCTGCTGGAGGCCATGAGGATGGACGCGCTGCGGGGGAAGGTGCACGAGGATTACGCGCCCAACGACCCCGTCTTTAGCCAGTACGGCTACCTCTACTTGTGGCTATACATCCAGTCTGACATGATCGTCATGGAGAATCAGCTCCCTCTGCTTCTTCTCCACAGGCTACTACTTGTTCTAGATCATGAGAGATATCAGGTACTTGCACATCCAGTAATTAGTTTTTCTCCACTTCTTTCCATTTCATTAATATTATGTGCCAGGAAATGCCATTTAGCATAACCTGCTTTATCAAAAAATGGTTGGTATAAGCTGCAATGTGCTAAAATTAATACGGTGCATGTATATATAGTTTTCCTATGTACAAACATAATACTAACTGGTTTTCCTAATTCTCATTCAAATGAGAATTAAGTTCTGATTTACATCGTGATTCGTGCGAACTATGAGTTGCATGTGGTTCAGCGTTGGGAGTTTTTTCAGTTACACACATGGGTTACCTCTGGGATTTTTTCAGTTTTATCATAGCTGAAAATGCATATTTTTCAGTAACACTATGGGTTTCAACTGGATTTTTCAGTAGTTGTAATTGAATCTTTTATATTTTATTTACTGAAATTGTTCAGCAGCTGATTTTTTTTGTTACACTATGGTTGTAACTAACTTCTCTTTAAATTTAAGTGATGTCATTCAAATAAGAATTAAAGCAATTCTCTTTCTGATGAAAATTAAGCGGACCGTGAGTTGAGCTGTTAATAACTGAATAAATTTAAATCGTAGCTATGTATATATGTTCAACCGTACGTGATTATAGATGTAATGAAGATCAAAAACACAGAATGAAGTTTCCAAAATAATAATGCAAAATGAACGTAAGCTCTAACTATGTATATCTGTTAACCGGTTGGTACAGAATGCTCGAGAGATCGGCAAGATGGTGCTTGATTCCCTGTGTCCGTGGCGCCGACACGTGGTTGACACAAACCCCCTGGGGCTCCACCCCCTCGACGTCTTATATCAAAGCCTCACCCATGACGACCACCAAGACCGCAAAGGATCGAAAGCTTATGTCATGCCCTCCGCAATGGAGATCTACGAAGCGGGAATCCGTTTCAAGGTGAGTGACACTGACAGCCTCCTCGACGTCCACTTCGAACATGGCATCCTAAGCATGCCGGCGGTTAGGGTCGACGAAGGCACGGAGAAGAGGTTCCTCAATTTGATGGCATTCGAACGGCTCCACCCTTCTGCTGGCAATGACGTGACGGCGTACGTGATTTTCATGGACAACATGATAAGCTCCGCCAAGGATGTGGCGCTGCTCAGGTCTAAGTTGATCATCGAGAGTGGGTTGGGCAGCGATGAGGAGGTAGCCAAGCTCCTCAACAACACTCTAAACAAGGGCGGAGTCATGAGCCCGTCTAGCAGGCTCCACGACGTGCAGCGACAGGTGAATGCCCACTGCATGAAGAGCTGGAATAGGTGGCGGGCTAACTTCATACAAACGTACTTGAGGAACCCTTGGGTGTTCATTTCCCTCGTGGCCACTGTTATTCTACTAGTCGCCACACTCTTGCAGACTGTCTATACCGTTGCACCCTTTTACAAGCTCATGTCCTAGTTGTTATTTTGTCAATCATGCATTCAATGCTCTAGTCTATAAGCATATAATCAGCAATGTGGCGAAATGTTTGGTCATTTTGAGTAGAATGAGATTTTAATCTCCACTAATATTGAAAGCACGTGTGTGGAGCTGATCCAAGTAAGGCCACCCGTATGATTGCCTGTACTGGACGTCTCAAAAATTTCCAACGATGTTCCATAATTAATGAGAACCTCGAATCATCACTCTTAATAGTTCAACTCTAATAAAAACCAGCCGAAATCCTTGTCGACAACGAAGATGTGGTCCATCGGACACCGGCCGAAATCCTTATCGACATTGAAGATGTGGCCCGGCGTTATATTCATGTCACTCGTGTGGAAGACACAAAGGCGAAAGGACTCGGACGTTTCCGATGTGGTGCCTCATAGCAAACAAGTGGGACAATTTGCACGTTGATGATGTCGCACCACATTGGAAACGAGGAACGGTAAAGCACCATGTGCGTTGTTATCACACCGGCAATGTGTTTCTGATTTCACATCACAATATTTCACCGGGAAATATATTGACACAATATTTCAAGTATCGCAGTTCACAACAAACAAACATATATCACATTCATATCATATTGAGAACATGATTCCTATATTTACACCAACGTACATGACTCTAGTTCACCATCCATACAAACATAAATGACTATATTTCATCTTATACATATCATGGAACTAAATGACATGTTTTTTAAACTACTTTACAAAGGAATAGAAAATTATTGACTTCTTAGTCAGTGTTTCTTGAACATCTGTCTCATCTGTTCTTATGGAACATGCAACGAGGTAGTCACGTGAAAACACATTGTTAGCATCACACGCTGCACAATATTTTCATCAATGTGAGAATAAAAACATAAAAAAGATTAATTGAATAAATCTAGTTGAAAAACACCTTGCTTCTATTTGCAAATAACTTACTCCGTATTTTATAGTTGACATTTAATAAACATATTTGAAGAGGGGGAACATACGAGATTAGCTAGTATTTGATCCGTTGTGGGGAAGTGAGTGGGATATAAGTGGGGGCGGCGCGGGCCATATTGGGCTGGTCTGCCGTTGCGGATTCGTTCGAACCGAGTTAAATCCGTCCAACATATGGGTTAGCCTCCCGCTGGATATGATTTTCCGGTTCGGACACTATCCAAACTGTTTGCCCGTACAAATGGAGGAGAATAGGGTCCGGTCACAGACGGTCTTGCATCGTTGACCCCCACCGCCGCCAGCGTTCACATACGCCCGCGACGACGTTGGCCGTTGGTTTAAGCACGTACTGTAGCTAGCAACAGGCGACGCGCAGCGGGAAAGAGCTCATGCTGTTGCTGGCCGGCAGTCAAATTAAGAGTCAATTGTTTCTAGGGCCATGGCAGCTTCATCGATCATGCGTGCCGCGAATCATACCGCACGTGTCACGTCACGTATCTGTACCTCCAAATGAGTCTGTACGCGTGTACGGAGCACAGTCTTGTGTTGGTGGTGTAATTGTGGGGCGCGGCTTCGCTGACTTCGCATGGCAAAGTCACGGGTACAGTACCCTGACTTGGGCTGTGCGCACCGTCAGATCGAAATCAGACAGCCAGATCGGAATCCGACTGTTCACGGAGTACTGTTCACGGAGAACACTGTTTAGGTGACACTGTTCCCAGACCCTGTAGCATCCGATCTGAGCCGTCGGTTCGCGATCCGGTGGCCGAAAAGTGAGCAAAGGCAGCGGCACTGTAGCTTCGCTGACTTTGCTTCTCAACGTCAGCGAATCCGGAGCGGTAATTGTGTTGCCTCACCGTCTTGTGGAGTCGGGCAACGAACCAAATTAATTGAACGCGCAAATTAGAGTGGTCCGAACGAAGTTGCTATTGTAGTGGTCAATTGAATGCTCACGAGCAAAGTGTACGTACGACTGACATGCTCTTACTAGCATCGGTGCTCAGCGCCGTGGCGTTTCTTTTTCTTGAACCTACACAATGCCCTTCATTGATTAAATCGAAAAAATGCACAATTTATCACACGCCGGTCAAACTTAACAAAATCCGAACAAACCACTGAGCGACACACAAGATACCCCACACACCACTTTAAACTGGGGCTCGCCGAGACAGCACGTAGACGTCGTCGTCGTAGTCATCACTTCTCCTAAGAGGCAACTTCTCCAACGCTAAACTCTGAGCAAATGACTTCAACTTCGCCATAGACATTCGTGGTAGAGGCCATGCAGAGGCACATGATGATCGGCGCCATAACTCAGGCCCCGTTGGCAAGAAAATGCAACTCTGACATGTTACACGCAATAGGAAATCAACGATGAAGTTAAGCAAGATCAAACCAACGGGGAAACGAGATTTTAACGTGGAAAAAACCCCTCCAATAATGGAGAGGAAAAAACCACGGGCGTCAGCCAGCAATACTTCACTATTTTGGGTGAGGTTACAACGCCGGAGATTTACAATATGTGGTTTATCCCAACCGGCGGCTTACATGATGTATTTATAAGAGTCCTGACCTAACTGGGTCGGTAACGTGATCTCCAAGTCGAGTACAAGCTGGCCTTTATCAGTATATACGAATTTGGATCACCACAAAATAACATGACACTGACGAAGAAGAATCAGACAAGGCTGACGCCGAGGAAGATCACCAAACGGACCACCTATTGCTAGACGTCGTACGACATCCGCTTTTTTTTGACTCCAAGTCGTCACGGAGGACCACCCCTCCTCTGGAGATCTCTGCAGCCATCACCACCCCCACAACCTCTCCCTCCGGAGTAGAGCATCAAGCGCCATAGTCAGAGAACACGTTGGATTTGGGTCAGGAACCAACCCTCTACTTCAAGTCGCCACGGCACAGAGGATAAAAGTCTAACCCGTAGAACTAGACTACAACCGTACAACGGGAGGCCTCCCCATCCCCATCGCCGCCGGACGGGACAATAAGAAGACGAGGTGAGCCGCGAGAACCTCTCTCGCTTGAGTGTTTTGCTTGCGCCGTTGTGGTTCATTTCACAAGCTTAGGGTCGGTTCGTTTTTCGGACGGGGTGGAATGGAATGGAATGGTTCCATTCCATTCCATTCCATTCCATCCCATCCCATTTTCATGTTCGGTTGATTTGAGAAAGAGTGGAATGGAACCGAATGTAATTAATCTAAACATGCAATTAATTAGCCTAATTTAAGGGATTAGCAATTAATTAGCCTAAACACCCAATTAATTAGACCCTAATTATTACCCAAACCACGGGAGAGGAGCAAGGTCGCCCGGATCCCGTCTCGCATGGCCGCCGTCGTGGCCGCGAGCATGGCCGCCGGCGGCCGCGCATCCTCGGCCCCAGTCGCGCCTCCTTTTCCCGCGCATCCTCGAGGTCGAGGTCGCAGACGGCGTCGTGGGCCGGGGCGTGAGCTCGCCGCCTTCGCCCACACCGCGGCAGGTCGCCACCGTCGGTCGGGCCCCCACACGCCAGCAGGTCGCCGCCGCCGGCCGGGCCCCTGCAGGAAGACGACAAGCTCAACGGAATCGCACCGCGTCCGTCGCCAGACACCACCTGCAGAAAGAAGACGAGCTCCGTCGTGCGATTGTAGCCGCCGCCGCCGTGCGATTTGAGCTGCTACCGCATCGCGCCGGTGGGGGAACGCACGTGCGCCGCCGCCATGGAGGCGGTGGATCGGGCGGAGGGGAGGTTGGGACGAGGGGGGCGCAGGGGTGCGTCGGCCATGGCGGCCGTGGCCGAGTTTGAGCCGGGCGGCCTGGCCGTCGCGCCGCCGTGCCGTGCCTGGCCGTCGCGCCGTCGTTCCCGGCCGTGGCCGTGCCTGGGTCGCCACCGCCGGCAGGAACGAGAGAGGAGCGGTTAGCGAGCAGTTAGCGAGAGGACCGCGTGGTTAGCGTGCCCGTTCCACCTCGTCCGGCCGATTCGGCCGGACGGGTGCATTCCGAATCTTCAGTGAATATCCGCTTTTGAGGAACGGGTTGGTTCCATTCCGTGCTAAAATCGAACACGAGAACGCCTCCCAGGAATGGAACCGTGACATTCCGTTCCATCTAATTCTGGAACCGAACAGACCCTTAGTCGACCCTGTAAAATGGAACGGGACGGAGCAATATACTCCCACCACTTGAGCAGCTAAAAGCCAGCTGTGTCGCACTCGCACAGTGGACATAACATAGGAACGGAAAGCGCCGGAGAAAGGAGGAAAGGAGAAGAAAAAGGTAGACACCTCCTTCTTCTGTGTGTGCTACACTGAGGACTCGATCCCAGTCTCCCTCCTCCGCGCACCAACCCCACCTCACAGCACTAAATAAAAGTCTAAACGAAAGAGAAGAGGCAACGAGAGCGGAGGCGCGACGACCGGTAAAACTCACCGCGCCATGTATAAATACTCCATCTTCACCAGCTCTCATCACCAGAGGAACGCGTCCAACCCCTCCGACGACCATCTCCTCCTACGACTTCACTTCTAACACGAAACCTCCGCTCCGGTGCGTTCAATTCTGCCTCAGCGTTACCTGCCCGCGTACTATCTTGCAGCCTGGGTTTCTTGCTAGAAACCCCGGCGGCCGGCGATGCATAACACCGGGGACATCGTGGAGGCCGGCGGCGGCGGCGGCCCGCCGCACCACGAGAGGATCGTGCCGCACAGCGGGCCGATGGGGGGTAAGCGCTCCGCGATGCGCAAGAGCGCGCGCTTCGCGGAGTCCATCTCCGCGCCGCTCACCGCGCCGCACGGGGCGGCGGCGCCGCGCAACGACGACGACGACGACTACGTGGAGATCACCCTCGACGTGCGGGACGATTCGGTCGCGGTGCACAGCGTGAAGCCGGCCGCGGGGGGCAGCGGCGAGGACTCGGACGTGACGCTGCTGGCGCGGACGCTCGAGAAGCGCTCCGCCTCCTACGGCCACGGCGTGCTCCGGAACGCCTCCACGCGGATCAAGCAGGTCTCGCAGGAGCTCCGGCGGATCGCCTCCGTCAACCGGAGGGGCGCCGGCCCCAGAAGCATCGACAAGTCCAAGTCCGCCGCCGCGCACGCGCTCAAGGGGCTCAAGTTCATCAGCAAGACCGACGGCTCGGCAGGATGGACGGCCGTCGAGAAGCGATTCGACGACCTCGCAGAGAACGGACTCCTCCATCGCTCCAAGTTCGGGAAGTGCATAGGTACCTCGCCTCGCTTCCACTCGACTCGTCCCAATCAAAATTAAACTATTCATTCCGTTCGTTCCTTCCTTCATAATTGATTTTCAAAATTATTAATTTTATAAACAACTTCTCAGGGATGAAGGAGCTCGCGTTCGCGGGCGAGCTGTTCGACGCGCTGGCGAGGCGCCGGAACATCTCCGGCGACACCATCAGCAAGGCGGAGCTGCTCGAGTTCTGGGACCAAATTTCCGACGCCAGCTTCGACAGCCGCCTGCAGACATTCTTCGACATGTAAGCTGCTGCCAATTAACTAATCTCTTAACTACCATTAATTAACAATACCGCTTATTAGTAATTACTAGATCCTCTGCTTAACCAGCAAGTTACGAATAACGCCTTTCATCAACCAACAGGGTCGATAAGGACGCTGACGGGAGGATCACTGAGGAGGAGGTCAAAGAGGTAAATTCCCGCTACTTCTTCTTACACTACTGGTTCGTTCAGGCGTCTCTCTGAGAACGGCAATGGCCGGACGGTTCTTCTCTGATTTTTCTTTCGACGATGAATAATACTCTACTTGAATAGTAATCTACCTGATTGCCCATGAACATCGGTGTCGTCCACTAGCACCGCATGTTCTGCTGACTTCGACGTACGTGTCCTTATCCTGCAAAATCCCACTCACCAAACAAATTTCCCAGATTCGTCGTTGACCGCGGACAAAAACGGGATGGTCCACGGCGAATCTGGGCTTGCGGATGGTCGAAACAGACGGCCCAGATTTCCCCCTGACGTCATATGCCCTTGTAAAAAACCGTTTTCTACCGTGGTTGCCTAATTCATTCTCTTTTTTTCATAAAAATCATAGTAGCTGGATTTTAGCCGATGGATGAAGTTTTGTCAACTAAGTTTATGAAAAGATTGACCTTTTTGGTCGCCTAATCCATTCATTTTTTTTCAAATAAAATCTCACGTAGCTGAATTTTAGCTAAAATTTTATCAACTAACTAGTAAATTTATGGAAAAGAAGTTTGACATTTTTTGTGCGTTTCTGGTCAGATCATCACGCTGAGCGCGTCCGCGAACGGCCTGCAAAAGGTGACGGAGCAGTCGGAGGAGTACGCCCGGCTGATCATGGAGGAGCTTGATCCCAACAACCTGGGCTACATCGAGCTGTACAACCTGGAGATGCTTCTTCTCCAGGCCCCGAGCCAGTCGATGCGGATCGGCACGACCAACAGCCGCAACCTGAGCCAGATGCTGAGCCAGCACCTCCGGCCGACGTTGGAGCCGAACCCTCTCCGGCGGTGGTACCGCCGCTCCAGCTACTTCCTCGAGGACAACTGGCGGCGCTGCTGGGTGCTGCTCCTGTGGTTCTCCATCTGCTGTGGCCTGTTCGCGTGGAAGTTCGTGCAGTACCGGCGGCGCGCCGTGTTCGAGGTGATGGGGTACTGCGTGTGCGTGGCCAAGGGCGGCGCCGAGACGCTCAAGTTCAACATGGCGCTGATCCTTCTGCCGGTGTGCCGGAACACCATCACGTGGCTCCGCAACCGCACCGCCGCGGGTCGGTTCGTGCCGTTCGACGACAACATCAACTTCCACAAGGTGGTGGCGCTGGGGATCTCCGTCGGCGCCGGGCTGCACATAATCTCCCATTTGACGTGCGACTTCCCGCGGCTGCTGCACGCGAGTGACGAACAGTACGTGCCCATGAAGCCGTTCTTCGGCGAGACGAAGCCGCCCAACTACTGGTGGTTCGTGAAGGGCACCGAGGGGTGGACGGGGCTGGTGATGCTGGTGCTCATGGCCATCGCCTTCACGCTGGCCACGCCGTGGTTCCGCCGGGAGGCTCCGCCTCCCGAAGCCGCTCCACCGGCTCACCGGGTTTAATGCGTTCTGGTACTCGCACCACTTCTTCATCGTCGTCTACGCGCTGCTCATCGTCCACGGCCACTTCCTCTACCTCACCCACAGTGGCAGAAGAAGTCGACGTGGATGTACCTGGCGGTGCCGATGTCCTGTACGCGTGCGAGCGGCTGACGCGGGCGCTGCGGTCGAGCGTCCGGCCGGTGAAGATCCTCAAGGTGGCGGTGTACCCCGGGAACGTGCTGTCGCTGCACTTCTCCAAGCCGCAGGGGTTCAGGTACAAGAGCGGGCAGTACATCTTCGTCAACTGCGCCGCCGTCTCGCCATTCCAGTGGTAAGCAACCCTGCCACCCATAGTTGATTACTAAGCCTGCTTGCTATAGTAGACATACCTCACACTCTTTGAACTGAATTCCAAACGTGCAGGCACCCGTTCTCCATCACGTCGGCGCCAAAGGACGACTACGTCAGCGTCCACATCAGGACGCTGGGTGACTGGACCCGGGAGCTCAAGAACGTCTTCTCAAAGGTCGACCTCGCCATCAATCCCTAAAGCTCAACGCCTAATCAATAGTTTATGAGCGGTGGTTTGACGTTGCGTGTGTGTACGAATCGCAGGTTTGCCGGCCACCGACAGAGGGGAAGAGCGGGCTGCTCCGGGCAGAGTACGACCGCGACGGCGGCGCCGTGTCCAACAGGTACAGCGCCGTGGAAACATATTCTGTTTTCCTGTTCGTTTTCATACAATAAATCAAGTTTCAGTGTATGCGCGTAAAAAAATCCTAGCATGCGGCGTACGTGTGGACGGTTTGGGACGTGCAATGTTGATTGAGCAGGGCTGGGTTGACCGGAGCTGGTCTTGCGCCTCTCTGGTCAGGGTGTGTATGTGAGTTTGGGGCTGAGCTCAGGGGGTAGGTGGCGGTAGTACCCCTGCCACTAACAATCTACCCACTAGTTTCATTACTACGACCACTTCCACGCATGCGTCAAAGCAGTATTTATAGGCTACGAGTCGATAGCCGCCTCCTTTGACCTCATGTTCTATTTATGTTTTCTGTTACGATTCAGAACAGAGGACGAATTCTTGCACGGATTACTTCACATTGTTATATGATGCGATGTTATTATAGATAAAATAACGTAAGGAATGCGAAAAATGTTTCTTACTTCTGCTACATCAGACATGCACATAATGTCGGTCGAGACTCTAGAGTCGGTTGGCTCACATGGCAAAGTCTCTAGCTCTCGGTACGAGTTGACCTCTGCACTCCGCGGGATCTTTGCCACTGTTTTTTTGCGCATAACAGCTGGCCGGCTGATTGATTAGTTAAGTGTAAGGCGCAACTGGCGGATTAGTGCTGGTGCATTACAGCATTAGCATGCTCTAATGTGTTGCCATGTGTCTCCGGAAGAGTCTTCCGGGAAGAAGAGGGACGGTCTTAGTTGAGGATAGAATAAGAATAATTTGTAGTGTTGGTGATGCGAATCTATCCTTTACTAATTAACTATAGAGCTCACTGAAACGAATGAGGTAAATCTGTAACTTACAAAAAATGTGATTGTGCTGCAGCTTCCCGCGGGTGCTGATCGACGGTCCGTACGGCGCGCCGGCGCAGGACTACAAGCAGTACGACATCGTGCTGCTGGTGGGGCTGGGCATCGGCGCCACGCCCATGATCTCCATCCTCAAGGACATCATCAACAACATGAAGCGGCTCGACGGCGACGTCGAGTCCGGCAACAACCTTGGCGGGGGCGACGCGAGCGTGTCGTCGGCGTCGTTCCGGACCAGGCGCGCCTACTTCTACTGGGTGACGCGGGAGCAGGGTCCTTCGAGTGGTTCCGCGGCGTCATGGACGAGGTGGCCGAGACCGACAAGAAGGGCGTCATCGAGCTCCACAACTACTGCACCAGCGTCTACGAGGAAGGCGACGCCCGCTCCGCGCTCATCGCCATGCTCCAGTCCCTCAACCACGCCAAGAACGGCGTCGACGTCGTCTCCGGCACCCGCGTCAAGACCCATTTCGCACGGCCAAACTGGCGGAACGTCTACAAGCGCATCGCCCTCAACCACCGCGAACAGCGCGTCGGTCAGTACCACAACTCTTCTCTTTCATGATACCGTATAGTAGTAGATCCAAGCCATATCATTCTAAGTAGTTCCATCTTAGAAACTCTAGTAAGTTTCATGCTTTCTCGGTAGTAGTATGACATGGTCCAAGTTGCGTCTCAGAGACCGTGAAAAGTCAGGTACCGGTTTGGTTTACTCTTCTACGAGACTTCTCCCGCGGATCGCCGTGAGAGGAGCCTCCTACCAAACCTGATGCTAGACTCTACTTCAAGTGTAATGGGGATGGCCTAACTTTCTTTGGAGAACCCCAGTTGACAAGGACATGCACGATCCTTGTCAGGATCTGAGGGGTATGTGTTCAACTGGAACTGGCCATGGATTGGGAGAAGTAGCCAAGGTTGAACGGGATCCTGCTAGATTAGGGCCAACCAATCACTGATGCTTGCTGATGGCTACCACCAACATTAACTGCTCGGCATAAATTAAAACCATTCCATTTGTAGAACCATAGATTGGGGGCACCATAGCCTTTTGGTATGCAGGGATAAGTAAGACATAGCTTAGGTACCAACCGATCGTTGTTTCTTGCCGATGGTTACAACAACTCAAGAAATTGTAAGCAGAGTAAGCCTAGATAGAAAATTTTATCATATGCATGAACTATCTCAAATTCTTCACCGTAAATTAATTAAGCTCAGTTATATGCACATAAGATTCCTAAAATATTCTCCCTTACCTAACTGAGTCATATCAGACAAGGCATGATCTTATCGCCTCAATCTTTACCACTCACGTCTGTCAGCATCATATTTTGTGCACACATAGCATTATTTCTTTGAGTTGACACTAACTCTATGATTCTTGGATAACAGGAGTATTCTACTGTGGCGCACCGGTGCTGACCAAGGAGCTACGCGAGCTTGCGCAGGATTTCTCGAGAAAGACAAGTACAAAATTCGAGTTCCACAAGGAGAATTTCTAATTTTTTGCAGCCAATCCAGCCACAAGAAGTTTCTCTTTTTGCGGAAACCCGTGTTAATTTAGTACATACCAAGTTCTACACATATGGAAAGTAGAGGGGCTAGATAAAAGTAGGTATTGGTTGATTGTGACCAGTTGGGTCAGAGTTTCATCAGTTTTTGCTGTAGACGAATAATCCAATGCCCCCTTGTACATATATTCTCTTCTCCGATATAATCTGTGTTACTTAGAGTAGACAGGTGGTCAGTGAGTACATATATAGTGGCATGTTGTGGAGATTGATGGCATGATCAGCTAAAAAAGAATCACAATGTTTGGCAAGCATAAGAAAGTTTGGCCGATGTGGAAAGAAAGTCTACTGTGGCTGCTATCAGTTGAGGAGCTGAAAGCATATTTGATGTTGGAGCACTATCTGGTGGGCAACAGCCATTAACAACCTCAACCATTGAGTCCTCCTAACAGATTAGCGTTCTAGATGATGAACATAATAATTGGATATCTATGTTATTTTTGTTCCTTTTGTGTTTCTTTCGTTGTATCCTGTGAAGTACAGGACAAAAGCAAAGTGCAGCACATGGCAAAAAAACGTTTGTGGATGCATACACATGTTGAAAATAATGAGTTATTCCTTTTTATTTGGCTTCATTGTTTCTTTCTTAAGGTGAAATCCATGAGATGTGGCTATGGAAGTCCAAAGAGTTACGGAGACATCTAAAACAATCAAATGTTATGATGACACTAAGATGCACCTAGAAGGCTAGAACCCTAAAAAAATAAAGATGCATCCCCCCTAACAAAGAAAATAATATCCAAATTCACTCTACACTTTGAAAGGAAAAAGATAAACAGCACATCTAAGACGGGAGCAGATGCAAACTTTCATTTAGAGTTGTCAATCTGTATCAAAGATATAATCCTGAAATCAACCCTTAAATGATTTTTAATGCTAATGAAAATGGGCCAAGCACATGCATTGTCATGTATCCATCCAAAACGCAGGACAAAGAAGCCACAGTAAAATCTACAGCTTGACTTTTTGGTGATAGATTATTGCTTGGTATCACTTCAATAAATGAGACATGACTGTACGAAGAATAACATCTATGACTAAGACTACGACTTAATTATGTTAATTGCGATGTGTCTCATTTGATCATCAGTTGTTTTAAAATGACATGCAAACTGACAGAAGTTCCATTTCCGCATCTTGGGGATTGCTTGCTCCATAAAATCCAAGGATCTCTTACTTATGGAAATATGTAATCGATAATAGATGCTGCGGAACGTTAAAAAAAAGAAAATTATGTTTTTTATTGTGGTAAATATTGGCATTATACTTCTTGCAGTATTACACATACATATCTTTCCGACAAAGTATTACACATACATACAGTTTAAGAAACAATTCTGGGTCATGGAAGAAATGCTTCCCTACACCAGAATTGCCTCTCAACACCATGGTAATAGTTGCTTTCTGTTAAACAATTCTGGCGTAATATATTCTATAGCACGACAAGTCTTACCATCAACCTTCCTCATTTGCTTGGCTGTGAAAAGAAAGAAACCATTTTCATGAATCGCCAACATCAGTAAGGAAATATGTTGGTGAAGAAAAACCGATGATTTGAAAATATTCCAAACTTTGTTATCATTGATGAAAACCTGAGACTGAAAGAGATGGAGGAACCAAGTCATCTGAAATGAAAAGCAAACGCATAAATGCCATGTGTATACTTCGGTTGTCATCATCCACAAGACCAATTGTACTGTAATTCAGCAACAGAAGGAAAAAGAACACACTAGGCATTAACATGACAAACTCAAATTGATGTTACCTCCCACCGCAGAAGCGTAATTGACCACCTAACAAGTTATCCAATAAGTCTGGAACAATATAGCACAGGACCCTCAGTTGTAGATCCAGTGAAGCAAGCACCCTGATATTAACTTGCTCCTGATGCTCAGATAACGATGCAGATAGTCATGAAAAAAAATCCAAAAATAGTTCACGACATTGACACAAAGAAATTTACCACACCGCAAAGATTAAAATCTTATCTAAACCTCCATATATGATATTTTGAGTTTTTATTTCTCAATGTGTAGATAAAATTTATAAATTGGTAGAAATTTGGAATTATTCATCATGTCTTAACATTATCAAAACATTGTTTTTACATTTATTAAGCGTTGGCAGCCAGTAGCAGTGGATATTTCCTCAGTTACCCTCAATGATGAACCGCATCAGCTACAAAAGCATCTCACAAACTTGTGTACATTACATTGGCCAAGTGGTCTTACCTTGGGAGGGAGCTTTCAGAGTGAGAAAGAAGGCAGGGAAAAGAAATAGACCTCCTCAACCGCATGTCCGCAAGGAACAAAAGACAACAATACTAAACAAACGGTATGGAGTTCCACTGAGTAAAGCGAAAGGAAAAGCAAGGCTGCGACACATACAGTCTACAGAATGCTAACATTGGTGATGATGAAGCAAAGAGACTGGCTTGTTGCTTGACGAACTTCTCACGTCAAACTGACATAAGATTGCACAACTTGGCTGTGCTTGTGCAACACTAATGAGATAGCAACAGCACCATGCAGAGATAATGCATAGGGTCCAGGATTATTATTATTATCATGGAAGGGGTCCAGGCTTAACAAGCCACCTGTAAGTTAAACGGATACAAGGTTCTGGTCTCGATCTGTGTGTTGCAATACTCATCTTTCAGACTCATGACCATAGTTCTACAGGAATTAATCAGGCAGGTCATATGGCATATACAGTATAGGGTGTAAAACGTTCACTGTGCTGAAATTCTGTCCATATACATAACCAGATCGAAACATGAAAATCATTAGCCCATGGATCAATTTCATAATAATTGGATCCACTATCTTGACTCGTCTCATAATAATCAGTAAGACCATGGAAAATCAGTAGTCTTGTTGTCAGTTATTTCCATCTCTCTGAACTTCATCATTCTGGCCATCAGCCGCTCAACAATATCTGAATCTGGTGCAAACATTGCATGGGTGATGCCAACCACACCAGGGTTCTGACTGTTGAGCACCGAGAATGTTGTTGCGAGACCGAAACCATAGTTCATGATGAAGTGAACTAAACCGCGGGGAAAGATGAACACATCCCCCTCACAAAGAGTCTTCTGAAACAGCTTACCCTTGGTGTCAAAGAAACCAGCCAGCACGCTGCCACCATGCACAAACATCATCTCCGACGCCCTTGGGTGAGAGTGGGGAAGCACTGCTCCGTAGGGGGCAATGTCGATCCGTGATATCGACATGCCAAGGGTGTTCAGGCCAGGGAACTCGGCGGCAGTGACGATGTTTGCCGATGACCGGACCATGTTGTCTAAGTCCCCAGCATGGTTGAGAAGCAATGTCTTGAAATCAGATGCTAGTATGGTGCTAGGGTGCTTGCAGATGAAACCATTCATGAACAGCTTCCTTTCACTCTGAGGTGCCATAGGGCACACATCTTGAAGAGGTGGACTATCTGATAGGCTTGCTGGAGAAAGGCCAAGGAGGACAATGCAGGAAAACAAGACAGTGAAGAGCTTCATCTCTTGGACTTGGAGCTCTCAGGGACAGAGATGGAGGAGTAAACCATGGGTTTAAATAATGTGCTGAGAAAGGAGTACAACCAAAGCTAAGTCTGTGTAACTTGTATAAGATTCTCTTGGAGTTCACTGCAGAATTTGCTTTCGATTGTGGCCAAAGCAAAGAATATAGTAACTGCTTATAGATAATGCCATGGCACCGCAAGATGTTCTACTTACAACAGCAAACAAAGTTCTGATCCAAAACACCTCTGATTTTTACGACAAGTGCCGGATCAGTACAAGTGGATACACTTCAACAGCCAGTCCCAAACCACCACATGCCATCTATCATTGTTTACAACATTTGAGCTTGCATCAAGTTTGACCTTACAATAGTTGTCAGGAAAACAAAAGCTCAAAGACAGAAGCAGGAGGGTAGCTAACTGAGCATCTGTTAAATGCCCCTAAGAAAAACCATGGCATGAAACAGACAGCATTGAGTTGCATATGACTATAACTGCTTGAGCAGTCACCTTCTTTTCCTAGTTCCCCCAGAAGAGGTATCTTCAGATTGCGCTGGAGTCGGCTTGGCACTGACCTTTGCATTAGTTGGTGGGTTTTTAAGCTCTTCAGATATAGCAAGGGCAGAAGAATATTGCTTAATCCTCCAAGAAATGAGAATGCTTGACACAATACCAAGTATTGGGAACAAGTAAGAGTAGATATGGGACTTTTTAGATCCTGTAGTAGAGGCCACTGCTGCACCAGCAAGGCTCACAATGGAAACATTCTGTAGGATCATTGGTAAGCAGCCAGCAATTGTAGGAAGGAGAAAATCTCTGAAAAATCCAACATCGGTGGCTGATAGAGCATAATTGATGATGTATGAAGGCAGAGGAGAAAATCTAGCAAGTAATACAAATTTCCAGCCATCCTTCTCAACTCCCTTAACCACGACATGGAAGTACTTATTTCTTTGTAACCAATCCATTGCTGAAGTGAAGTACTTGAAAATTGCCCTGAGAAAATCAGAAAAGGAACATTAGAAAAGAGGACCAGAACTGAATTACAAGTCATGAATCACTAGTGTATACAGAAGCAATTGTAGGAAGGAGAAAATATCTGAAATATCCACCGGTGGCATATTTAGCAAATGATTACAGAAGTTGATATGGGAAAAAAAAGTGTTTCGGGACACCGATCTGACAGTTTAGCAGATGAACATCCAAAAACCTATAATGGAGCCCGAGCTACATGGAGCTCGTTTTTAAAAAAATTCAAAATCGACATTTTGAAGTTCCAAAAATCACGAAAAAATTCCCGGATGTAGATATTGTGTAGATCTACAATCGTGTAAATTTTCAAGTCCAAATACGCTGTATTTTAGTCTGCACAAAAAAGACAAACGGGTGGATCTGGTGGTGAAGAATACACAGTTTCAAAAATTTGAAATTTCTCCCGATTTGTCTTTTTTGTACAGACCAAACTATAATGAATTTGGAGCTGAAAATTTGTATGATTGTAGATCTGAACAATGTCTACATCCAGGAATTTTTTCGTGATTTTTGGAAACTTAAAAATGTGGATTTCGAATTTTCAAAAAAACGAGCTCCATGTAGCTCGGGCTCCAAAAATCCACTCTCACAGCATAAAGTGCAATTTTGGCAGATGAAAATCAGTATAGAGGGCAATTACCACTAGATCCCTCTTAAGTGTATGAAATTAGACTTCACTAGGGTACAGTAAACGATAAAGACTACTGTGGCTTCTTTAGAGAAATCTCACCCTTTACGATATTTTTTTAATAAAAACAGAAGGATAATCCCAGACTGAATTCTTTGTAATGTGTACAAGGTAGTTAGCCTAAGACCGCATACACATATTGAAGTTTGATCAGATTTACTGTTGAGATGTGGTACCGACGTACCGTACAGCCTATCTCACATTATGAACAACATATGAGTTAACCAAAAAGCATTTTAGAATTTCGCAATACTTGAGGATGATTGAATTTGTTGTTCAGGAATCAAAGTTGTGGTGGCAACCACTATGCACAACACATATTACTGTTCTAAAAGGCAAATGCCTAGGAGGTGCCAGGCTGCCAGCTTCCCAACCAGACAGTCAAGGAAGAGATCTGATCTTCACCCGAGCAGCGCCTTTTAGAACAATGCCTATTGGCATAAGTAAGAGATACACAAATATGAAAAAAGACGAAACTCAGCTTTTGATGATTCTCCTTTAAGAACTGAAGGACCTATGTATAACATTGAGAAGTTCATTATGTCCTGCATCTAGCCTGTTTCATCTTGTTAGTTTGTTCTGAATATGTTGGTGCACGTAACATGTACTGAGGAGAACAGCTGCATAGGTAACAAACCTAAATTTCAATAATTGGTTTCCATGCATAATTATTATCCATGAAACGTCCCGATTCTTTTTGTTTTTGCTAGAGAACAGGAATATTAATGCATCACAAATGCAGATATGGGGGAAGAGGTTGCAGAAGCCTATATTGACACTGCACCTCTAACCAATACGAAACCAAAATGGCTTCAATGCTAGGCCAATCATCTGAAAGCCCGAGCTTAAGTAACTTAGCTCATGATTAATCAATAAAACATGTTGCTAAGATTGGATAAACTTTTAACCTCAAAACTCTATACATACAGCACCTAAAAACAAATATAATATTCTTTAAACTATACAGCTATGCTTCTTTCCTGGCCTTTCTAGGAAATTGGTTCATTGCCACCTTTATACCATATATAGCATTATCAGTTTCAGTATTTGCATTAAGAAGTCTAAGATACAAACTGAATATAGAATATGAATAATCTTAGAAAGCACAATGGTATGTGTAAAAGAGCTGCTAAATGAAAAAAAAAAACGCTCAACACTTTACCGAGACACTCACATGATGAGATACTAGGTATATAATGTCGCTTTGAGTTCATATGTTTTAATAAACTTAAGAGATAAACTAAAATCAATGAATGTTCCAATTGAGTTCGCACACTCAGCTCCAACATATTTCCAATTGTCCTATTTTGGTCAAGCCCAACAATTTTTTTACCATCACTCTGTTCTGGGAACCATTGCTGGTGTAAGATTGCTGAGCAGCCTCTCCAATTCAGCAACTCACAAATTCGGATACATTCGTAAGCACACCGATAGAATGAAATTCTGAGTAAATGTGAGATTTTTGTCGCATTTAACTAGAAACATGCCGTCATGCCCCTAATCTATTAAACCACCATGTGAATCGAGGATACAGGACCATGTGAATCGAGGTTGCAACAATTCAGCATGAAGCAAAGAATCCTGTAATGTTCCAACTCCAAGGTGGAAGCCAGCCAGGAAAAATGGAAAAACAATATCTGCATTTTATTAACTTGAAAAAAACTTCTCCAAGCAACTTCCTTCTTAGGGCCGGCCCACAGGCCGGGGCGACGGGGCGACCGCCCTGGGCCCTAGGGAGATAGGGGCCCCGGCCCAGCTAGTATTCCAGTATATGTACTATGCGGTCAACTACAAAAAAAAACAATTGGGTCCAGTGTCACGGATGGATCGATCGAGTCTGCTCTCTGCTGCCGCAAAGCGCACACGCACGGCCACACCCATGACCCATCGATCTCCTCCAATCTCGTCTGAGTCGTCTCCTCGCCTCCTCCCCAAATTCTCAAATCCCCATAACCGCGCCGCCGCCGCTGCTTCATCGTGTTGTGCACTTCCAAATTCGAGGCGACGAGGCCGCCGCTCCCGTGCAGAGATTAATGGAGACCAACGGTGCTATCCCCTTCCCCAACCATCTCTCTTTCCATCCTCAACGTCTCACTCCTTCCCTTAATCCGGTACTCCTTTTATTCGCTGTTAAATAGCCCGGCTCCCGGTTTTGACTCCATCTCACATCTCCAATTCTTCTCTGAGAACATCTGATCATTTAGTTATCTGGATCATTACAAATAAATAATTTGTGGTGTTTATTTTATTGTCCCTATACAAAGACTACTATGCTATGTACTGATAAGTACTATTGCCAGTGAAATATGATACATTCTAGCCTACAAGGGCCCCATTTTGTGGTACCGCCCCAGGGCCTCGGAAACGTATGGACCGGCCCTGTTCCTTCTCACCATTCTTGAACTGATCACCATGACCGGTGCCAAACACGCAATTAACTCAAAATTTGAGATAGCGCGCACAGAGTAGCAATTCTAGATCTCTCCAGTACCATGAACAGCCAAAAACAATTTATCCAAGGCGACAGCAAGGCAGGAAAATTAGGGAAATGAGGGAGGGGTGTCTCGACCTGCCGATCCAGAAGGAAAGCGAGGCGCCGAGGATCTTGGCGGAGAAGACGCAGGCCACGCCGGGAAGGAACCCGAAGACCAGCGCGGCGGCGCCCTCGAAGAAGATGGCGTAGGGCGGGCACAGCGCAAGGGTGAGCGCATGGGCGGAGACGTAGGCGGGCGCCGCCCAGGGCCCCAGCGAGCTCCTCCCTCGCCGGAACGCCGCCACCGCCGCCTCCCCGTCCCACCCGTACCGTCGCCCCGCCGACACCGCGACTGCCACCGCCGCGAACGCCGCCAACCCGCGCGCCCACCCCTTCGTCGTCCTCGCCATTTCTGCCGGCCGGTGGTTAAGCCGCTGCTTGGAGCAGCTGTACGTATCTGACTATCTGTGAAACGCGGCGACGGCGACGGCGTGCAGCGAGAGAGAACGCAAGAGGAAAACTAAAGTGGGGCACGCAGAAGCTGGTGACGTGGTTTGGCGGCTGTGGACGGTCGGATCGGAATCTCGCTGTTGGATCGCGCTATGCTATCGGTTCAACAGAACTGCGGCGAGTCTGCGACGACACAAGGGAATGTGCACTTCCGGAGTGCGAGTGGGCTGGACCGCTAGGCCTCCCTTCCCATAACCATTTTCATATTCTCAAAACAACTACGAATACAAATATGGATATTGTTGGATGCGAATGCGGAGCGGATGTTATTTGAATACAGATGCGGATTGAATGTTCTCTTAATTCGGAATGAAAACGAATAAAACAAAAAATAATAGACATGTGTCTTATAACGATTCATTTATAGAATGGTACAGTGATAAATATAGCTATCATAAAGCTATTCCGTGTGCTAGTTGGCCTCCCGTCCCCTTCCCCTCCTCTTCCTCTCTTCTCCCTCTCCCCTCCCCCTTGAAAGTCTTCCTTCTCTGGCCAGATCCGGCCGCTCCCGCCGCCGGCGCTTGCGCTGGCCGGCGTGGAGATGGTCTAGGGTGCCGGCCTTCGGTGTACAGCAGTAGTTTAGGCAGTAGTTTCGTTTGCGTCGAGTTTTCCTTGTTGGAGGTTGGCGTCCTGCCGTCTTCTCTTTCCCGAAGGTTCTCAGCTATGGCGTTTTGGCGCGGCGCCGAGCTGGTCTTCCTCTCGACCTCTGTTAAGCCTCCAGGGTGGAGGAGTGACGGTCGAATCGAAGGCAACCTTCTTCAATAAGTGCTTCTGCATCTTGGCTCTGCTTGCTGCTCTCCTTTTCCTGGCCGACCTTGGTGGCGAGGGGAGGAGAAGAGGAGCGGGTGGAGGATGGTGCTGGCCGGTCTCTCCGGCGTGGGAGTTGACCTCGCGTTCGAGCGCGGCGCGAGTAAGCTGCTGTTTTCCGTCCCCGGCAGGCTTCCAAGGAGGAAGCCGAAGCAGGTGGTGGCGGCAGCAAGCTCCCTCTTCAAGCGTTGCGGCCTTCTTCTGGGGTGCGGATTGCGGTGGCTGCCTCTTCCTCTGGCCGGCCGTGGCGGCGAGGGGCGGAAGAGGAGCTGCTGATTTTCCCGTGCTCCGGTGGAGTTTCTTTGGTCGGGTTTGGATCCAGTGCAGGGGAGACGGCGCGATGGATCTGGAGGGTGGAGCGCCTTGGCCGATGGGCGTTCATCGAGTCAAGTTCCGGCGTCTGACGGCGGGCGGCTCTTGCGGCTTCTACATGCGTGGGGGTGCTTCTTCTTCCAGAGTGGTTTGCGGCCTCGCTTCTCCTCCTTCGCCGGTGCTGGAGAGCGGCGGCGGCCGTCGCGGTGGTTCAGCGGTTTGCGCTGTTGTACTGGTTTTCCTTTTCCGGCTGTTTAAGTCTGTGTATTGTATTCTGTACGAATTCTTCCGATGAATATATGCAGGCTTTCCCTCAAAAAAAATATAGCTATCATAGGAAAATATATTTGACCACTTTCTTACTCATTTAGGTTAGTTAATTGACATATAAAGTTAGAGTCAAAAATTGGTTAACCTAATTTTATTGGGATACAGATATACCCATTTCCATATCCATACTTGTCTCAAAATTTAATACCACATTTTTAACAAATCCAAACATTTACCACTTCCATTTCAATTTCGTTCGGATTCGGATATTTACCACTTCTATTTTAAATTTCTCGAATATGAATGTCGGATAATTCAGATTATCCCACCAACTCCCAACCCCAGCTAGGCCTATAACTCGGATGGGTGTAGTTATTAGGGCATCTCCAAAGCCCGGATCCAAACGGACACACCAAAATTTCGTGTGTGCTCCGTTTGGGTCGCATACTGATACCGGTTGTGTTCGGCGGCCCGCGCGGTACACCCAATGCAACAGTCACATTTAAATTTTTTGGATTCATATATAGTAGCGAGCTGCGAAAGGCCATTTTTGATTAAAACATAGGGGGCGGACCACAAACGGCATAGTTTACACTAACTAAAATAGCGGCCTACTCCTCGTCGTCGTCGTCGACGAGGTGGATGTGCATCAGCGCGTCCAGAGATGGGCAGGCGGCACACGGGCCGATGGCGTAGACGGCTGCCCTTCCGGCGTCTTGGGACCAAGGCAGTCCAGCACCAGGTCTGTTCGTAGAGCTCTGCGGGGGCTCCCCTTGTCCAGCCCTGCCCACCATGGCCCAGGCTCTTGCTCTGGCTCATGCCCAGCCCTCGAAGTACACTCGACGGTGCTGGTCGTGTTCGTCGAAGAACCAGGTGTACCAAAAGTGTTGTCTTCGGCAAACAAGGGTATCGGCGAGTTCGTCTGAGAGCATGACCCTACGCTAGCGAATCTCCCGCTCGCCTGCTAAGTCACTCGCCGAAAAGGACTGGCCCGAATCCTCTCCGGATTCATGTGCCAGTAGTCCGACAGATGCACGTCGGACCAGAGCACTGAAATGGCGTTGTCCCAGTATCACTAGCACATGTCGATACCCAAGTACGACCGCCGCCGACGCGGCGAATCCACCACCACCTGCGACGACAGCTGGAATGGGGCAGGGGCCGTGTGGCGGTGTTGCCCCAATGAGGAGTCGGCCTCGTGGTCGTGCTTCCCCTTGCCGGTCCACTTAAGCGGCATTGTGGCGAAGCTAGGATTTTTGTCCCAGTGGCAGGGGAGCACATAGTGGATACTGGAGTGGGGTGAGTGGGCGCTTCCCTAACATGCGTGGCATTAAAAAGAAACCGGTGGGGCGGCGAGGGGTCGGTTGGGTCGATGCCGAGTGGGACCATGGCAGAAACTGAGCAGACGCGTGGAGCGTCCTTCTCTTATCCGTGTGGATGCAATATTTCGGGTCAGGAATGAGTCAGAGCGGACGTGAAATGGACGCGCGGCTGAAATGCGTCCTGCTTTGGGCCGTGGTTTCTGTACACACGGACAGAAACGTGCGCGGGCAGACGATATGTCTTCCCGTGTTGAAGTTGCCCTTAGACTAAGTTTTTCTTTTCAACCCATCTATCTCATAACATTAAATGTTATTAACGATTATATACTTTGTTTTTTAAAAAGACTAGATGTGTTATAAGAGTTCATTAGCACGAAGTATTCTAAACATAATAAATAATATATCAAGATTTTTGGATCACCTAACGACACAACCACCGCCAGAGCGAGCCGCTGTCACATAACGACACAACCACCGCCAGAGCGATCCGCCTACACGTCGTTGTTGCCCGCTCCCTAATGGAGCCAATCTGATTTTGTTGATGACAGTCAGAAAGTCTTGTGCACGTGCTCTAAATAGAGCGCCCTAAAGCGAAAGTCATAGCCCTTGACCTTTTGAATTGATCTGAATTTTCTCACACTAAACCTGCAACACAAGTAAAAAAAACAAGTTTCATCACTCTAAGGGAGAAGCGTCCTGCTAAATATAACTGACGAGATCATGGCCCATGAGGTGGACAAGGATACAAGAAAACCTTACTTTTTTTCCGCACAACGTCATTATAACCACTATACTATCGCCGATGGTTGACAAAACTCTAATTTTAAGGACGTAACTACAACATCGAGTGCAAATCCGAGGTCCCCACCCCCTCCCATTACCGGAGGGGCAAGCGAAAGAGGTGGGGACCCGTGGATTCTCGGACGAAGACGGAGGAGATGCTGCTAGGGTTTTCTCTTCCTAGGCGAACATGTGTACCACGGAAACTCCAAAATATATAATTTTAAGTGAGATCAAATCGAATATCCTTTCTGCCAATAATCAATCCTCCAACCACCAAAGCCCACCACTACCCCATTTTTTAGTCAAACACTAGGCAACATGGTGCGGCGATACGCCGCACCCGTGTGGTTGAAATGTCAACTTTGTGTATAGACGAACTGTCAAAAAATATTTAAGTTTGGTGACTTTGGAAGAAGGCAAAGAAAAAGATAAAAGAATAGGAAAAATGAAAACACGCAAAGGAAAAGAAGGGGTTTGTCATTTCGAGTATCTCCAAATATTTAGCAAGTTTGAATGTTCAAATATGGTTGTATTTTGCCATAAATATGTAATTTAACTACATAATTAGGGAGAATGCAATATGTGAGCATTTATCAAATTTAACTCCATATAATTAGGAAAAATGCATTTAGATTATCTACAAAAACTCGGCGTGGCGACACGACGCACCCTTTTTGTTAACTCATCTGCCGTGGTTAAAGATCAGCAGCCGTAAATTATAGTCGAGAAGGTCGAGAAATTCACGTCGAATTTACTGTGGAAAGTTGTCAAAAAAATTCCCTATTTGTAATTGCAGTCCATTTTTTTTTTCAAATTGCATACCAAATGTATGAGTCTATTTGGCAATGTAGTTAGTTTACGCTCATGAGTATCATGTTTAGATGAACTAAAAAAATTCCGCATTTTCAATAAGCAGGAATTTGTCTGAAATGACAAATCTTTCCGTACTTGTATATAGTAAAACAATTTAGTTACCACAACATTTATGTGTTAATTTGGCAATGTAGTTAATTTGGCCATCATGCCTAAGGAAACAATTATTGGTGTAAATAATTCAGCTAACTTTTACCGAAAATAGAAACAAATTCATGTAAGTTGGGAAGATAATGCAGAGTGCCGCCGCGCTCGTTGTGATCCAAAATGTTGAAATCCGTCGGAATTTGTCGTCTAGGGTATCTCCAAATATTTGGCAAATTTAAATGCTCAAATATGTTTGCATTTTGGCATAAATATTTAATTTAACTCCGTAATTAGAGAAAGTGCATTATGTGAGCATTTGTGGAATTTAACTACATAATTAGAGAGAGTTCAGTTAGATTGTGTCCAAATATTAACCAAATTGAAATGATCAAATATATTTGTATTTTGCCGTAAATAGTTAGCATTTTTTTTGGAGCATCTTGATATATTTTAGAGTATCTCCAATTTTTTAGCAAAATGAAATGTTCAAATATGTTTGTATTTTGCCATAAATATTTATTTAACTCCATAATCAGAGGAAATGCATTATATGTCCATAATTAGAGGAAATGCATTTAGGTTGTCTCCAAATATTGACCAAATTGAAATGTTCAAACATGTTTGCATTCTGCCATAAATAGTTAGCATTTTTTTCTGATCATTTTGATATATTTTTTCACATTTTTCCGATGGGTAGATTCAAAGCTATTGATTTTACAATATTTATCATTTTCTGGAAATTGTTTCCGAAAACTGGCCCCACCTGTCAGGATTTTAACAATTTCTCTAAATATTTCAAAAAAGAAAAAAAAAACTGACAGGCCGGCCCACTGCGACGTCGTGTTGACGTCAGCAATGGACACGGCGGCCGTGTCGAGCACGGCGGCGTCGCATCCGCGCGATCTGGGACGCGCGGCTGGGCGCGTTGGACGCGCGTGGACGCGGGCTGCACGGGAGTGGCGGCGCCGCTGCATTTTGGTCGCCGGAGCGTCGCCGGCGGCGTCCGAGCGCGGCGGCCGGAGCAAGCCCACGGCGGCGACGATTCCGGCGCGCCTCGGGCGTCCCAGCATGCGGCTCTCGGCGAGGATGGAGAGGACGCGGCGACTGAGCTCGCTGTATGCTTCGATTTGAGCGGGGAGGAGCGGAACGGCGGGGGCGCGCGTCGGCGGCGGGCTCGGGGTCGCGCGAGAGAGAGAAGAAGAGGGAGGGAGATGTGGGGGTGTTTTTGCAGGAAAGTCCCTGGATTTTCCTGGAACTGCAAATAGGTCCCTCTTCGCGAGGAGCTGTGGGTTGTTCGGCAGTTTGTCGATCTGGGAGGTGTTTTTTTTGCAAAAATGGTGCGCCAAAATTCGTGCGCGGCGGGTGACCGGCTGCAAACCGGCGACCGGCGCGGCTCACCTCGCCCCTCTGCCACGCGTCGGCGTGTGATTGGCTAAAATTCGGTCGGAACAGTGACCCGCACCACAGAGCTAATCTGAGCCATCTGTTCACGCGATCGGACGTGGCGCGCTGGAGAAGGGGTGATCCTTTCCAGCCATATATTGATCTATCTATTCCGGACGATACCAACAAACACGAGACAGGGACCCTCTGATTTCAGCGGAGACATTTTTAGAACAGAAGCAGACGAGCAGCAAACGGCAAACCAGCAACCATCTCACGCAAAGCCTGCACCCCCTGCTCCATTACATCCCTTCTATCTCTGCCTCCCTCGCGCGCACGCCAGGTGTTGGCCATGCGGCTTCCACATCGACACCGCCCGCCGCCGCCGTGTCTCTACCTCCTGCTCTTCGCCGCCCTCTGTTTCACTGTCCTGAAAACCGCCGCCGAAGCGCCAAGAACAGGAAGCACAGGAGAAGGCGGCATCGCGAGCGTCACCAGAATCATGGTATGAATAGGTTGGGAGGAATCGTGTTCGTGTAATATGATTGACGCCGAGGCAGTGAAATATCTCTGAACTTTCCTATCTAGATTATAGTGTTTCCGACATATCACACCCGGTTCCTGCTTACTTCAGTTTGCAAGCACTTAATTTTTTTTCTTCTTTTCTTTGATATAATCCGCGGTCTGTTGGACTGTGACAATGTGAGCAATCTATAGAGTTCAACCTACAGTTAAACTGATGGGCTTCTCCATTAGATTAGTTGGATTTCTGTGTTCAAATTTCTTACCACCGGTGTTTCTCTGTTGAGAACAAGCTGGTTGGGGATCGTCAACCGAGCACATTAGATATACCCAGTGGCCAGAACTATTGGTTTATACCGTGATTCTATTCCGGCGTTGCTCCCACACCAGCCACAGATTTTCCAGATTCGTGTTTCTGCAGATTATCTGGTGCCTCACCATAAGATCATAAATTATTCATGTACATTCCCTCATGCAGCAGCTCCTTTATAGTTTATTGTATTTTGGAACAGGCGTGGGTCGTGTGGCCACAAAAATGCGCATCATTACCATTAGCAACGAGTGGGAAGAGTCACTCATATACTCTTGTATCGAAATACCACAAGATTTGGAAGCCAGGAATTTGTATACTGTTAAATTTGGCGTTACTGTTCTCAAATTTGGATTATCGGAATTATCAGATTACCTGTCCATTTTCAGGCCACGGAGGTTAAAGATGTTTTGAAACAAGAACCAGTTAGCGGTGTGATTGCCTTGAAGGATTCCATGAAGTATTTTGATGCTGATTTTTTCAACGATTCAAAAGTAATTTCGAAACATTCACTTACAGTTTTCGTGTCCACATAAAGTGTTAATATTTTTTCGAAGAAATAACGTGTTAGTGTTATTGTTGTGACTACCTACACTGCCCTGGGTTCCGCTAGCTACGTGAAATGGAAGATGGTGCTAAAGAAATTAATGTACCTGCATTTAGAGAAAACCGAAAGTTGGTAGCTTTGGAGAATGGTGGATTGCATAACCCTTCCGTTCTTGTCTTCAATTCATCATGGAGTGGCAAAAGCAAAGGTAAGGATAGTAAAAGATTCAACTATCCTCACACCTCTGCGGTTCATCGCCCTAGTAATGATGAAGATATTGCCTTTATGTCGGTCAGTTTTCTACCGTTTCATCATATATTGATGCTAGCTTTTAAATTATTTCTGTCTGATTAGATAATCTCCATGTCAGATAGTTGATCTTGGGGACCTTATTAGGACAAAGAAAATAACATCACGTGAACTTACTGATGTATTCTTAAGGAGATTAAAAAGGTTAGTCTATTTTTTGACTTCCTCACATTTTTCACATGACTTATGTGAGTATAACGTTGGACTGCGAATTATGTTTATTCTAATCATATGATTGTGTGATATTTTGTTTAGGTATGGTACTGTTCTCGAATCCGTTGTTACATACACTGAAGATTTGGCATACAAACAAGCAAAAGAGGCAGATGACTTACTGGAGCAAGGAAAATACCTTGGTATGCTACAAATCTCCTTAGAGTTCTAAGTGGACTGTTTCGATTTTCCTCATTCCTTCATTGCACTGAAAACAACTTTTGGTATCCGTAGCTCCCTGTCAATGTTGATGCTTATTTGACAGAGAAGGTGTAGAACAAAATGATGACCGGGCGTGTTTCGTGCTAGTTGAACCTTTTATGAGTGTTTTTTCCATCTCCAATTGGAAAATTTTATCAATTGTTTGAAATTAGCCTACTGTCACTTGCAAACAAGACCATCCAGTTTCATAGTTATTCTTTTTTTTTAGAAAAGGAGCTAAGAGCCCCAGTCTCTGCATCACGAGTATGCACACAGCCGTTTTATTACATTTTGAAGTATCAGGTTCGAGCTTATTCAAAGTTTACATCTCAAGGATCACAAAGTGTGGCGACAAACACTAGCCAACGGAAAAATAAAAGGATGAAACACTTATGTATGATTAAGTCTATTAAAAATCTGCCATCCGGCTAGGTTGTAGAACGCCCGTGCGACCTTCTCAAGCCGGCCACACCCAGAAACCATGCACTCCTGTTGCTCCACCAGGAGGAGGAAAGACCACTCGCCAAGCAGGGACGTAACCTTGTAGATAACCTGCAAATAATTCATATTTTTCGTTTTGTTAAACACAAGATCATTTCTGCACGTCCACAGGGACCAAAGTATAGCACATACACCGACCCGTACATGTGCCTTATCACTTTTCTCCATCCCTCTCAACCAATTCCCAACATATTTTAATATTGGTTGGTGGTGGTAAATTAAAGGAAAACTCTATAATTCTCCAAATAAAACGTGCAAAAGGACAAGCAATAAAAAGGTGATGAATGGACTCCTTCGAATCACAAAACTCACATTTCGTACACCCTTTCCATTTTCGTTTTGCTAATTATCCTTCGTAAGAATAATTTGTTTGAAGAGGAACCACATAAAGATCTTAATCTTTAGAGGGACTTTTAGTTTCCAAATGTATTTTCGCAAAAACACCGTATGATCATTCATTAGGTCAAGGTACATAGATTTAACTGAGAATACACCCGAGGGGGTTAAATTCCACACAAATGCATCCGCCTCAGTAGACAACTCCACCTCCATGAGACGTAACACCAAGTGCACCCACGATCCCAGCAATTGCCCAGCAAATTCCGTCTAAATTCAATATTTATAGGGCGATTAGACAACACTTGTGCAACTAGAACGTTTTTTCCGTCGCACAATATTGTATAAAGAAGGGTATTGGACAGCAAGGGACGCATCCCCTAGCCAAACATCTTCCCAGAACCTAGTGTTCATTCCATTACCAACTACAAAATGACCTCTTGTAAAGAACGCCTCTTTAACACCCATAAGACCCTTCCAAAATGGTGAATCCGTTGGATTTGCCGTCACTTGTGACAGCGTTTTATTTGTAAGGTACTTATTGTGAAGCAATTCCTGCCACATACCTTCTTCGTTCAGGAGTTTATAAAGCCACTTGCTTAGTAAACAACTATTTTTAATATCTAACACCCCCACTCCCAACCCACCCTGGTCTTTGGGACGGGAAATAATACTCCATTTAGTCAATCTATATTTTTTTTGACTTGATCACTGTCCCAGAAAAAACGAGACCTATAGAAATCCAATCTCTTTTGCACCCCTTTAGGTACTTGGAAAAAGATAGCATAAACATCGGTAGGCTTGTTAAAACCGAATTTATCAATATAAGCCTATCTCCGTATGAAAGTAGTTTCCCTTGCCAGCAACTAAGCTTCCGTTCAAAGCGATCTTCGACTAGTTTCCACTCAAATTAAGCAACCGTCTATAGTGAATTGGAATACCCAGATACTTAAAGGGTAATGACCCACATTCACATCCAAAAATTTCTCTATACATATTCATATCGTCCTGAGCCTTACCAAAGCAAAAGATCTCACTCTTATGGAAATTAATCTTAAGACCAGATAATTGTTCAAAGATGCATAAGATTAGTTTCATATTAACTGCTTTTTGTAAATCATGTTCCAAGAAAAGGATCGTATCATCCGCATATTGCAGAATGGAGACCCCCCATCAACAAGATGAGGTACAAGTCGCCAACTTGTCCATCCTCTTTTGCCCGGTTAATAAGAATAGCGAGCATATCCGCTACAATATTAAACAAAATGGGGACAACGGATCTCCTTGACGTAGTCCTTTTTTAGTTTGGAAATAATGGCCAATGTCGTCATTAACTTTTATTCCCACACTACCTAACTGAACAAATTGCTCAAATTTTACACCAGGCTGGATCAAATCCTTTCATACGCAACGCTTGCTGTAAGAAGGACCAATTAATCTTATCGTACGCCTTTTCGAAATCAATCTTAAACAAGACCCCATCCATTTTTTCCTATGAAGCTCATGGATAGTTTCGTGTAAGACAACAACACCCTCTAAGATATGTCTCCCCGGCATAAAAGCAGTTTGAGTAGGCTTAACCACTGTATCTGCTACCGCTGAAATTCTATTTGTTCCAACCTTTGTAAAAAAATTGAAACTCACGTTAAGCAAACAATAGGTCGGTATTGCTGGATCTGGATTGCATTCTCTTTTTTAGGTAGTAATGTTATCACACCAAAATTTAGTTTGTACAAATCTAGCTCGCCAGCTTTCAGTTGTACAAACATATCTATTAGATCCTTCTTAATAACCCCCCAAAAGTGTTGATAGAACTCAGCGGGGAACCCGTCTGGCCCCGGCGCTTTGTTGTGCTCCATTTGCATGATAGCCTCATAATTTCCTTTTCCGCAAAATCCGCCACAAGAATTCCATTCTCTGTTCAGATAATTGCGGTATATCCTATGTCAAGGTTTCATCTAGGTGGACGCTGTTTGAAGCCGGTGCTCCAAACAACGTTTTATAATATTCCTGATGTAAGCCTTAAGATTTTCTTGCCCAACAATAGTCCCCTCATCTTGTTCTAACTGAAAAATCTTTTTCTTCCGATGTTTCCCATTCGCAATCAAGTGGAAATATTTCGTATTACTCCCTCCTTCTTGGATATGTTTAACTTTTGCACGTTGCGCCCACTTAACTTCTTCATCTCTTCGAAGGGAAACTAGCTTATTAGTTGCCCCTCGAAGCAATCCCTCTCAACAACAGACAAGTAGAAGTTTCGGCTTTAACATCTAATTCATCAATGAGCCGACACAACCTGTCTCTTTCTAATCTATACTCTCCACTCTTGTTCTTAGCCCATCCCCGTAGGAAGCGTCTAAGATGTCTAATCTTATTCTGCCAAACCTCGATCGGAATTTCCAGTCTTAACCGAAATCCATTCAGCCTTAATCATCTCATGAAAACCATCTTGAAACAACCAAGAAAGTTCAAATGAGAATTTGGCAGAGTTACCTAGAAAAGAGTGATCTCCTGAATCCACAAACAAAGGCGTGTGATCAGAACCCACGCGAGTCATGGCCTGAACCGAAACTAGAGGAAATTTTTGCTCCCAACTCACAGTAGCTAGAACTCTATCTAACTTCTCAAAAGTTGGAGTTTCACGACGGCTAGCCCAAGTATATTGCCTGCCCGAGAGATCTATTTCTCTAAGGCTAAGGCACTCGATTATCGCATTAAACATGAAAGGCCACCTGGCTAAGAAACGATCATTATTTTTTCTTCTGGTCTACGAATAATGTTAAAATCCCCCCTACCAACATAGGTAGAGTCTCGGACTCACACATTCGCACTAGCTCCGCTAAGAACTCTGGTTTTTTAGAGTCTTGTGCTGCACCGTAAACAGCAACAAAAATCCATTCAAAACCATCTACTTTCGACCTAAAATGAAGCTTAACTGCATAATCTCCAGTGTCAACTTTTTTAACAGCAAGAGAAGTGAAGTTAATCCCAACCAAGATACCTCGGACCGGCCATGAGGAGGTAGACAAAACCACGTATAGTCCTGTCCCCCTGATAAATGGTTCAAAAAGGGTACCGAAAAATTTGATCTCCCTGTTTCTAAAAGTGCCACCACATCTAATTTTCGTTCTCTAATAGTTTCTTGAACAAACCAAAATTTTCCGGGGTCCCTGAACCCCTCACTATTCCAAATCAACGCTCTCATTTTAATTGGAATTTTTAGGTTTGAATCTAGCACTACGACAGACGTTTGAAAGATCAAAGACTTTTTTCTTCCGAGTACGTGGGGCTTTACTTGGTGTTGATCAGATAGATCCGTATGATCCTCTAGTCCCAACAAATCCTCTTCAGCTAAATCCTCACACAACCCCGAAATTTTGGACACTAATAAATTCTTTGGATCGTTTTCCTCAGAGTTAACATTTTTATTCAAGATAACTAACGATCCTTCCTTTTCTAGGTTTGTTTAATTGTTTTTCCCAACGAGACTCCCAGCGTACTAGCATTTCTAACAAAATCAACATCTGAAAAATTTAGAATATTAAACTTGGGCAGATGCTTTGTACCTGAGCTAGGTGGGATGCTTTGTACCTGAACTAGGTGGTGTATCCCGACGCTCAGCGATCTTCATCGCCCTCTCCAGCATCGGAACATCAGCATTCACTACGGGAAAGCCACACTACGCCGACGGCCTCCCTGTACGCCGACGGACAAATGTCGGGGCCGTCGGCGTACAACACGAGCTAGGGCATACGACCAACAAGCCGTCGGCGTAGCCATCTGCGGCCCGACGGCCGCCGTCGGCGTACAGGAGGCCGTCGGTGTACGCACGCCCACCGTGACGGATCGGGGACGGACGTGTAACTGCGTTGATACGCCGACGGCAATGCCGTCGGCGTACTTGTATACTGTTCCTTTTTTATTTATTTGTGTAGGGTTTAGGGTTTAGAGTAGGTATAAATTATATATAAATTGGATCTATAATTTCTCTCCCAATATCGGTATCCCACCCGCATAAAATAACGGTTTGAGTTTCCGGAACCCGACCGTACAACATATACATGTAAAATAAATAAAAACAACAGATGTAATATACACCTACAACATAAATATTAAATATTAAACACACCGCTGATCCAACGGCTCACAAGCACTGGAAGGAAACACACGATCCGTGTGCTTCTGCCTGATCCAAGGGCTCACAAGCGCTCGAAAGAAACACACCGATGATCCAACGGCTCACAAGCACTGGAAGGAAACACACGATCCGTGTGCTTCTGCCTGATCCAAGGGCTCACAAGCGCTCGAAAGAAACACACCGCTGATCCAACGGCTCACAAGGACTGGAAGAAAACACACGATCCGTGTGCTTCTGCCTGATCCAAGGGCTGACAAGCGCTCGAAAGAAACACACCGATGATCCAACGGCTCACAAGCACTTCTGCCTGATCCAAGGGCTCACAAGTGCTCGAAAGAAACACACCGCTGATCCAACGGCTCACAAGGACTGGAAGGAAACACACGATCCGTGTGCTTCTTCCTGATCCAACGGTCAGCAGCGCCAGAAAGAAACACACGACGCCTATAAATAGGCCACTCCTCAGACATGTTACTCACTCACACAAAACATTCCAGCGTCAGTCGGAGAGGCATCTTTGGGCAACCAGCGGCAAGACGTCTCTGATGATCTGCGACCGTTCCAAACGGTTGCAGATCATCAGAGATGTTTTGCCGGACGGTTGTAGATCATCAGAGACGTCTTACCGCTGCTTGGATCGAAGTGGCGCTCAAACACAAAACATTCGGGTTCCCTAGCTATGCCCGACACTGAATGCAACGACATTCGACCGTGAATCAGTGTCGGGCTGTAGCTAGGAGAAACCGTGTGTTTTGTTTCCCAGGTTACTCGTCCCCTTATATAAAGGGCCAGGGGCAGACCCCAGATTTGCTATCAGTACCGCGTCACCACCGCGCCGCCGCCGCCCTTGTCCACGCCTCTCGACGACCTCTCCGCGCCCGTGGCCTCCGCCGGCGCCCCTCCACGCCTCTGTGGACCTCCCCTAGTCCGTCCCCATGCCAGTGTACGGTATCCTTTCTCCCTGATCCCCTCCTCCCCTCCGTAGGTTGCATGTACCTTAGGTGTTTGATCAAATTCCCCACTATTGGTTTCAGATCTCGGGCATATACGTCGGCGATGGCCGCGGCCGGACACCCGTTGGACAATAACGGCCCTGTGCGGGATTGGGCTCCGCCGGGCTGGCACTGGGAGTTATCTTCCGGAACGCGTAGCTTGGTAAGAAATCCGGGCGAAGTCGCCGACCCGGATCTTGTTTGGTGGAGGTCGCGTGGGCCAGGGAGCTTCCAGAGGGAGCCGGCCCCCGAGGAGGAGGTACGTCGCCGTATAAGGGAGGAGGATGCGCACGTCCGTCGCTACATGCATCTGTTGGATACGATGTATACTAATACATGGCAGGCAATGCAAAGGAATCCTTATCATGTGAGTATTGACCCTGTGATGGTTCCTACTCTTTGGGTGAGGAGCGCTCCCCGTGATGCACCCCGCGGCCTAGTACGAGGCAGAAGTTAGTTAAATAAAAATGGCATGAGGACGATCGATCTAGCTGTAACCGGAGATTAAATAAAGATGTAACCGTCATACTTTTTGCATATTAATTTGATCTATGTTGCTTCCAGAGAGAACCGGATGGAATCTTGTGTTGATTTGGGGTAGACTTTGGTTTCTCACCTTCCTATGGCCTAACCTAACACAGACGAATGACAACAAAAACTTGGGTACATAGACGAATCTTGTGTTGATTTGGGCTACATAGACGAATGACAACAAAAACTTGGGTACATAGACGAATGACAACAAAAACTTGGGTACATAGACGAATGATAACAAACTTTGGGTACATAGACGAATGACAACAAACTTGGGTACATAGACGAATGACAACAAACCATTTTGTCCTAACCAATGATGTGGCTCAGGTTAGTCATACTCTTGCCTAGGCCTATAATACTCGTGGGTGTAGTCGTCGTAGTCGCCGTCGTCGTCGTCGCTGTCGTCGGACGGCCGTGATGTAGTCGTTGACGGGGGTTGTCGCCTGGACTGTAATTGAGGGTAGCGCAGGCGGGGGTTATCGCCGGCCGTGATGTAGTCCATGACCCTCTTGAGAGTCCGGCCGGCCCACCACAGCCGACGGCCGGCCTCGTTGAAGTTCGAAGGACGCGGGCGGTCCTCCTCGTACCTGGCGAGCGCCTTCTCACGCCTTTCGATGAAGAAGGCGTCCCAAGTTGGGCGATAGTCTGGCTGCCAGCGGGAATCCATCCGCTGCTCCGGAGTGAGCTCGAGGTAGTAGTGGTTCGTGATGGCCGCCCGGCGCGCCAAACCTTGAGGGACAGGAGGGACCGACACGCCTCCGGTGCTCAGCCTCCAGCCGGCGGGGACGTTGTAGCCGGGTGGGCAGGGGTAGTTCGAGGCGCAAAGCGCCTCCGCCTCCGAGTAGGTTAGAGTGGGTACGGTGGAAGCCATGGGAGAGTGATGAGGTTGCAGATATGAGTTTAGATGTGCTATGCCAATGGAGGCCATGAATACATATATATAGTGAGAAATGGCGGGAAGAAGCACACGGATCGTGTGCTTCCTTCCAGCGCTTGTGAGCCGTTGGATCAGCGGTGTGTTTCTTTCGAGCGCTTGTGAGCCGTTGGATCAGTGGTGTGTGTTTCTTTTCAGGGCTTGTGAGCTGTAGTACGCCCAATCAGGAAGAAGCCACTGGAGAAGGTAGGCAACGCAGATTCAGTTGCATTAATCAGAAAACCCTTTTTATTTATTATTCATGTAGCAATGCAGATTCAGTTGCATTAATCAGAAAACCCTGATAATGAAAAAATAGAAAATAATAGAAGAATTGAAAAAAAATTAAAAGAATAAGTGATTTCTTTGAAAAAAAAATTAAGCAAAACCATACGCCGACGGCTTTGCCGATTTGCCGGTCAGATGATTACACTTTTTATTTATTATTCATGTAGCAATGCAGATTCAGTTGCATTAATCAGAAAACCCTGATAATGAAAAAATAGAAAATAATAGAAGAATTGAAAAAAAAATAAAAGAACAAGTGATTTCTTTGAAAAAAAAATCCCCAAAACCATACGCCGACGGCATGTGAGCCAAAATCGGCCCGAGTGGCTTCGCGCGCCACAAAATCCCCAAATCCAAACACAATCCCTAAATCCCCCACCCCGCCGCCGGCCGCCTCACCCCGTACGCCACCCACCGCGCCGCCCCACCTCGTGATTGCAGCCGCTGCCGCTCCTCTGCTCGCCCCACCCCGTACGCCACCCGCCGTCGCCATGAAGCCCGAGGCGCAGAGCACGTCGCCGGCATGATACCGCGCGCCTCCTTCCTCCCCTTCGCGCGTACAGCTACCCCGCGACCTCCTCTTCCTCCTCGACGCCGCAGACGGACAAACCACCTCCCCGACGCGCCGCACGTCCGAGTTCTTCCCCGACACCGTGCGCTCGCCTCCGGCCTCCACAAGCCACCTCCTCTCCCTCACAACCCTAGCCCTGCGCGTGTGCGTCTGGTATTGTTTCCTCTTCTCCTTCCTCTTGTTAATTTAGAGCTTATGGATGCCGAAACTTGTTGTGGTCAGGGTGTGTGAGCTCATGATGGTAATTATACAATGTGTGTATTGTATTGATGTGTGTTGTGTGTGCTAATGAGTTGCAAAAAGAGGTGCTAATGAATTTACCCAGACTTGTATAAGAAATATGTTAGGTAGCCACTTTGTAAAGTGAAAAAAATATCTAGCTTTAGAAACTACTATGGAACTTAATTGGAAATGGGAGGCTCCAGGAATGTTAGAAAAATATCTAGCTTTAGAAAAATATCTAGCTTTAGAAACTACTATGGAACTACTATGGAGCTTTAAAAAATCTACTATGTTAGGTAGCCACTTTGTAAGATCACCAATTTAGTACTAAGCTTGGTGGAAATCATTTAACGAAATGGGAGGCTCCAGGAATGATGCGAGACCGACTGATGATAATTACATGAATTTGAGATGAATTTGATTGTTGATTATTTGATGCTACTGCATTTGGTGCACTCTAGATAAAAAATTGTTCTTAATTGGATCATGTCTTTTAACATGCTTATTAATTGCATTACGTCTTCATGCTTCTTAATTGGATAATGTCTTTTATGCTTAAAAGTTTACCCTTTCTCAATGCAGGTGATTGACCAAGATGAGCCAAGGCAAGGAATCATCGGCCTCCTTGCTGAAGAAGGTGCGCCAGAAGAAAGTTACTAAAAGTGGAAGAGAACATATTCCGAACCCACGTTACCTGTCTGACAGTGGTGAGAGTAGAGGAGGGGGAGGTGCCGATGCTCCAGTTCCTCCGAGGGGACGAGGTGCAGGACAAGGACGAGGGCGAGGTGAGGGAGGACGAGGGCGAGGTGGGGGCGACGTGTCTTCGGACATACCCTCTGCTTCTGTCGACGAGGGTTCAGAAGAGACGGGCCCCTCCACGGACGTGGGGGCGGGCCCCTCCACGGACTTGGAGGCGGGGCCCTCCGCGCTGCCGAAGAAGCCAAGGATTCGAGGGGAATCCCAGGTCCCTGATGAGGATAAGGAACCTGCTACCGAGGAGGAGAAGATCCTCATTACGCCTAATGGGAGAGAGTAAGTGACTATATATACTAATTTTGAACATGGTAACTTCATTGTGGTCAGGACAATTTGACATGTACTAATGTTTAATTATTGTGCAGCAACTGGATACATCCTGCGGGAGCCCGTGTGCCTAACACCCTGATTGGAGCTTTGATTAGGAAGTTTTGGCCGGGCTTGTACAGTACCGTCCCCAACGGCGCGACGAAGCTAGCCACCCATTGGGTAGACTATCAGGCCGCCAATTACGCGAGCGGCGGGAAATGTTCTGACGCCGTGATCAACAAGTTTTGGGTAAGTTGAACTTTTCGAATTTCGTTCATACTTGATGTCCCCACCATGCTCTCACAATTTGTTTTTTGTGCATGATTAAAGAAGTTCTATAGGGTACTTCCTGAGCAGCGGGGCGATGCGGACAAGACTTTGGAGGGGGCTTGTAGGAAGTTGACACGACAGCAGTTCTACAATGCAAAGCATACCATGATCAATCATTTCAGTACTGAGACGTTAGGCAAGACGGCGGTGAAGCATGCGATTGTGGAGAACCCACTTGAGGTGACCGTAGATGACTACATGGCGGTAAGTAGATTGTTAATGAGATTACATGTTGCTGCTAAGTTGCAATTGCATTATCCGTTCTTCACATGAGTATTGTTTTTTCAGTTTAAGCCCTCATGGGCCTATGGCAAGGATGACGCGTGGAGGGCGTTGGTGTCTAGGTGGGCTGGGGAGGACCCCGCGTTCAAGGCCTTGAGCGAGCGAAACAAGTTAAACCGCGGGAGCGGGGGGACACATCGTGCGGGTGCCCGCAACCATGATCGCTTCAAGGCAAAGCTGGTATATATATACATGAAACAATCTTCATTTACTTCCCTCATGTTCCTACTTGATACGCATGACACTTCTTTGGCATTGCAGGAGGCCGATTTCGGGGAGCCTCTTTCGGACATGCAAGTATGGGAGAGGATGAAGATGAAGAAGCCCAATTTTTCTGAGCCTCAGCCCTCGCAGCCCGATTACTTCGGCACTGCCAAGGAGGGGCTAAAGGCATACGTCGAGACGTTCAAGGGTATAAATCCGGAGGTGGACAACCCTCTTGAGCATGACATCGACGAGAGAGCGGTGGTCCTTGCCGGGAACGGTTGGGAGCATGGCCGTCCTCTCATGCTTAGTGCGGTACTCACGCGTACTCCTGAGTTGGGCCTCTCGCGTGTCAAGGCTACCCTCACCGCCGACGACCCTCCCGTCCTGCCTAGTCGGCCTTCCCGAGCTCGCCCCGATGTAAGTTTTTCTCAATTTCATTCTCTTTCCGACATTCGTTCCTAGCTAAGTGGCTAAGTTGACGAGATGCGTTCCCTTTTAAAACTGTAGGCTGAGGCGGCCTTCGATGCCGCTTACGCGAGCTATGAGAGAGAGTATCAGTTGTGGGTACAGAAGAGCCAGGAGTATGAGGGCAGAGTTGAGGGATGCTGTAAGTTTCAACTTTTATATTTGCAAAATATGACAAGTCCCATTTCCTCAGTTTGAACCTTCTTTTTCTACAACTCCTGACATCTAAACTATCTTGTAGGCTGACGAGAAGTTTCATGCCACTGGAGAACGGTCGCAGCTGCCTACGCGTCCACCTAGGCCGGGGATCATGCCCGTCGGCCCAACGAGGGAGTCGGTCGCTCGCACATACAAGCCAGCGACTCCGGTAAGTTATTTGCCAAACAAGTTGTTACCGCCATGCTGTGCTTTCCAAGTTGCTAACTTGGACTCAAAACATGTAGGGATCGGAATACTCGAGGACTGCACCCTTTGGTCGTGCTTCCGCCTCGCCGACTTCGACGCGCGCGCTCGTGGAGCATGGCACTGGTGGTGCCTCGCCTAGTTCGTCGCGTGAGACCACACCGTCCCGTGCCTCGCCGGATTCCTTGTGTGGTTCGACTGGCCCACGCGGTCGGTCGCCTATTCTCACGCTGTCAGAAATGGATACCTCGGGCTCTCGGGAGGTGTAGGATGTGTTCGGGTGTAGCGTGTGTGAATTCGAACTATGTTTATGTCATTTTTGAGTTTGGATGAATTTGAACCATGTTTGTGTCATTTGGATATGTATGTGATGTTTTATTTGATGTTTCTGTGATGTTTTATAATTTGTGCAATTTTAATTGTATTTAAAATGTGCCAGAAACCAGCAGCAAAAAGTTTCAGAAACTGAAAATATGGTCTAAGATACGCCGACGGCATTGCCGTCGGCGTAGGAGCTGTGGGGACGCACAGGATGGCGCCACGTCGACGCTGGATGCCCATATGGTCATCCCTACGCCGACGGTACGACTCCTCCCAGCCGCACCAGATCAGCACACGTGGCATCCTAGGCCGACGGCACTGCCGTCGGCATATAGGTGGAGCAGACGGAGACGTTCGACGTCCGTTTTGTGGGTCCCACTGCTGCGTCGCCGACGGCGACGGATACGCCGACGGCAGTTTTCGTACGCCGACGCAGATACGCCGACGGCGGCTTGCTACGCCGACGGCGGCCCGCCGTCGGCGTTTTGACGGTTTCCCGTAGTGATTCGGTTGTGCACGTATGCGGCCACTCGAACGCAGACCACCTGGGATCGGCTCCGGGACACCTCCAAATGCCACGACCTCATCGATCATCGTCCTCGACGGGTACTCACCTCCCCCACCCATCCCAGTCGCATGAGAAGGTGTGAGAGGAGTACCCGGGCATAACACAGCACCCCCTCCTGGAGTTGAATTGACGAAAGATGACGGTGACGACAGCCCACCAACAGACTCATCGACCACCCCTGGGGTAGCAACAGGATTCGACCTCATGTCATTCAGAAGATCATCCACCGCAGCAGCATTTGATGCAGGGATAACAGACGTCGGAGAATTAGGTGTTTGCTGCTCCAACAAAATCTCTGGAAGCAACACCACAGGCTCAGTTGTGCACTTGCATGGCGATGGAAGAATTGTGTCCGGTTCATCATCCGAGGGAACCAAATCCTGCACCGATGACACGGAAACATTGCCCAGATTTTCTGCCGCTGCAGCAAAATCCAGAAACTGTGCAGCAGTCTGCGTCTTCAGAACCGCTTCAGCCTCAGTAGAAGCAAGAACCTTGTTCGGGGATTCAAACAAGGTTCGTGCCTCTATGTTAGTCACCCTTATGGCAATACGAGCATCTTCTTCTTCCATGATATCCGCCCAGCGATCAGAGAAGGAACCGAACCTTATGCTCGGTCCCAAAGCAACGGATCGTGCAAAAGTAGCAGGTAGGATCCCTCCCACAGTTGGTGTCGCATCAGCCTTAGAAGTATCAGATTTTTCAGACTTTGAGTCTCTCGCATCATCCTGTTTCGGATCAGAATGCTTGCCTTCATTTCCACCATTTTCATCATCATGCTTATCATCTGGCGCCTGCGGCATCTCTTCCTCATCATCACGTAGGTTCTGCTCATCTTCAAGTGCGAATGATAAACGATATCCCGCCCCCTTAAAGAGAATACCCTTGTGATAGGGAATAGCGATATATCCCGCACCCTGTAGACCTCGTACCACATCAAACCTTTGAGTGTATGCCATATCAATCTGTTTTGTTTTCCCAAGCAAGTCTCCTAACCCCCATAGGGCCAAATAATCTTGCCTCAAATCATCCGGGACCCCTTCAATCAAAACCCAAACGTCCTCCAACTGAAAGGACGGTTTAACCTCTGATTTCCATTCTTCAAATTGTACAGAACACACTCACTGTCCTTAGCCTCAAACTTTCCAAAACGAGTCGCCCGGATCAGCTCCATCTTGCTAGGGAATTGTGTCTTATACACATTTTCTCCAGCCGGCTGCACATCCCACTGAAAGTCATCATCAATAACAATCCATCGAAGCACCTCCACAATTTTTTGAACAGACATAGAACCACCAGAAACAGTGATCCGACCCATCCGACCACTATCAGATTTAGGCCTGAAGTTAGGTGTAGCATGAGCCTCAATAACCATCAAATCCTCGTGAGCTAGCCCATAAATAGATAAAGAGGGCTTCGGAGCATCATGCAGAGAGCATACATCATTAGCATGATCAACAGACGTACAAAAATCACACAGAACCGCCGTACACTCAATAGAAAAATGTCCTTTCGCTCCACAGCGGAAACATTTAATTTTTTCAACACTCTTGTCCTTTTTTTCAGCAGCTTTGATAGGATCAGAACTCACATTTACCTCCTGTGGAGCAACAGGGGCAGCAACGATCGCCTCTTCAGTATTACCAGCACCCAGAATAGCAGGAACCTGAGCAACCGGTTGAGTTGCAGCTATCTGCATTGGCTTCTCGACATTGACCACAGGAGAAGGATTTCGACGTGGAGGTGGACGACGCACATCACGTCCATTGTTGCGCCCTCGTCTGTCAAAACCCCCTTCACGGTGACCACGGAATTCTCTCCTCCGGTTGCGGAACCCTTCATTCTCGTCCTCATAGAAGTTTTGACCTCTAGCTCCTGGGTGAAAACCAACATGGCCGCCACCTTGGAAGTTCCCACCTTGAAAGTTCCCACCGTATCCACCATTGCCTTGGAAATTAGATCCATGGTTTCCATTGAAATTACCTCGGCCCTGATCAGCGAAGTCTCCACGTCCATTCTCTCCGCCGCCACGCCCATAATCAAACCCCACAGCCCTATAACCTCCGCCGCCGCCATAGTCTTGCTGATTGAAGTTGCCACCACCAGCACCACCGCGAGCATTGCTAGGACCAGCACCCGGATCACCAGCTCCATTGAAGCGAAAGGGCTGATGGCCGCCTCCGTTCCCCGAGCCCCTGCCTCCGCCGCCATCTCGATTCGCCGTCAGACGGCCGCCGAGCAACACGCGGTGCAGGTACCGAGTCACGGTACCAAAAGAGACCTAGAATTTTTCGGAACGAATTCCCTGCCTTAGATGATCGAGAATCACCATCCGGGCCCGTATGGCCATCTTTGCGTGCAAAACGGCCCGTATGGCCCATGCATGGATCACGAAAATTCAAACTCCTCCGTTGAGAACGGCATCCGGCTACGATCCGTCGAGAACAACTTCCGGCCACTGCCTCCGACGGCGATCGAGCGCCGTGACGCTTGCCCTGACGCCCAAAGGAACAGATCCTCTCACGTCGCACAACCTTGATCCATTCCTTAGGATCGAAATCCTCCAGAATGAATGTTGTAGGAGACAACGGTACTGACTTCGAAATGACGGGCGACAGCCTCCTGTCCGCCGCTGGAGATGAGCACAGAGTAGTTGACGTACCTTGTCTCGGCAGGTCCCCTGCAAGAACCCGAGCCGCCTGAGCCTTCTTCTTGGAAATCCTCTTCTCCATCCTACGAGAGATCGCCGGCAGGTCCCGATCTTCATCCTCCTCCGGCGAGCCGCAGAGATACGACAAGCCAGAGCGGGGGCTGGTGACGCCCCCGTCGTCTTCCTTCCCGTCATCTTCAGATCTCGGTGAGAGGCACCAGAATCGCCCCAACGGCGCCTCTCCGGTTTTCTCGGAGCCCATTCCCGTTATACGCGACCGTCTTCCTTCCCGTCATCTTCAGATCCCGGTGAGAGGCACCAGAATCGCCCCAACGGCGCCTCTCCGGTTTTCTCGGAGCCCATTCCCGTCATAGTTATTCTTACACATAAATATTGCACTGACAATTTTCTATACTAGGTCCCTTGCATGGCATTCCATATGGCCTGAAGGACATAATTGCAGTCCCCCAATACAACACCACTTGGGGATCAAAGACATTTAAGAATCAAGTTATTGATATGGAAGCTTTTGTATACAAAAGGTTTGTTCGTTTCTCCATTATATGCAGCATAATGTTTAAGCGATATTCTGACTTCAATGCTGAAACTCTCCTCCATGTGTGTCACCCTCCTACAGATTGAGGTCCACTGGGGCAGTCCTTGTCGCGAAGCTTGTCACAGGTTCACTTGCCTATGATGATATATGGTTTGGGGGAAGAACGCGAAACCCCTGGAACATCGAGGAGTTTACAACTGGTTCGTCAGCAGGGCCAGCAGCTGGCACCTCGGCAGGTTAATTTGTGAATATATTTGCATCTATAAGCAGATGAAGAATACATATACTCAGTACAAGTTCATTTTCACTGTCCCAGGAATGGTTCCCTTTTCAATTGGTTCTGAAACTGCAGGATCCATAACATACCCTGCCGGTAGATGTGGAGTAACCGCTTTGCGCCCAACATTTGGAACTGTTGCACGGACCGGTGTCATGAGCGTATCTGAGAGTCTGGTATTTCGGTGCAAATTCTTTGTTACCCCTTGCAGATTCGAGCCAATCTTGTGAATGATGAGGTTATTATCCTAAAATTGCAGGACAAACTTGGTCCTTTCTGCAGAAGCGCAGTAGACTGTGCTATCGTTTTAGATGCAATCCGTGGCACGGATGCTGGTGACCCCTCGTCCCGTGAAATCGCTTTAGAGGATCCATTTCAGGTTGACATAACAAAACTCACTGTTGGATATCTTGACAGTGCTGAGATGGAGGTAATTAAGATCGTAAATATGCCCGTGAGTCTGGTATATGTAATTGATCATTCCTGATCTCATCCTCAAATAAAGTTGTTCTGAATTTTACAATACCAGGCTGTTGATGTTCTTTCTGCGAAGGGTGCTAAGCTTGTGCCTTTCAAGTTGAACTACGCTGCTAACCATTCAAAAAAAAAACTACGCTGCTGAATCGGTTCAGGCCATTCTAAACATCACGATGGATGTCGATATGCTTGTGCACTTTGACAACTGGCAACGCGAAGGAAATGATGATGAATATGAAGCTCAAGACCAGTGGCCGGTGGAGCTTCGTCGTGCACGATTAGTTCCAGCAGTCGACTATATACAGGTGACATACCATGCTAAACTAAATATGTGGCTGTGCTGGATCCGGACTTATCTTTTTTGGTTTTCTGATGGGAAGGCACAGAGAGCTCGAGGTAGGCTGATCAGGGAGGTCCAGGAGAGTTTCACAGTTGACGCATTCATAGGCAATGCGACCGACTGGGAGCTCGTTTGTTTGGGTAACCTTGTCGGGATGCCTATCATGGTGGTTCCTACGGGCTTCAAGAGCATTGAACACCCACCAGAAGGCGGCACGAGAAGAAGAACTAAAGTCACGACGGGCATATATGCGCCGCCTGAGAATGACCACATTGTAAGCTTTCTTATCCCAGTACATCTTGTTTATGACTAATGGCGCTCTAGAGTTCATACCAAGGAGCTTGCTGAGCTGCGATGATGACTTCTTCTGTTTGTGTGCTTCGACCACAGGCTCTGGCGATGGCGATGGCGTACCAGTCCGTCACCGACCACCACAAACAACGACCACCAATCGAGGATCTAGGCCTGAATGACAACATAAACACGTAGCCAACTGTGGGGAATCAGCCTGCCTCGCCCTCGTTGCAGCCAGGCCCAAAGACAAAATTCTCGTTTTTCGTTGTCTGCATTACACGAGAGAGCAGTTGTGAATTGTAACCCCTACGTTTTGTTGTCTGTATGTGAGGAATTTCGGCTCGGCAGATGAATGATAGGGTGTTTCGTCGCCTGCATCCTATGGTTTAGCGGACTTGCACAACGTATCACCAAATAAAATTTCAGTCTACCTAAGATATGACAGCAGTACCGAATTAAATCATTACGGTTTAATTACTTAACAAACGAGAACACCTAGTTTATCAATCTGGAAGATCATCATTAAGCGAACATATCTTATGACGGTTTTGACCGCATTGACTCACTCAGTACTCTTCTGCCACCATTTACTCGGATGGGGCTTGCCTGTGCCGCACTCCTGCGACCATCCGTGCGACTTGGACGCGTGGAGCCCATCGAGCGACTCCGCTCTCACAGCCCCGCAGCTTCTACTTTTCCTCAAAATAAAAAAAGCAGAAATACTACCGTCTCTATCCCTCGCCCTGTACCTGTCCCTGAGCAGCCGGCGAGACCTCAGGCCGCCGTGCTCGGTGGTCAGTGCTCGCGTTCAGCCGGCCTCCAACCCCATCCAGACGAAGGATCTCGCCGCTCCGCCGCATAGGGATCAGAGCTGTGGAGCCTCGACCTGGAGGAGCAACGCCACATCAACGACGAGGTGGAGACCCCTGCTCACGCCGCGTCGCCGTAGCCATGGCTGTCCTGCTCACTGCCGCCACCCACCTTGTCTTTCCTGTTGATGTTGCCCGTGTTGTAGTTCCCGCGGCTGGAGATGCTACGCCTGTGCCTGTGCGCCGTGCGGTTGACGGACATCCAGGCCATCGTGAATGGCCGCCGCGAAAACACATAAATCAGCACGGCTCAACCAGTCCAAAGCACATGAATCTCATCTGTGCAAACCGAAAAAAGAGAAGGTTCAAGCGATCTGCAACCAGGCCGAAGCAAGTGCAATTTCTCCTGTCCAATTGAGCAGCGTCTCCCATCCATGATGGCTTCTTCAAGGACTGATCATGGTGAATCAAAGATAAATTCTACCGTCTCAGATGCTGTGCGATTTCTCCTGTCCAATTGAACACCGTCTCCCATCCATGATGGCTTCATCAAGGACTAATCATGGTGAATTAAAGATAAATTCTGCCGTCTCTGATACTGGTGAACCTCCTCAGTCGGGGTCCAATTCGCCACGGCCCTGTGAAGCATCGTCTACCTTCACGCGCCGCCGTCCTGCAAGACCACCTGGGCCACCGCGAGCCGTGATTCGCAAGGGGTCACAGCAACTGAGAACGGCCGGCGAGGAAGAAAAGAGCTGCGGGCGCGCTCGTCCAGGTCGTGGCTCCATATCTCTGACCCCGATGCGGCAGAGCGGCGAGATCGTCGACGCGGTAGCAAGGCGAGAGGTGACACAGGGATGAATACGGAGAAACGGGAGCACATCGGAGTTCTCGCCGGTCGGCTCAGCTTGCTGCTCCGACAGGGATGAATACGGGAGGGGAACGGGATACACACCGAAGGGAAATTGTATTTTGGTTCTTTTTTTGGAGAAAAAGAAATGCCAGCTGAGCGGGTAGCGGGGGCAGAGGAGCAGAGCCGTTAGATGAGCAGGTCGCACGGATGGTCGCATGACCCGGGCACAGGCAAGTCTCGTCCCATTTACTCAACCCTGTCCAAGCAGTATTATCAGTTACACATCATGCTGCTTTCACCGCCACATGCCCTCCTCCAGTACATGCTCAACACGCAACAAGCAAGAATAAACTTAACGTGGGTAGGGTTAGGATGGAACGACTTATAATCTAGGATTTTCTATTTGTTCTTCAGGGTCACAAATGCCTTCTCAATTGTCATGGTTTTTTTTACAACAATTTATTTAAGAGAACTCATTTAGATGGTACTTCGTGGGAAAAAAAAAGCATACCAAAAATGTATATCCAACATATGCTAAAAGTGCATTCAGAAGATAGAAGTATACTCTTACAAATTTTGAACGCGAGAAGATTAGCGCATGTTAATCATGTTTTTCACTGTGAAGAGCCTATCAACTTCTTTCTGAGTCAAGAGTCAAGACATGTGAGTCTCTTAAAATTCTTTCTTTAACAAGCTTAAGAAAAATCCCCTTTTGCATGACATTTGTTTATGTTTCACACCATGCACATTCTCAGGTACACAATCTTATAACTTTGTTTCAGAGTGCACTACATGATTTCTTATTATCTTTCATTCATGAGGAAAATGTTATTTATTGCTTAATGATGATTCCTTGCTGATATTTATTGGCAATGAGGCATCACGCATTGAGTAGCAGTGATCATACAAAACCTTGTATCTATGGTAATAAAATCTAGAATCCATAGGTTTTATTAACCTTATGCTCAAGCACGACCATGGATTAAACTTGGTGACGTTGGTATGTCGGAAAAGTATATATGGACTTTGTAGTTTAGTATATCAGTATCTCATATATTTTCATCATATCATGAATTATTACATGGGTTTGAATGATTTACGAGATCTACCACGAAATCACAATATTTTGGTATTTCATTTTGGAAGGCAGAAAATCTTATTTTAGTGTTTTTTCACAGCGAGCTACGGGACTCAACAGAGGCAAGGTTAAAAAAAAATACCAGCTCTAAAATTTTGAGGTGAATCCAACAAGATAAATCTTGATCCTAGGAGCCCAACAGGTTGCAAAGTAGGACCTAGGGCGCATGTGTCCTAGCTTGTCTTGTCGTGGAGGCTCTTTGAAGTCTCGAGGATCCGTTTGCCCTCGTTTTTCATGGCGCCGCCCTCGTTTTGACGTAAAACCATCTATATATACCTTGGGGAGATTTTTCCCACAGAAACAGAGCAAAAGAGAATTGGAGAGAAAATTGTTGCCGAAAACGCCTCCGGATGCCTGTCTCCATTGCCATTGCCTTCTTGTCGCTCTAATGCATGACAAGGGATTAATCCGCCCCTTGGACTATGGGTCTGTGGTAGTAGTTTGATGAGATCTCTCCATGTGATATGATTTTTTTAGACCATAGGAGCTCTCCTGAGCATCGGCAATGAACTCCAACGCCCCAAAACAGATCGCCTGACCTAGAGTGAAGGCGAACTTGGTATTGTCGTCATTGTGCAATTCTACACGCACCATGTGCGCGAGAACAAACTTGACTTCTTCGGCAGGGACTGTTCCTGCCATGACTTCAACTCCAACAGCTACTTGCCCCCAGATGGGCGCCTCAAGGGATATTCGCTTGAGTGCCCATAGGGCTAGGAATCGTGACATAAAGGTGTGAGGAAGATTGATGTGGAATTTTAGGTATGAGATTGGCATAAGGACTTACCCAGGTTTGACCCTCACAGGTTTGACACTCACATAGGAGGTAAAGACCTACTTCTGCTAGTATTGTAGTGAGCCCTGGAATTTGTTTTGCTTTCGTCCTTCTACATGCAACCTGGGGCATGTCTTATATAGGGGGCATGATATGGTTACAATGATGATAATAATGAGTATTAACGAGCCATGATCTCGCCGGCATATGGCAAGTTAATAGATTGATGAGCCGACTATAATTTTTTTTATTGTTGGGTAACGTTAGTCTTGATAGCGACGATTGAGGGAGTCGATACCCTATGGGACTCTTCTCGAACCGGTCTTCGGGGTGATGCTTCGAGGAGTGTCGACACCATCATGTTGGCCTGAGAACTTGAATCTTTGTCTAGATTGACGGATTGGCATGTGATGTGGGCCTGCCTAGGCCTGCTCAGCATTATCTTTGACTTGGTCTTCTCTCGACTTGTAGGGCCCTTTCCGTAAGTTTGGACCCACCCGGTGGTTATGCCGCTGTCAGCAATGCTTGGAGGGTAAGATGGCGGCACATCATGTGAAAAGGATGGTCAGAAATTGTTAACACTAGAGGGAGAAGTTGAAAGGACAAGGATGTCGCCTAGAGGGGGGTGAATAGGCGATTAAAACTTTTCCGGTTTAGGCTTGATAATTGCGGAATAAAACTTAGGTGTTTAAATTAACAAGCCAACAACCTAAATATACTAGGCTCACCTATGTGCACCAACAACTTATGCTAAGCAAGACAAGCAACAAGGGGATAGCAATAGAGAATACTTCAAGCACGAAGGCTATCACAAAGTAAAGTGCATAAGTAAAGAGCTCGGATATAGAAATAACCGAGGCACGCGGAAACAAGGATGTATTCCCGAGTTCCTCCTTTTTAGGGCAGTACGTCTCGATGGAGAGGTGTGAGCCAACACAATGACTCAACAGCCACAAAGGCTTCACCTTCTTCTCCGATGAACCACACCACAAAAGGTTTGGTTCACCTTCCACTATCGGAATCCTTCGAGGCGGAATCCGGAGCCTTTACAACAACAATCCGGGGCACAACCCACAACTAGATTGGGGGCTCCCAAACGGCTACAAGTGACCACAAAAGGTCTCAACCACCACAAGGCGTCTAGGGTCCAATGACCCAAGAGTAACAAGCTCACAAACTTTCAACTTCCACGAATCCTCGTGGAGAGCACAAATCGATACATAAAGCAATGGCAAGAACACAAGAAGTGCTCAAGTCCTTCACTCCCAAATCCCACCAAAAGCAACTAATACTTGTGGGGGGAGAAGAGAGGATGAACAAAGAAGAACTCAACAAATGGAACTCCAAGATCTAGATCAAGAGACTTCCCCTCACTTAGAGGAGAGATGGATTGGTGTAAATGTAGATCTAGATCTCCTCTCACTTTTCCTCAAAGATATGCAAGAATCATGGGAGAGATTGAGAGGTAGGCAAGCTTTTACAAAGGTCAACAATGGAGGAGAGAGAGGGGAAAAACGAGCTCAAGAAGTTAGGAAACCATTGGGGAAGAAAGCCCCTTAAATAGGTCCCTTGAAAATCTGCCCGTTGGGCAGTTTTCGTGAGGCCGGCCTCTTCCCAGATGCGCGTGGATGTGCAGAGAGGCCGGCCTTGGGCCCGGCCTGGCCGGCCAGGAGGCCGGCCACCCACCCGAGCCGCCCGGCCTCGGAGCCGGCCTAGCCGGCCTGAAGAGGCTGGAGACCGGCTGACCACCCGAGGGGCCCGACCTTGGGCCTGGCCTCGGAGCCGGCCTGGCCAGCCAACCAGAAACATAACTTATTTAACCTTTAACTTTTATAAGAAAACTCCAAATAGGATGAAACCAATTAATACCATAAATAGAGTAAAGTCACCACCCATGGGAAGGTGTGGAACTTTCCTCAAGGATAAACCGATAATATTTTCAACACGAAAACTCAACAAGTTTTTCATCCGGACTCTGTTTTCTATGATCTTGGGCTTGTTTCAAAGATAATCACAAGCTCTACAAGATCATGCATATACACATCATAGTCCATCATGTGAGGAGGAGAACACAAGAGGAGAGTTTGACCTCTCTACAAAAGATGAACCGGTAAAACCTCCAACATAAAAAACAACACAAGATATTCAAATGAAATCCATTTTTGATGAACTAGAGCTTGGTATGGAGGTGAACACAAGCTCTAAATTCTCACATGGATAAAAGCCAAATTAGAAACAATAAAGATGATATGCCAAGTATGCAAAGGTTTGAGCTCTCCACAAAGATGCGATCAAATTACTCACTTGAGAGCCCCTCTTGATAGTACGTCGTCTATCCTATAACCCGGTCTCCCACTAACACCATGAGACCGGTAAAATAGAAACCCTATCAAGATCATACCTTTGCCTTGCGCATTCCACTTGAGCTAGATGATGACGATCTTGACTCCCTCAAGTTGGAACACCTTTCTTGATTGTGCTTGCTAGCACATGCTTGATGAAGACTTCTCCAAATACTCCCCCATACTCCATGATGGGAGAGCCTTGCTAATCTCCGTCTTCATGAATCCACTTGCGCTTCATCTTCTTATCTTGATATATATGATGGCTCGGAGATAACATGAATATTCACTCAATCTTCTTTTCCAAGTCATGCTTGCAATAAGCTCAACTCTTCACATGGCCATTCTTCATATAAACCCTTGGATAGAACCTTGGTCATCATATAAGCTTCTAGAGTACAACACATGAACTCCAATCTTTTCCCATGGACAAGATCTATAAGGATATCTCAATGCAAACATTAGTCCATAAGGATTGTCATTAATTAACAAAACCACACATGGGGCACCATGCACTTTCAGAAGTGACCCTGTGAAAGAATGAGAATAACCTAAAAACGTGAAATGTTATCCCGTCCATCATTTGGATGTTATGATTTTTTTTGCAAAGAGTTCAATGGCAAAATGTTAAAGTCAACTAAATCGTATAGGATAATCCTTGAATAAAAATAAAATTACGCAAAAGACCATAGGAAAAAATGATGTTGTCTTCGTCCTGCGCTCACTGGCGGTGCGGCGTGACGTAGCTTGGTGTTGCCTCCGTACCTCCTAATCATGTCAGAGTCAGGAAAACATTGTTGATGTGGAAACAACAAAATTGTCTGTCAGAGCTAGGGTGACGACAATGATCTGGGATACAGATTGTCGTTTTCGGAGATGTTTTTTATATAGAGGGCTGGACGACCACCCCAAACCCGAGAGACCTAAACTTGCTAGCTCCGCGACGAACCTAAAGTTGGTTGAACCTCGCCAGTTGGGGAAGGAACCATCTCGGGCTAAGATACAAAGAGTACGTGCAAATCACGAAGATGGAATAGGATCCATTGCTTCAGAAGAGCAATGACTAGACGTTTCGCCCCTCCTCAGTGCCACCGACCAGTCCACCGCCGAAAAGATAGAGGTGAAATCGGGGAAACCCTATTTCTTAAACTCCACAACACCACCATAGTGCAGCCCGTCGGTGGACCAAATACTCTCTCGAAATAGGTTTTTGTTCCGCTTTTGTAAATAAAGCAACCATCACCATGCATGGAGTTCAAATGAACCGAAAGAGACATAAATACTACATCGCGCCGCAAATTCCAGGTTCCTCACCCCTCTCACCCTTGGATGAAAGATGGAGAGAAAATAACCATTCGATCTCGGCGTGGAGCGGAGAAGACGAGGTGACGTCTTTCTCAAGAAGAGGCGGCTAGAATTCTTGTACTTCTCTCATGTTTTGCTGTCTGGCCGTTGGTCAAGATTGTCCTTATTACATTTGTATTCAGAAATGCCTAATTTTGTTGTGTTTTTTTAAATGACATAACTATATATTAATCGAGAATTAGTGATCAAACACCAAGTTTAACAAATCCAAACGTACTAGAATTTATAGTACTAGCAGTACGGTTCTAAAAAAAAAGTACTAGCAGGGTTGCAGTACTAGTAGACTCTTAAGAAACAGTCAACGACTCCCATGCTGTCCTGAAGCAGAGCTTTCATGTTGAAAGGTGAAATAGGCGGCAGACGAGACACGGCCAGACGTGGGAGCAGGCAAGCGCGAGTTTACGGAAACGCACCCGGTCAGTCCCCGTCGGGGGATCTATCTATCTGGACTTTTCCTCCTCTCCACCGCTCTCTCTGTTTTGAGAGTCGTCGCCAACTTTTCCTCCTCCTCGCCGGCGCGCTCCTCGCTCCTCACCGACGGCGCTGCCGCTCGACGTGGAAGTGGATGCGTTGCTTGGCATGTATATAGTAGCTATAGTTTAGGTTTAGCCTTTGTGCTTGGTTTTGCCTTCATGGCGTCTTTCTCCCCCCGCTCTCCTCTGCTAGTGCTAGTGCCAAGCACTAGATGGCCGTTTCTGCTTATCTCCGGCGAGCCTCCGTGGTGGAAGCTTGATGGTGTGGTGGATCCGGCGGAGAGCTTCTCAAATAAGGGCAGATCTAGGCGTCTTCGCGTCTTGAGGTGTGGTGATGTGGATTTCCCTCTGGCCGGCCGTGGAGGCGAGGAGAGGGATTGGTGTCGTCGCTTCATCGTCAGATCCGGAGGTGCTGGTGCGGGGTTTGTGTCGCAGGAGTTCTGGAGCCTCTTCTGCTGCACGGCGGAGAAGATGAAGCAGTTTGCCAAGCTTCAGAGGATGGAGGAGGCGGGCTGCATCGTCATTTCTGCGACCTCTTCAATAAAAAGGTTCGTAAATCGCGGCTCTGGTGCTGGTAGCATGAATCTGGGCGCTGCCTCTGTTGCTCGTCGTGGTGGCGTGAGCGGAGATGGTTTCCGAGTTTGTGCTTCATCGCTACTGGAATCGCACCAGGGGAGAAGTTCTACTTCTCCAGGGAGATTCCTCACGGCGGCGCTCTTCTCGTCGTCGTTCAAGATGGTCGAAAGGCGACCACTCCCACCTTCCTCGTCGGTGACGGTTTTCTCCGGTCGGCGATATAAGGAATTGCTCAACCTCCAGGCTGCTATGCCGCAAAGGAGGCCCTTCTGCTTCGGTGTAGTGAGCTCCCGCCTCCTCGTCCCAAGTGGTTTCGTCCCGGCGACGTTGAGGTTGACTGCGTCGAGCATCGGATTCATCACGCTGGAGATGGAGCTGGACCTGATTGCATTCCTCATTTTCATTGTAGGGTCCTTTGTGCAAATTGTAAGGTCTTGTTTGTACTTTTTATCTTTCTTGAGCCCTTTTCTGTAAAATGTTCCAGCGGTGATTAATGAAACTCTAGGTCCTTCGGGACCGTCCCTTGTTAAAAAAAAAAGTCCCCGTCGGGAAATGAAATGTAATAAATAGTATAAAGTCGGGCGGGCGCGGGGCCGGGGGACAAGGGCGTTCAGAAAAGGAGGTGGGAGATCGGGACACTGCTGTTGAACACGCCGCCCAATCGGCGTCCAGTCCATGTGTGACTGTGAGCTCCACAGCCGGGCCCCAGGTCGCCGACGCTGTACGCTTGTTTCTGTAGCCAGCCAGCCACCCACCGGTCCAAGTCCAACAGCACGCACGCACGTAGACGAAGGTAGACCCAACACCACGCCCGTCCCTCTCGACATCTCAGCCTGGGAATGGTGCGAAACCCGCGCCGTTTCCAGCCCAGACCACATTTCACTAAGCTGATTCCCCAGCCCAAGCCAAACCAACGAATTATTTTTTAATCCGCCCCACCCCGCCCCGCACAGGTTTTACACCCGCACCGCACCGCCCCGCAAGTAAATATCGGGCTGACACCGCGGATCCAACCCGTGGATTCTAACTAGCCGAGTACTAGTTGGCTCTCGGCTGCTAAAGCTAGCTTTGTGATTCCTGGGAACGTTTCCGTGTACTGCAGCTGCTAGCTGTAGAGTGTGGAAAGAAATGGAATATACACCAGATTAAAATCTCAAAATGCTCATAGTTCTCCGACATCTGAATGTTACTTTGCAATTAAAAATCACAGAAAATTCGTAAAAAGGATACAAGCAAAATATACACCAATACATCTTGGAAACCATGAAAAATTGCTAAGAACTTCTCAAAAATTATATTACAAGTTCCAGATATCATCAATACTGCTTGCTTATGATTAGATGCATAAGAAACATAAAACTTCAGATTGTAGCATCATGCTCTGAACTTGGACCTCCGGCTGAGCTGGGATCTTCTACTGAAATTTCCTGCAGTTAACTGCCGTGAGTACTTAGCCATCACAGTAGCATTTATTTTTCAGATTTTAGAATATAGCAGAGCATAGTAGCTGACTGTACTGTACTTGCTTATGAAGTACTGTAAAAAAAACAAAGGCTGAGCAAGCAGAATAACAGGAAGATATTTCCCCACCATTCTCACTAGAAGGTAGAAGCTAGCTCTACAGGAACCATAGAAGGTCGTAGCAATGCCATCTATGTTGAGTAAAGCCTCTAGATAGATGTATTTACTTGGGGCCAAACAAACCAGAATTCAGAACTCACAAGCAAACTTCACTCATTCAAGCAACTACTAGTGGACATCAGGAAATGACCCAGCATCATGCTCTGAGCTTGGACCTGCACTGAAATTTGCAAATGTATCATCTCCAACAGTATTTGTAAAATGGATTTGTAAAAACTGCATATAGCAAGAGGAGAGAGAAGGTATACAAAGCCAAATCAATTTGTGCTTTCGCAGCCTTTGTATAACTGGATTTGTAAATCTTGTGTGTATCACAATGACATGTGGGGTCGTTTTGTCAGCCATCAAAATCCTAGCACAAACTCACACTAGAATACGTACATGTATGTGTATAATAGCACAAACTCGTACTTAACAATACACACATACACGTACACACGCACATACGTGAATACACGTACACACACGTAACACACTTGCACACACGCACACTCGTACACGTACACTAGCCCACACGCGTACACATCACACATACACGCACACACGCTGCAGTGCAGCACACACGCACACACCCAGCACACACAAGCACGCACACACGCTGCAGTGCAGCACACACGCACACACCCAGCACACACACAAGCACGCATGGGTCCACTAGTCATTGAGACAAAAAAATGAAGGGGACCACTTTTGGGAGGCTTTGTAAAAATTTAGCAAGTCACCTTTGGATTTGCATATATGCAATGTGGGAGGGAAGATTTAGCAAGCTTTGTAAAAATTTCTGGACCACTTATACAAAGGCTGCTGGAGATGGTTTTTTGGGCAAGATTTGTAAAATACAAATTATGTGCAATTATACAAAGGCTGTTGGAGATGCTCTTAGGCTCTTCTGCCTCGGCAACGGCTGGCGCAGCCTCTTCGGTCTCGACTGCGGCAGGGGCAGCTTCTTGCTCTGGCTCCTTGGTCTCGGCCTCAACCGGCGCTGCCTCACGCTCCACCACTTCGGTCTCCACAGGGGCAGCTTCCGGCTCTGTGATCCCAGTAACTGCCGGCGCAGCAGGGGCCTCCTCGGCAGCGACAGTCTCCGCCTCGGCCTCTTTAGTCTCGGTTGGAGCTGTCTCCGGCTCTTTTGCCACCTCGGCCACGGCCTCCTCCGCAGCGACAAGGCCGGCTGGGCAACCTCCACCGGAGCCAGCGCTTGGTTCTCCAGTTTTCACAAGCAACGGAATAATAATTGGATAGACGAAATTTACCAGAGTAATAACAGAACTTAGAATGAAGGAGCAACGGCTTCAGGATTGACACAGGATGGCCTCTTTGCATTATAGTAGAAATATGCAATCATTTGGAGTATCAAATGCAACATCATTCCACACCCTGTACAAATCGAACTTTTTGGTCAATGGTAACCACTAGCACCACATCAGAACAAATCAAGAAGTTTAAAAGCACTCTAGGGGAAGTCTACAAGAACCGAACAATGCCTGAAACCATCTTAGGTGCAAGAAACACATTAGAGGTTAGAGCATCAGAACTCACAAGTAATTCAGCTAATTTCCCCCGAGTAACTAGTGCAACTAAAGAGAGAGCAGACACCCAAATCCTACATCCGAATGACCACAACAGCAAGGTTAGATCCTTGTTTCACTAATTTCTCCAGAAAGCTTATCTCATCTCAGTAGGAAAAGAAAAAAAGGTTGCTCTCCCCCATGGACAGGCAGCAGGCTCTAACTCCATACAGACAAATTAACAGCTAGCAAGGGGGAGCGAGTGTTATAAGCACTTACCGGCAGCGGCCGGCGCCCCGCAGGGCCGCAGATGAGGCTCCCGGGACTAGCAGTGTCTCAGTGGGTTGGAGCGTCCATGGAGAGAGGTGGTGGCGCTGGCACTAGCACGGGAGAGGGAGGAGGAGATCAGCAGGACCGCGGGGTGGTGCACGTCGGCGGCGGCGATGGACGGCCGCGGCAGTGTAGGGCGGCGGCGGTGGCGGCGGCGGAAGAACTCTCGGCGGCGGTGGGGGTCGGGGACGAGGGGTGTGCCGCGTCGGGCTGAAGGTGCGGGTTGAACCCGTGGGCTCGACCCGTTCGGGATCAAGCCGCACCGGACCGCACCGGGCCGCAATTTTGCTGGACCCGCACCGCCCCAATCCATTTTTCCGTTCTAATCGTTACAGCCCAACCCAAAAGAAACCAAAGGCAAAACCGCACCATTCCCAGGCTGATCGACATCGCTTCCTCTGATGAGTAATTAAAAGGTGGCCTTTCGTCTCAGGAGCAGCCAGCCAGCCAGACAATGTCTCAGGAGTAATGTAAATCAGCAGTCATTTCAAGAAAATAAATCGCACCAGTAACTTTCTCTCTCTACCGATCACGCACACCCATCTGGGCATTACTTGCCGCCTTGTGCTACGCGCTGCCAAGAAAGATGTGATTTTTTATTACTCCGTCTGCGAAGAGAGCGAGAGAAAAAGAAAAAGATGCGCTTTGATGAACGTCTCGATGCCGCCCGATGTACGTAGAGTAGTACGCACTGCGCTGCGCCCGCGGCGAGAAAAGTGGTGCACGGGCCCCAGCGCCGGTCGGCCGGGGGGTCAAACGGCGTCGCTCCAAGGGGAGGGGATCTCGAGGTAGTCCATGGCATGGAAGAGAAAAAAAAGCTCGTGTTTTCCTGCATGGACAAGTCACCCGGCGGCTTTCCGCTTCTTCCTTTGATGACCCGATTTCGAAATTTTCCACCCTTTTCCATATCCGGCTCACTGTGCCAACGACCGGAATTTTATATTTAACTAACCTCTACAAGTTTAAGTTTAAGGTTAGAATGGACCTTTTCCCACTGGAAAATGCAAGTCTAGACTCGTGGTCGTGGCCTCGTGGGGAGTATAATTGATCTCTCCCTTGGTGCAACCAGGAGTAACTAAATGACAATGAGATGAAGAAGAACCCGGTTGGTCCGGTTGAAACTTCATTTTCATGATATCAGCCTGGTCCAAGCTTGGACTCACTCGACACATAGTAGTACTAGTACCGACCTAACGACACATGATTGTTGGACTGGTTGGCCCAATCCAACCAAACCGAACAAACAGCCTTTTACTACTGGTGATAATGAGTGAACGTTTTGGAGGGAGGTGGCTAGAGGTAGCTAATTTGTAGAGGGTAAGTAGTGATCACTAGTCAAGCACGCTTTTTTCCTGGTTGTATCGACAATCGACATACACTCACTTGCTTAGGAAACTCTCTTGTTCAAGAAGGTCAGGGCATCTCTAATCTATTCCTTATAATTTAGCCCATCAAACGGTCGGAAATTCATATTGAGTCATAGGTGTAGATGCACCCACTGCCCGAAAATCATTTTTCAAAATGACAAAAAATTCCAAGTAAAAATTTCGGATATACATCAGAACAGAACATGTCATGTTAGCACAAAAAGTTTCGTGAAGAAAAGACATTTTTTGCGGGGTGTGCAAAAAAGACAAATCTGGGTGCATCGAAATGACTTTATACGCGACATTTTTTTGTCTTTTTTGCACATGTCACAAAAAATATCTTTTCTTTTGCGAAACTTTTTGTGCTAACATAAAATGTTCGGATATATATCCGAATTTTTTTTGAATTTTTTTGACATTTTAAAAAAAAGTTAAAAATCTTTTACATGATTGGTGCATCTAGACCTATGACCCGAAACGCCAAACGGTTACCTATTCTTTAACTTCTTATATAACTAGAACCGTACCCCGCGCGTTGCAGTGGGTATCTCCTTCAGAGCCTAATAAAACCCTTCAAACTTGAAGTTATCTATAGAAATATGCAAATTCCCGCGCGTTGCAGCGAGTTTTTTAATTGTATTATAAAAGAAAGATAATTAAAACATGAAATTTAATTTTTTGGGGAATATGGAGGATTTGATTTGCCACAGTAGTCGAGAATCTTAATTTAATCACTATGAAATGTTTGTAATTTAACCGCTAAACATTGATTATGTGGAAATTGTATGGCTAAAAGAATTAATAATGTGAATAGATTGCATGTATGAATGGATTTATTAATAAATGTGGGATGACATGGATAAATGGATGACTCAAATAGTGGATGATGTGGACTGTAAATGTGGGATGACATGAATAAATGAATGGCTAAAGTAGTAGATGATGTGGACACCTTGCATGTAGAGATAGATTAATTTAATGCATATTAGTGGGATTTTGTCTTATAAGAAGTACTCGAATGATACCCCTAGCGTTGCAGCGGGAATCTTGAAAGGAAATATGGTATAAACAGATCAGTCACAATAGTCAAAAATCTAAATATTTATTAATATGCAATGTTCGTATATTTTAACCGCTAAAAATTGATGATGTGCAAAATTGCATGGCTAAAAGAGTTTATAATGTGAATGGCTTGCATGTATGGATGAATATTATTAATAAATATGGAAATATTGGATGACGTGGTGATGACATGGTAATTGAATGGCTCAAACAGTAGATGATGTGGACACCTTACATGTAGAGAGACTAATTTAATGCATGTTAGTGGAGATTTTGTCTTATAAGAAGTATAAATAGAAAGATAAATAGATTGGTACCTTAAAAAATAGTGGTTTCTATGCGATCCTTTAAACTCAACTCTTTAAAATAAATGAACACAAATTTATGCAAATTTGATTTAGACTAGTCCATCAAAGTCGGTTCACACTCGATTTAAACTACATTTGCATAACTTCGAACGAAATCTAAAATAAATTTGCCTAAACTAGACGTGTCGGTGAGCTCAGCACATATCTCTTCCCATTTCTTGTCGTTGTCTCCAGAGCTAACAAGACTGAGGACCGACTTACCGGACGACTCGACTTCTTTAGTCTTTCCCGAGTTGTAGAGCTCGTACTGTCGGCGCTATTCCTTGAAGCGTTCCAGATGCTAGAAGTGGACCTTCGCCATGTACTACTCGTTGGCGCTCTCTGTCTCGAGGCGCTCGCGGGCCTCCTGGTCCTCCGACATCGCTCATGTGAAGGGCACTCGGGAGTCGACGGGGGCCAAACCCGTCACGTCACGGCTCCCGAAGGGGAAGTTGAGTCGTACATCTGATCCATGGTGGCTCTCCGACGCGATGTCATACGCGTGAGCCGCCTGCACCGTGTGAGTGTGGTAGTATCCGACCCACATCCGTTTGTGGGTATCGCGGTTGGTGAACTCCGCCACCAAAGATATTTATCATTTGTCATTTGTCATAAAATTTAGATCCTTGGGTTTTTGTTAAACGGAACCTTTATGTACGAGTCTGACCAAGATAGAGTCTTAGAAAATTTGTTTTAGTACTTTCTTTTCATGGCATGATCTCAAAGAGCACGCTGCTTGTGTTGGTTCCCAACATTGTTAAACTAAGAATGAACTCCAATTAAAACCTATTAAACATAAGTCAAACAAAAAGTTTTTATCGGTTCCAGTTTTTGGCTTATTAAAGCGAAGCATTAACAGTTCAAAAATTCAGGAGGTGACAATCAAAACATGGATAAATAAATATCACAAGCACTAAATGCCTAAAAAAATGTATGATGTGCATAGATTTCATGTAGAGTTAGACTATTGTTAATGAATGCTAATGAAGATGACATAAACAAATGGATAGTTGACACAAATGAAGATGTGCGTATTTTGCATTTTCATATAGACTATCTTAAATGCATATTATTTGGGTTATGCGTTATAAAAATAGAACTATTGAAGACATTGACTAAATTTATACGCCTTTTTCTTTAAAGCGAGAGATATTAGAATGGGTTATTCTGCGAGTACAGATTTTTCACCCCCGAGTTACAGTGACCCCTTATATTAAAAAAGTTTAAAATCTTATTTACAAGTATCAAAGAATTTGGAAAAAAATTGGATGCTCTCAATAATGTACCATACATACATGCAAAAGCTCAATTCAAAAAACTGCACAAACATGGAAACGATGGATTCTACAAGCCTGCAAAATCGAATAACTAAATTCTTTAAATTTTGGGTCCATCGTTTACCACATCCAGATTTTTTAAATATTTTCAATATGATTTTTATTTTTAAAAATAAAATGATCACTGGAACTTTGGAACCTTGGAGGCTTGGAGCAAAGGTATTCTACGGTTCTACCCTACTGTCTTCGTCACTGTCCCTCTCGTGCGAGTCGTGACGGTGACCCGGGCAGTTGCAGTCCATCTCGCACGCTCTCTCCTTACACGTGGACAGCGACTCCTACGGCCCACCTACTGACACATTCCCCTCGCTTTTTTTTTTTTTTTGCGAATAACATTCCCCTCGCTTCTCTCTCATACGATAGCAACGAGAGATAGCTAGATCCAGAAGACGAGCACCTAAAAAACTGACGGTCAAAGTATCAAACCTGCCACCCTTCACGTGGGCCCCATGATGTCGCCCCACCTCTCTCTTATACTCCTACTAGTATCACCACCCCACCCCACCCACATCCTCACTCCACCAAGCTCTCCTCGTAGTCGCACCACCATCTGGTCCGCATTCATCGCCGCGGACGCCGGCCGCGAGCTAGCTAGCTCGAAACCATGAAGCAGTGGAAGTCCCTCGTGGCGCTCCACTCCTCCGCGCACTCCTGCTTCCCGCAGCCTCCCTCGACGCCTTCACCCTGCCCCTCGCCGCCGCGGGAGCTGGCGGAGGAGAAGCAGCAGCAGCAGGCGGTGAGGCTGGTGGGGTGCGACGGGCAGGTGCTGACGTTCCGCAGGCCGGTGACGGCGCGAGAGCTGATGCAACAGCATCCGCGGCACCTGGTGTGCCGCTCCGACGCGCTGCTCATCGGGGAGAAGATCCCGGCAGTTGGCCCCGCGGAGGAGCTGCAGCCCGGGCAGGCCTACTTCCTCCTCCCGGCGCACCTCTTCCACTCCGTCCTCTCGTTCGTCTCCCTCGCCTCCTCCCTGCTCCTGCTCCTCTCCACCGCTCCCGCCTCCTCCGAGCCGGGCGGCAAGAAGCAGCACCGCCCGTTCGAGCTCCTGCGCACCGACTCCGGCACACTTCAGATCAAGTTCTCCGACGACTTCCTCGTTGACGACAAAGACGCCAAGGACACCTCTGACGCCGCTCAGGCTGCCGAGAAGCCGGCAGTGCTTCGCGGGGACGAGAGGCTTGAGAAGGAGTACGAGGAATTGGTCGGATACGGCAAGGCCCGACGGTGGGCGCCCAAGCTGGAGACCATCGAAGAAGTCGTGGTTGCCGCCGCGGCCTCCGCCGACGCCCGTGATAGCAGGAGGAAGGGGATGAGGGTCCTGCCTTTCCTCGGGAAGCTCGGGAGCAGGAGGCGGCGGGAGACGACGACCACCACGACGATAATGTGCGTCAATGGCAGCGCGGTGGCCTGCTCCGGCTAGCATGTGATTCACTACTGCTGGTCCTGGTCAACAGTCTCCGCAGCGTAATTAAGGGGGTGGGATTAATTAAGGTGTGGTGTGGGTGTAGCCGACGACGTGGCGTTGCAGCCGCTGCGTCCTCGTTTGTAATTACAGACAATTTTGGTGCTCGCAATTTGTAAATGGCTTTCGTTCTCAGAGCAAGATTGCATTCAAAACCTTACATTTTTCATCCGTTTAAATAGGATATTCGAATAAGAGTACGAGCGAATCAAATTACTGAGCAGTATAGGAGGTACTCACACCAAAGTGGTGTGACCTGGATAGCATGAAAAAGCTCATAGTGTGCATGCATGCACATGCACGCCTGTGCTGTCCATGTTCTTGTCATCTGCTAGCTAGAATATCCGAATATCCATTCGCTAGCGTATTGGCTAAAATTGATTTTTGCGCAGTCGATATGGTGAATTTTGTTAGGATATGAATGAAATGGATAATGCGATGGGATGCGTTTTCTTTTTGTGGAGATGCGATGCGGCTTTCGCAGACAGAATGGTTTGACCCAGTCAAACAAGGAAGGTAGCGCCATGAGAGAGAGAGGAGCTAGGGAAAGGCAAAGCATCATCAGGAGCTCGCACGTTCTCCCAAGTAAACTAATTGGAAATTAATTGGCGCGCGCGCTGGGCACGCATGATACTTCCAGCTCACTCCTCTTCGCGTGGATCGCGCGCACAGATCCGATCAGAACCCAAGCGCACTCTGCTTATTCAACTGGAAATCAATCCATTAAACTGGCTCGGCTAAATCGCTGGCTAGCAAAGAAACGATACAATTGGGAGCAATGGCTTACTAAAACAGTACAATTGGGAGCAGTGACTTACCAGAACGAATCCGTAGAAGGCTCAGAGCTTGTGCCCAGCTTTGCAAACTCATCGGCGACAGTGTGACGACTGAAGTGAACCGGAACGAATCAAAGTTCAAAATACGACTCCCAGCCTCTTTCACCGACGCACCTATCTCTGCCACTTGTCGTAGTCTCTACTGTTGAGCACAAGCATCCGGTTTGAAGCATCGGATTTTAAGATGATTCCGTCGGGGCCAATTTTGTCAGCACCATCAATAGCAGCAAGATAAGCCACACTCTCATGACACAAAGGGTTTCACAAATTTGCCGAATTACCCGGTCCAACCGCAATGAACTAGCCGGACTGATCTCGGGTAACATAGCCCCAGCCTCTAGTCCCGAAATTTGCATTGAAAACTCCATCAAAGTTAATTTTCACGTGATTCTAAGTAGCTAGGCTTAACCAAGTGATGGACATGAGGTGCTCTTATAGACTTGTCAGGTCTCTGAGAGCTCACTGAATCGACCAAGAGCTGTTCCACACGATGACACACCTCTCGTGGAGAAGGGCTTCCCTCACCAGCATTGGCCTCCTTTTGGACATTCCACCACTCCCACACGAAGTTAACAAGTTTGATTTGAATCTTCTCCTCACGTTTCCGCGGCTATTGGAGAATTTTTTTTTTGTTCTTCACGTAGCTTGCCCATGCCCAATTTGCCCCCAAAGCTTTTCAGCCTTCTTGCATTTTACAGATACATGCCCCCATCTTCATTCAGTCTACTGCATAGAGGACATCTTGTGTTCAGATCCACTCCCATTTTTCGGATTTTCGTACAATTTGCAACACTATTATGAGCAAACCGCCACACAAACATTTTCACTTTAATTGTGGCCTTCAGCTGCCATATATGGTTCCTACCAAAAGAAGTATTTGGGCAACAATGGAAATGTTGGAGTTGACACCCCTTTAAGGATGCTGCACTAGCTATAAGAGATGAGGGACATGACCACCATCTCCCAAATGTATTTTACTCGGAGCACCCATTTGCAAATAGCACCAGGTATAAGAGATGACTGACAATAATATGCATGACCTGACACATGCTCATGAGACATCGTGAATAACACCTACCATCCAGACATTACTTGACACGTCCGTAGAATACATTGTGCATATTGCACCTGCGAAGTCGGATCAAACCCGATCTTGAAGTGGAAGTGGCATCCATACCGTTGTCGAGATCAAAACTCCGCGATCCATAGTGTCCCATACTGACACTAACCTCGACAAATGGAGCTAAAGGCCATCACCAAGGCGAAGATCCAGAGACTGCATCATCAACACGACGATGGTGTCTGCCTCCCTCAAAAATCCAAGCATGTTGCACCAAAAACCGAACTTGCACCGCCAACGGCTAACGGTATAGCGAGCAAAATACGGCCAAATCTACCGCCCCTTGTCCAGGTGCAACCTACCGCGCTGCCACGAAGTAGTAGCCAGGGCCAAGAACCACCATCCCGCCGCAAACCGTGTTGTGTAGGCCCTTTGGCCCAATGAAACATCACCACTACAACCTCAACATCACCTCCGACCCAGGTTCGACTGCCATACTCCATGCAGCAGCATAAGTCCACCATCATGGAAGGGTTCCGGGGTCGCCGCCTCGACATCCGTGCTCCGCCACCAAGCACATGATCGTAGTGGGATGATCAGGCCACTAAAGCTAACCAATATGTAAGACTTTTCCTTTATCTTTTTTCTAAATTTCACCTTTTCTATTAGACTGAACAAAGTTGACTCCTTGAAGGCAAATATAATTGTTGCACTTAATTGATATGTCCCACGGCTGGGATTATATATAGTACAAGGAGTCTTGGTTGCCAAGCTAGATAGAGATTACAATTTAGGAAATATACGGCCGGCTGAACGTGTCCTACTCATACACGTCTAACACCCCCCCGCAGTCGGAGCGGGAGTAGGGCGGACGTTCAGGCTGGAGCGGAACTCAGTGAAGACCGTCGACGGCAACCCTTTGGTGAAGATATCTGCATATTGGGAAGATGTTGGGACATGGAGAACACGGACATCTCCAAAAGCAACTCGCTCGCGAACAAAATGAAGATCAATCTCCACATGCTTGGTACGTTGATGTTGAACTGGGTTGGTCGATAGGTACACCGCAGATATGTTGTCACAGTAGACCACAGTAGCGCGATGAAGAGGGCGGTGAAGCTCCGTGAGGAGCTGACGTAACCAGCATGCCTCAGCAACAGCATTAGCGACACCCCGGTATTCTGCTTCCGCACTCGACCGGGACACAGTTTGCTGGCGTTTAGAGGACCAAGAGATCAGATTGTCGCCAAGGAATACTCCGTAGCCTGATGTGGACTTTCGTGTGTCAGGGCAGCCAGCCCAGTCAGCATCAGTGTATGCAGTAAGCGATGTTGGCGACGATCGGTAGTTGTAGGCCATAATCGATGGTGCCATGAAGATACCGGAGAATTCGCTTGACTGCGTTGAGGTGTGGCTCACGGGGATCATGCATGTACAAGCATACCTGTTGAACGGCATAGGCGACATCTGGTCTGCTGAATGACAAGTACTGGAGTGCACCCACCAAGCTCCGATAGGTGGATGGGTCAGCAACGGCGGTGCCATCAGCGCCGAGCTTGGACTGTGTATCGACAGGAGTGGAGCAAGGATTGCACTCGCTCATACCTGCACGCTCGAGGACGTCGACGATGTACTGCCGCTGTGAGAGGAACATGCCAGCAGAAGAGCGAGTAACAGCAATGCCCAGAAAATAGTGTAGAGCGCCAAGATCCTTGAGGGAGAACTCGCGCTCAAGAGCCATGATGGTTTGTTGAAGTAGCTGCTCGGATGAAGCTGTGAGTACTATGTCGTCGACATATAACAGTAGGTAGACAATCTCACTGTTGCGGGTGTAGATGAAGAGTGAGGGGTCCGCACGGGAACCAACAAAGCCGAGACGAAGAAGATGATCAGCAAAACGGCTGTACCATGCACGTGGCGCCTGTTTAAGCCCATAGAGAGACTTATTGAGACGGCAGACGTGGTCGGGCTGGGAGACGTCGACGAAACCTGTCGGCTGTGCACAGTAGACTGTCTCGGCGAGAGTTCCATGTAGAAAAGCATTGTTGATGTCGAGCTGATGAACCGGCCAGTCTTGAGAGATGGCAATGGAGAGGACGGTCCGAACAGTTGCCGGTTTAACAACCGGGCTGAAAGTCTCTCCGTAGTCGACGCCGGCACGTTGAGTGAAGCCTCGGAGGACCCAACGTGCTTTATACCGGTCTAGAGAACCATCCGGCTTGAACTTATGTCGAAATATCCATTTGCCTGAAACAACATTAGCGCCAGGAGGGCAGGGAACAAGATCCCATGTCTTATTGTTCTTGAGGGCAGTGAATTCGTCGACCATGGCAGAATGCCAGTTGACATCCTTCAGGGCACTGCGGTAGCTCTTAGGAAGTGGACTGGGGACATCAGCAAGGAGAGTAAGGCGATCAGCAGGCTTAGACATCATGCCACGTTTGCCACGAGTGTACATCGAATGCGTGTTATCGACAAGAGGAGGACCGACTGGAGCCAGGACCGTGGGTGGTGTAGGTGGAGTAGGAGGCGGAGGCGGTGTAGGTGGAGGAGGAGGTGGAGGCGGTGTAAGTTGTATAGGAGGTGTAACGGGAAGCGGAAGTATGGGTGGAAGATTATCGAGAAAAGATAGATCAGTGGCGGTAGGAGGTTGTGTTGAAGTTGTGGAGAAAGGAAATGAATTTTCGTCGAAGACGACATGACGGGAGATGATAATTTTGTGAGTGGTAAGGTCAAGACATCGATAGCCACGGTGATTAGACGGGTAACCTAGGAAAACACATGCGGTTGTGCGGGAGCTAGTTTGTGAGGTGCTGTGGCGGAGAGGTTAGGATAGCATAAACAACCAAAAACACGGAGATGATCTAAAGGCAGAGGGAGACCTAGGAGAACTTCGTGTGGTGTGCGCTGCTGAAGGGTTTTAGTGGGGTGAAGGTTGAACAGAAAAGTGGCAGTGTGAAGTGCTTCGACCCAATAGACCGGAGGCATGCTTGCTTGGAAAAGAAGTGAACGCACCATGTTGTTCGTAGAACGAATGACACGTTCGGCTTTGCCGTTCTGGGGGGATGTGTATGGGCAAGACAAACGAAGTGTGGTGCCTAGGGATGAGAGGAAAAGACGAGCAGCGTTGTTGTCAAATTCGCGGCCGTTGTCACTTTGCAAAGACTGAATGGTTGTATTAAATTGTGTAGAGACATAAGCAAAGAAATTTTTGAGGGTAGGAAAAGTGTCAGATTTGACGCGCAAAGGAAAAGTCCAAAGATAATGAGAGAAATCATCTAACACAACTAGGTAGTATTTGTAACCGGACACACTAGACAGAGGGGAGGTCCATAAATCGCAATGAATCAATTGAAAGGGGCGAGTTGTTTGAGTAGAAGAATTATCAAAGGGTAGGCGAACATGTTTCCCTAACTGACAAGCATGACATAAATGATTATCCGAACTATCTTTATTACAAGGAAAAGAAAAGGCACTTGCTAGGTGCGACAAAGCTTGACTACTAAGATGTCCTAGACGACGATGCCACAATGTTGATGACGATGTAGTGGTGGAGAGAGCATGCGCAGGAGAAGACGGCCACCAGAAGGGGTAGAGGTCACCGGAACTATTGCACCTGACGATCTCGTTCTTGGTGCGGAGGTCCTTCACAGAGAGACCAAAAGGATCAAACTCGATAGAAACAAGATTATCAGTGGTAAATTTGCGTACAGAAAGAAGATTTTTGATGAGGTTAGGCGTAACTAAGACATTATTAAGCTGAAACGTGTGATTAGGAGTAGAGAGAGTGGTGTGACCGACACGGGTGATGGGAAGGGGATGGCCATTGCCGACGATGACATGTGGATAGGGGGAAGGAGAGGGTAGGAAGTGGAGAGATTACCCTGATTACCGGTCATGTGAGCGGAGGCTCCGGAATCCATGATCCACGCATTCGAGGACGGTGGCGTCAGAGACATGGTGTTGAAAGCCTGCATGAGTTGGCCTTGGTCGAAAGACGGAGCAGTGTATGTCGGTGCAGACGGTGGAGCTATCTGTGATGAAACTGGCACGCCTGGTGGCCACGGCGAGGGAGAACCATATAGCCATGGAGACGGGGGCGACACCATGGCATGATGGGCCTGAGGTGGACCAAGGAGCGGCGGGCGCGGTGGCGGACCGGGCCACATTTGGATGGAGCCTGCCCAGGGGTTCTGCATTGAAGGCCAGGGAGCATGTGGACCGTTCCCAGGTGTGTGGGGGTTGACGCCGCCGCGCTGCTGGGGAGGCACGGAGTGCAGGTAGCGGCACCGTGCGCCAAAGCGGCAACTTCCTCGCTGGAAATTACGACACGCCTCAGGGCGGCGCGGAGGTGCAGTGTTGTCCGCTGGACCACGCGGTGGTTGAGGCATGGGAGCGCCTCGAGCGACGAAGGCGGATGGAGCCGAGGGTGAGGACTCGTCGGACTGCTGCAGTGTTAGCTCTTCGAGGAGAAGCGATGAGCGCACGTCGAGGAACGACGGTAGGGGGCGCTGCTTGAGGGTCAGCGTGCGCATGTAGGCAAGCTTAGACCCGAGGCCGCGGAGCGTGTTCTGGACGAGACGCTTGTCGGTGATGGTCGTGCCCAATGCGTTGAGCTCGTCGGCAAGAATCTTTTGCTTGCGGCAATAATCTGCCACGGTCATGGAGCCCTGTTTGAGACCGTGGAATTCTTGCTCGAGGTAGGAGGACCGTGTCTCAGCGTTGTCGTGGTAGATGTTGGAGAGGCGCGTCCATAGGGCGTGGGCAGGCAGCGGCTTGGTGGTGTCAACGACCATGGCGAGAAGCTCGGGCGCGACAGCGCTGTTGAGCCATGATCGGACGATGGCGTCGTTCCGACTCCACTGCGGCGTGGGATCGGCGGGGTACTCGTCCTCGACAAGATGATCCTCGAGTGCGTACTTTTCAGCAGCGTCGGAAAACATGCCACGCCATTGGAGGTAGTTGGAGGTGGAGAGCTCGAGGGTGACCGGAACAACGGCGCGGATGCTTGGGAGCGCAGCCGCGAGCGCCCAGAGAGAGGCTTTGGCGGCGGCCTCGGCCGCGGCGGCGGCGGTCGGATCTGAGGGCGCCATGGAGAGAGAGGATCGTAAACCCTAATCTGATACCATGAAGGCAAATATAATTGTTGCACTTAATTGATATGTCCCACGGCTAGGATTATATATAGTACAAGGAGTCTTGGTTGCCAAGCTAGATAGAGATTACAATTTAGGAAATATACGGCCGGCTGAACGTGTCCTACTCATACACGTCTAACACTCCTATATATCCGCGGACGTCTCCGGACATGTTCACGAAGAGGAGACGGACGTCTGGCATTTATCCTTTCAGATAACCACACCCCTAGTATCAAAACCCTTAAAACATACACATGTAATGAGATGGTATGTGGGTGGTTGGATTGGGTTATTTGGCCATTCCGAAGTGCGCACTTATATGCCCGATTGGAAAATAGTCAAGGTACCACAGGACTGCCCGCGTCCCGAGACCGAGAGCAGGTCCGTCGGCGTCTCAACGGTGACTGCCAAGTTTTAACTTACTGGTGGGTTCCGGTTTCGAGTGGTGAAGGTATTTTAAAATACACTATAATCATGTAGGGGTGTAATTAAATAAGATGCTACTCGCTACCCTAATTAGTACTACTCGTAGTTTAACTAATGAAGACGGTGGCCGCATAGTTTTGACCTGACGGTCAAAGAGTTCCCAGCCGTGGATCCGAGCTCCCAGCTCTGCCTCCGTCACCGGGCAGTGTTTATCTAGGCAATAGGCATGCCCACGCATGCCAATTTGAACTCAGACGATTGTATATTTTGCGTAGTCAATCAACGGAGGTGTAGCTAGTCAATTTTTTTCTTTCATTCAGTCCCAGTACTCCTACCAAGTTAGCCATAGCCAGTATGGAATCCAATGCTACATCTCTATCTAGTAGCACTGTCACATGTTGTCGTGCGATCTGCGCTACGTATATAGATTGGCGAAAATCCACAAAACTGACTCATGACCCACAGAGGAAACCTCATCAAAAAATAATGAACCTGCTTCGAAAATAAATTCGAATATAACCCTTTTTCATCGCGAGTGCTACCCTCCACGTGGTTGCGCCCCAGGTTAGGGCGCTACAACCCTAATAACATGACAACATTCAAGGCCAAGGCCGTCTCAAAAATCCTAAATCAAATAGGGTAGCGCCCTTGTCTGGGCCGCTAACCTCGAGAAACTATAATTTTAAACCCTGTAATATAAATTTCAACTATAAATTTCCATAAGCAATATACAAGTTGTGTGTTATTTTTAAAAAATTAATTTGATGCATAGTCGTAGTTTTATTTTTCACATCTATGCATGTAAATTTGACCATGAGTACAAACATGATCAATTACATATAGCAACTAAAGTTAACAAGAATTAAGCTAACAAAGTGTTACCATCATCAACAATAGCATATGAATGTGTTTGATCAATACTATGCATAGAAAAGAGAAACAAATGGATATGGTGGATTAAATGGGTCGTGCGTTAAGTAGACTTATCAGAAAAGGTCGGACGTGCATCGGACGATCGCTCTCTGTTTCTTTCTTGGGTGGGGCCAACGACTGCCGTTAAATTCATAGGCATGGCATGCGTGTGGTCAAAGCGGGGACAGACAGGGTACACGGTAGCGGTCAAGGAGTCCCACCGTGCGCCTATTCGTGATCGCAGCGTGCGGATGTGGGCATCTCTCTCATCTCGTGTGGTGAATTTCCTACACGTCAGCGGACAGACTTACAAAGCGCGGATTGCAAAGCCCTGCGAAATGTGTAATGTGTGATCAAGAACCCGAAACCATCAACCATCTGTTGGCCAACTGTGTTGTCGCCCGCACCTTTTGGTTCAGATTATGCCTAAACAGAAACCACATCGACATCACACCTTCAGCTCAGACCTCTGTGCGAGAGTGGTGGATGCAAACCTTGTCTGTGGGCTCAAAAGCACAAAGAAGAAATACCGCAACCTTCATGATAGCAGGGATGCGAAGACTTTGGCTGGAAAGAAATGACAGAATATTCAACAACGGCAGCTCAAACTTGAATACCATCATCAGAAAGACTAGAGATGACTTGGAACTGTGGGCAGCGGCGAGAAGAAGAGCGGGAGAGAGGGAGGAGTAGCCCTTTTATTCATTGCGGATGGCTTAGCCATGTGAAACACCCTTGTAATTAAACTCTATATCCGTTCTTAATGCAATGACTGCAACCTTTGGTTGCCAGTTCTTTAAAAATTTCCTACACGTGCGACCGTGAGAGCCTACCATATCATGTAGCTGTGCTAATTAAGCCCGAAATGCTTCCGGTGTACGTCTAATTGGCCAAACATTGACAGACACGTATGCTTCCCAATTTTCGTCTTGCATCCCGGTTAGCGGATCGGCATCCGCGTCCCAGTCAAAGTCAAAAGCATACTAGTACCACTACCCACATGTATGTAATCACAGATAGTGGAGTAGTATTCTCTACCGATGCTGATCGAGTGGTCAGAAATGCTAAATATTGGCGTACATATAATTAGCTATACCATAGATTGGATCAGCCTAGCAACGTATTCTAAATTTTGGACGAAAAATTATCACTCCATCGATCAGCCAGTCAATGCTGTATACTCCAACCATACATGAGTGACACTAAGGACGCGTTTGGTATGGCTTTTTATCGCTCCGTGTGAATAGCAGTTCAAAATCAGGATAATAGCATAGAAGTTCTAGTTCGCCAGTTCGTATCGTAGAATCGTGACTGAGAGCACCACGAATTAAGCAACAACGACAACTCCATGAGCGGAGGAGTTAATATATATACTACCTCCCAAAATATTACAAACCAGTAATCACACCTAATCAAGTTCTACATAGGTGGGGGTGCTACGTAGTGGTCACGCAAATAGGCCCGCAACCATGACTTTCTCTCTTTCTCAGTCATCTCAACATACATGCTATGATCATCTTTGTCATTCCAAGGAAGTGCATATCCTGGATCAGTAAGACCGTAGTATAGAGATTAAGAGCAGGAACATTCCTTCCTATGTAAATCATCTTCATCTTAGCATAGTTGATGATGGGCTTGTTCAGTAACTCCTCGTCATTTGTGCACCTAGGATCTTGAAGACATATTGTTAGTTGTGCTTCATGACGAACAGGTGAAAAGAATACATATTTTTAGTTGTCGTATCTAACCATGATGCGTGCAATTAACTTGTGTTCATTCAATATGATGGTCGAGGTCCACGTTACTCCTTCAGTTTAATTCAGCTGGGAAAGCCTAATCCACCTCCGTCTCCATTTTCTCATATGGTTGTAAATCTGAGAAGTGCTCGCTATAAGCCCGGTGAAGTCAAGAACATCATTGATAAACCTATCAATGTAATGTTTCTTGAACCTCTCTCAAAGTAGACTTCCTTTTGTACGAGCTCACAAACCCTATTCATGACGAAGAGGGACATATGAGCTTACCACTCCATTTGAGACCTTCGAGCAAAACGAAGAGGTACTGCACTCTCATTCACCATGCCAGTGACTTCACTCTCATTCACCATGTCAACAACTGCATTCTCACGCACAATGGGCGACACTTCATTCATGTCAGGCAATAGATTCTCAAAGCACACTCATGGAGCATATAGATCGAGAGAGATAGGTGCAACGATATCCTATAGTAGGTTGACACCGTAACTACGAAAAAACAATGAATCATCTGCAAGTAATCGTAGGCATGAATCAAGAAGCAACTTAAGCAGAATGATGAATAGATCATGTAACAACATCCTGGATAGCACAGATCTAGGTCATATAAATACACTAAGCTAGAATCTAGCACATATCCAAGAGATGCTCGCAGAGTAAATATTCAAGTAGCACAGGTCTAGGAGATGCTCACAAACTAAGCATGAACCTATTGCAGATTTAGGAGATGCTTAGAGGCTAAACTCACAAGAACTTGGGTTAGATGTTCTTACAGCCACTAGATGCATGACATAGTTGGGGATTGAGCAAGGAGCAGAATTGCCGCCGACGAGCTCCAGCGCCACCGTGCTCGTCACTGGAGTCGGTCAAAAAGGTATTGCCATCACCATTGGCATGGAGCTTGAAAGGGGGAAATGGTGGTTTTGGGATTTGGGCGTTGAGCGCGGTGGCTGTAAATAGAGGGGCAAATTAGGCGTGTGGTGACCGAATTTCTCCCGCCGCAATTGTCATGCTCGCGCCATCTTGGGTGCCTACAGCAGCTCCCACGCGACGTTCCTCGTGTCACACGCTGGAAGCCTGGCTCCACGGGAACTTCCGATTCGGCCGTGCCTGTCGGGTTTGGATCAGCGATGCTCGGCATGCGAGCTACCAAACGCGCCCTAAGAACAACGTCCTCACAAACAGTTTGGACGGCCACAGGAAGTATCGGGAAACCAATTGTCAACCGCAATCCTATAGACCGGGTCAGAGGTGTTCGACATGCCCCACGCGTAGGACTACTAAATAATATTTTGTTGATCCTCTATGGTTACTTGCTTTCCGCTTGAGCTACTGTCACTGTGAAGACAAGGATTTCTTTTCTTCACTTACCCAAGAAAATGTAGAGATAGAGTTTGAAGAAGGCTCTCTCTCTCTCTCCGATCCTTTAGAGTCCCTGAGGCGCCCCCAACTCCTCCCTCCCTCGTTGTCCAGGGTCCATCGGGGGGGAGCCTGGTCGTATATAGCAGCTTTCCTAGCAGTGTTAGGTTTTGCTTGCATGCAATATGGCGTTATGTCGTCTTTGCTCCCTCTCCGCTTGCTTTATTCACGTTCGGGCAGCGGCCAGGAAGAGGAGAAGATTCCTCTCGGCATCTTCCACGGTGGGTGACGCGGTGGGTAGGTGGATCTACTGCTAGGTGCTTGGCAAAGCCCGGGTGTAGCCCAGATCTGCAGGATCCAGTCAGCCAACCTTCAATGTGTGGCCATCATGGAGATGGTGCTATCAGGTGTGCTAGGGTTTGTCGTGGTTCTGTGTTGTAGGAGTTCAAAGGAGATTCTCAACTTGGGACCCCTAATCTTCATAGCCAAAAGGCGACCCTTCATTCGTCTCAAACGTATCTATAAGTTTTGGTTGTTCCATAATTGTTATATATCATTGCCACATGTTTTTATAATGTTTTTATATCATTTTGGCACATTTTGTGGAACTAACCTATTAATAAGATGCCCAGTGCTAGTTCATGTTTTCTGTTGTCTTTTTATTACAGAAAAGCTAGTTGGGGAACTTTCTCGGAATCAGCTGCAAATTTACATGATTTATTTTTACGAAGAAACAAAGACGAAGCCATGAGGGCGTCTGCAGGGGGGCCCCACATGCCCCAGACGCCACCCAGGCGCGGTCAAGGGTGGACCACGCTTGGGCCCCACCTGGGCGACTCGAGAAGCTTCCTGTGCCGCCCTTTCGCCTATAAATTCTATTCCTCCCGAAAACCCTCGGTACCCGATCAGGAATCCAAAATACGTCCGAGGCCGCCGCCATCGTCAAACCTAGATTGGGAGGGTTCTAAAGCTCTTCCCGGCACCCTGCCGGAGGGGGAGATCGTCACCGGAGGCATCTACACCACCATGCCTGCCTCCGGAGTGATGCGTGAGTAGTCTACCACGGGACTACGGGTCCATGACAGTAGCTAGATGGTTGTCTCTCCTCCTTGTACTTCATTGTTTAGATCTTGTGAGCTGCCTAACATGATCAAGATCATCTATTTGTAATGCTATATGTTGTGTTTGTTGGGATCTGATGAATTATGGAGTCATGACATTATAGTTCAGTTTATCTATGATTTGTTTTATTTATGATCTTGCATTCTCTCCGATGCTTGTGTATGCTTTGGCCGAAGTAATTACTAGTATCTTTAGAGGGAGTACTTATGCTAGATAGTGGGTTCATACCTCTCTTGTCTGAGCTCGAGGGCCCAAACAAATCCTACATGCGACTCCTCTGGTTTGCTTCTTTCTTTTTATCCAATTCAGACTTCTGTTGAAGACTTCTGTGTTTTTCTTTCTGCTTGCTTCCCTTTCAAATTGATATGCCGGAGATGCTGGTGAAATGTATGCACTCGATTTGATAGAAATGATTAAGGCTTGAGATGTGCTGTTGCTAATAGGGATAAACAGCGGTGTTTATTGCTATATGTTGTAACCATTGCTTACATTTCGCACCATGCTTATTGTAATTATCTGTTGCTTGCAACTTAATACTTTGGGTGACATGCTGGATAGCGATCCCGGGGTGGATTTTTAGTCATAGATGTAGTTGGATAACGGTCTATGTATTTTGACGTAATGCCCATATTAAATGAAACGGTGAACTTTTTGTCATGATAGTATTGTTATGCGCCCATGTTTGTTAGTTGCCCAGCTATAATTTGTTTACCTAACATGTTTATCTTTCGGAGAGACACCACTAGTGAACTGTGGACCCCTGTCCTATTTTCCTATATTGCTTACAACCATTTTCATAGCTTTTCCTGGTCATTTGCTCGCTAGTCATATTTGCTCTCATATTATTTTACACACATACGTTTAATCCTTTATGTTCAGCAAGCCGGAGAGATTGAAAACCTCTCTGTTTCGTTGGGGCAAACTAGTTTGTTTGTGTGTGCGCAGGTCCACGTCAATAATCGTAAACGGCGCCGTTGACACCAAGCCGAAGCCTTCTCCAAGTCCTACCGGATTGATAACCTTGGTTTTAAAATCAAGGGACAATTGCTGCTACGCTACATCATACCTTCCTCTTGGGTTCCGAGCGAACGTGCGATCCACACCATTAACCCTCATCAGCCCTAAATTGTTGGCTGCTCTTCAACCTCAAGGTGTGAAGCTGATGTGGTGACCAGCCAACTGCTCCACCTTGTTATTCCCCAGCGTCTTCGTCTCAAGTGGCGCGCACTAGTACAGAACGACACATCGGAAACGGGCCAAAAACCCCATCGGCAACGGAGAAAGGGTCCTTGTCCCCGACCCTGCCACTGATGTGAAGATCTCAATGGCAACGGAGGAGATAAACCGTTTCTGATGTATTTAACATTAGACACGGAGTTTTGCTAATAACCGTTTCTAATAAGGGTTACAGGAAAACAAAAAAAAAACCCGGTGACGGGCTGTGCCGTCGATGGAGCCCCGCTCCATGCGACTAGACGGCCGCCCGGTCGTCACCGTATTCCTGTACGCCCTGCTTTACAAAAGTTCATTAGTGCGCGTGGCTGGAGCTCTGCTCCTATGTCTTCACGGCCGCCAGATGAACATCTACTGTCTTTCCTGCTGCGCAAAATGTACTGCTCCTGGTGACGGCACCGTGTATGGAGCCCCGCTCCTAGGTCTTCACGGCAGCAGCATCGTCACCAAGCATCCACCAAGCCCTTGAAACAACGAATATTCTTTGTTAAAAACAGCAAACAAAGCTAATAAACAGAGCCAATAAGCAGTAAACAAAGCAAACCGAGCTAAATACATAGCTGAAGAGCTAACTAACAGAGCAAACCAAGCTAAATAAGTAGCTAACATAGCAAATACATAGCTGAACAGAGCTAACTAACAGAGCAACCCGAGCTAAATAAGTAGCTAACATAGCAAATACTTAGCGAACAGAGCAACCCGAGCTAAATAAGTAGCTAACATAGCAAATACATAGCTGAACAGAGCTAACTAACAGAGCAAACCGAGCTAAATAAGTAGCTAACATAGCAAATACATAGCTAAACAAAGCAAACCGAGCTAATTAAGTAGCTAACATAGCAAATACATAGCTGAACAGAGCTAACTAACAGAGCAAACCGAGCTAAATAAGTAGCTAACATAGCAAATACATAGCTAAACAAAGCAAACCGAGCTAAATAAGTAGCTAACATAGCAAATACATAGCTGAACAGAGCTAACTAACAGAGCTAACTGAGCTAAATAAGTAGCTAACATAGCAAATACATAGCTAAACAAAGCAAACCGAGCTAAATAAGTAGCTAACATATCAAATACATAGCTGAACAGAGCTAACTAACAGAGCAAACTGAGCTAAATAAGTAGCTAACATAGCAAATACATAGCTAAACAAAGCAAACTGAGCTAAATAAGTAGCTAACATAGCAAATACATAGCTGAACAGAGCTAACTAACAGAGCAAACCGAGCTAAATAAGTAGCTAACATAGCAAATACATAGCTAAACAAAGCAAACCGAGCTAAATAAGTAGCTAACATAGCAAATACATAGCTGAACAGAGCTAACTAACAGAGCAAACCGAGATAAATAAGTAGCTAACAGAGCGGTCATTTACCTTAGGCGAGGCGGGGTCGCTTTCCGTCGTGGATTGCGTCCCAGGCGTCGGCGCCGGAGCCACTGCCAGAGGAGACGTCAGAGGAGACCTCATCCTGCTCGAACACCGGAGCGTCCTCCTCCTCCTCCTCCTCATCCTCCTCCTCCGCCGCCGCCACCGCTGCCGCCGCCGCATCTGCCCAGGGCCCTGGCCAGGGAGAAGAGAGCGGTCTATGGCCGCCCGGAGCCGCGTCTAGAACAACGCCTCCTCGGCGGCTTCTATCGCGTGCTCGGCGGCGGAGATGCGGATAGCTCTCTGCATCGCAGACGCCCGAATGACACCCTCGGCGCGCTCGCGCTCAAAGGAGGCGCGAAAGAGGAGGAGACCGACCTCCAGATCCTCGTCCTCATCGTCCGAGAGGACGATGAGGACGAGATCCGGGCGTCGGTGGCCGCCGCCGCCGTGGATCCGGATGGGATTTGACGGCTCAGAATGAACTCGCGACCGCAGTCGCCGGGGATCTCGCCCCAGTTGTAGGGGAGATCCGGGCTGCGCCTCGGAGGGTGGGAGGAGGAAGATGCTCCATCCTGACTTCCGTCGGCGCCGGAGGGGTTCGCCATCGATGGGTGAAGTAGGAGGAGAGCGTGTGCGGCTAGGGTTAGGAACTGGGGAGAGTGAGACTGAGAGTGAGAGTGAGATACGTACTGGAGTGGGAGATATTAATACCGGCACCGCTTAATGTGCCTTCACATGGGAAACGGAGATAGACCGATCTCCGTTTCTGATGTGGCAATATCAGCAACGGAGATATTCTTTCCTCCGTTGCCTATATATGAGCAACGGAGATCTTTTCAGCCTCCGTTACCATTGTGTCGGGCCCATCGACCGACTAGCGCGCGCGCGCACTCGCGGAAGCGCGCGGAGCTCATTTTTCCGTCGCCTAACTCTTGCCGTTGCCATAGAGGGGTATCCGATGTGTCGTTCTGTACTAGTGGCGTCCCTGACGACAAGGATGTTGGCAAAGAAAGTGAGCAGATTCGGCGTCACGGTTGAGAAGGACTCGATTGAGTTTCTGCTTTAGGTTTTAGGGTCAATCATGTAAATTTGAATGTTCTAGTGGTAATTTATGTTCCTTTTTTGATCTAATTGTAAGCGTGTTTGTGAGTAACGTCATGCTACTATGAATTAGTGATCAAGTAGGAGTAACCGAGTTATATCTTAACGTACATCGACTCGTATAGTAAAAAAGAGGTCACACACTTAAAAAGATAGAGCAATTCATATTCCTATCTGAACAAGACTGCACACTATGTCCTAATGGCCTCTAAATTTTTTGAAGTCCTAATGGCCTCTAATGTGGAAGCTCGCTATGAGGACAATTTTACAAGAAGAGGGGCATACGTTTTAGGGTTATCCAAATCGAAATTTCTGAAAAACTAGTTGTCACTCCTTCCACAGCCAAGGTTGTGTGTTTGGACCTAGTAGTTCAGTGAGCGACATTTCTTCTGAACGTGTGGATATATTGGAGAGTGAAAATCCACAAATTTGACCCTCACACGAAACATTAACACAACATGAACCTATTTCGAAAATAATTTCGAAGCTAACCCTTTTTTGTAGCGTCCAACCGTAGGGCGCTACCCCTCCACATGGTAGCGCCCTTGCCTGGGGCGCTATGCTCCTGCCAAAGTGGCAACATCGGACCCACACAATCGTGGAAAACCTAAATCAAATAGGGTAGCGCCCTCGGCTGGGGAGCTACACTCTTGAGGGTAGCGCCTTTGTCTGGCGCGCTACCCTATTTGATATCGAATTTCAAACCACTATATCTTTTTATCTACGAATCCAAATGATATGATTCTTTTTTCTATGGGTCACAAATTAAATTATCGTTCCAATGCCACCGGTATCATGATGGTTAGACAAGTAGATAATATTTGGTGAATTTTTTTCTTATGCCGGTTTATTTTTTACTGTTTAGATGATTTCGGAAACATGGTTGTGAACGAAGATTTTGTCTAAAATCTAGAACAAATGAGTACCTTAAAGAGTCAAACAAGCACCCACTTCGGCCGTGCTTCACCCATATTTTCAAACATGAATTTTTACAAGCAATTTACAAGTTGTGTGTTACTTTTTTAAAATTGGTATGATGAAAAAAATTATGATATGGTAGATGATTGTAATACTTTGTTATCTTAGTACATGTTAAATTTAGTTGCAATACGTAGCCGATTATGTTTGTACTCATGGTCTAATATGCATATATGTGTTTATAAAACTAAAACCACGACCTAGGGAAACCAGATCAGTGCACTCCGGCGGACCCTGAAGGGATTTTCAGATACATCCTTGGTAAACATGGATCTCAAAGTTTTTAAAAATAATTATTTGAGTAGTGATATTATCCCAAGTCATAATTTCATTTTAATAAGCAAATCTATGCATGGAAACTAATACACATGAGATCGGTTGTGTATAGCAACTAAAGTTAACAACAACTAAGCTAACAAAGTATTACCATCATCTACCATATCATAGAAATTTTCTTGATCAATAGTAAGCATCAAATTAATTTTAGAAAAAGTAGGACACAACTTGTAAATTATTTGTAAAAACTCATGTTTGAAAATATGAGTGAAACACGATCAAAGAGGGTGCTTGTTTGTCTCTTCAGGGTACTCCTTTTGTTATAGATTTTGGACAAATCTTCGTTCACAACCATGTTTCCAAAATCGTCTAAACAGTAAAAAATAAACCAACATAAGCAAAAAATTCACCAAATATTATCTACTTGTCTAACCATCATGAGACCGGTGACATTGGAAAGATAATTTAATTTGTGACCCATAGAAAAAGAATCATATCATTTGGATTTATATATCAAAAGATACAGTGGTTTGAAATTCGATATCAAGTAGGGTAGCGCCCCGGATAAGGGCGCTACCCTCAAGAGTGTAACTCCTTAGCCGAGGGCACTACCCTATTTGATTTAGGGCACCTCCAACGGGCTGGCGCAAACGGACCAGCCCAGTCTGTTTTTGTCCGAATGGACACGAGAGGTGCTCCAACGGGGTGGCGCAAAGGGACATGTGTCCGTCCGGACACGTGATTTCGCCCCAAACGTGGCCCAACTTTGGTCCAACTTTGGGGCGGGACGGCCAGCCTCTCGGTCCGCCCTTTGTCCTCCCTAGTCCGCGTGTGGCCCAATGGCCAACCACACAACCTCATTTTCCCCTCCCCACCCAAACCCTTGCCTTCCCCAAAGCCTCCCATGGCCGCCACCGCCCTCGCCGCCGAACCAGATTGAGGACCAAGGCAACCCCGCCGCCGCCCTTTTGAAGCCGAAGAAGGAGCGGAAGCCGGAGTCGGGCAAGAGACAATTCCGGAGGGAGCGGACTCGGGAGCGCGCGGCCGAGGCGAAGGCCGCCAAGGAAGTGGCCACGGAGAAGGAGAGGCTCGCCGCCATCCAGGCCCAAGCCAACGCAGACCTCATCGCCACCCAGGCCGCTGCCCGAGCTGTGCTTGTCCTCAAGGGGGAGGTTTTTGAAGGTGCATATGGCGCAGCCCCCACTGTGGTCGCCTCGGCGGGGAGCTCGGTCTCCTCCGCCAAAGGGAAGCTGCCAAGGTCCTCATCGCCTGGCTTCTCGACGCCCTCGCCGGCCGCCGTCCATCCCACACCGTCTCGGCTGGGGTCACGTGAGGCATCGCCGGAGATTACTTCGGTCCCTGTGGCGCCGAGGCCCATCGACATCAACTTGACGCCGAGTGCCGGCGACGGGCGGGTGCGTGCCAGGCGAAGTCCGTGTCGGGCAAGGTGACCATGCCCGATCCCCGTGTACATGACATGCCGCCCACGACACCGACCAACCCGGCCTACTTCGACACTGATGATGTCATGCATGACATGATTTGCGGGGGCGACTTGTTCGACCCTGCCAACGCCGAGACACAAGATCCGATGGCGGGCATGTTTGACCTTGCCGACGCCAAGACGCAAGACCCCACCGCGACCATGCCCGAGGCCGAGACGGTAGGGGAGTCAGAGGCCGATGCGATCGACATTGAAGATGCGCCCCTCGATGTCGACGAGGAGCACGCTCGAATCACGGCGAGCCTCCGAAGGAAGAACCAACGCACGGCGTCGTACACGGACAAGGAGGACCAAGTTCTTTGCGAATCTTGGATGACATGTGGGCAAAATGCAACATGGGGTGCTCAACAAAAAGGCACCGCGTTTTGGGGGAGGGTATGGAAGCATTTACATGAGCAAAGGAAGTTGCCTTCATACAAGATCGAGAGTGATCGCAATGAGGGCTCTCTCACCAAGAGGTGGCAGCACATTTCGGCCGAGTGTAGCAAGTTCGAATCGGCCTATGAGCATGTCAAGGTCCGGCCGGTGAGCGGCATTGGAATTGAGGACAATATCATTCAAGCAATGGAGTACCACAAGAAGATATACAAGTCAAGTTCAACTTGGCCATGTTGGGACATGATCAAGGGATGCCCAAAATGGGTGGAGCTCTTCAACTCCTTGAAAAAGGGGGCCAGCGATGGATCGAAGAAAAGATCCAATGATGAAGACGATGATGATGTGGAGCCCGGCCAAAGCTCCGGGGGCCGGGCGGTGTGGCCGAGGGGACACAAGTCCACCAAGCTTGATGCGAAGCGTGAGGCGGCGGCGACACAATTTGAGGAGACTTTGAAGTCATTGATCGCCGGCAAGGAAGAGTCCACCGCCGCAAGGTATGTGAGAAACGCAAGGACAAGGGGGAAGCAATGGCATGCTACTTGGAGATGCAGAAGAAGAAGCTCGAGATCGAGCAAGAGAGGATCAAGGCCGAGGAGAACCGCGTCAAGCTCGCCCTGCTAGCCAAGGAGAACCGGATCAAGGCCGAGGAGAACCGTGTCAAGCTCGCACTGCTTGCCGAGGAGAACCGGATCATGATGGCCGATTGGACCATCATGGACCCAGAGCAAAGAGCTTGGATCCTCAAGAAGCAAAAGATGATCCGTGAGCGCGAGGATGCGTGATGTCCTCTCTTCCATTTATCATGTTATTTGAACTAATCTAAAGATATAAACGGTGAGACCCATTGAGCACAACAGCGATTTGACTTTTCTGTCCGTCCGATCTTTTCCGCTCCACACCTCCGCACCGTCCGATCCCCACCGGTTCCTGGAGTCGGCATGAACAGGGATTCGCAAACTTGCTAACCGTACCAACCTTCGTGCACCCACTCTCGCTGACGTCCTACGTGGATCACCCCTGTAGCCCCGAGGGCCCACCATCGGCCTCACGCTGTGTGTTTAATCAGTGTGGCGGACGGGTCAGAGTGGTGCAGATTCGCAACGCGTTCGTCCCAATGGTCGATTTTGTTCATTTACCGTACTAGGTTTTAGCGAATGCATTGCGTGCCCCTCTGGGAGAACTTTCTTCGTACGTGGTTCCTTCCCTCTCTCTCGCTGACGATGGACCCCATCCTGTACGTGGCCCACAGGTTGGTTGCTCCGGACGTTGCGTCGCCCATCGTTCCCTTACGTGTGTCGTTGCTGCGTATTTTCTACAGTAGGTCGGGGCACGTATGGTATTTCGCGTCGTCGTCGGGTTCGTTGCACTGTTCGTGATGTCAGGGAGAATTCGGGCCCGATTTCTCCGTCCGAGGTGGCGTCCCTCCATTCGTCGGCGGGTACGTTGCACTGTGTTGGTAGTCAGAAGCCCGATTTCGTGTGTCGCTGGCGGCTTGCCATTGGTTCCGAGTAGTTACCGACCTAATTGGGTTGACGTGCACACTGTTCTGGAGGGACGGGGTATATAGGTTATGTTCTGGATCAGATGGTTACTACGGCTCTCATTTCCCCCCATTCTTCTTCCTCGCTGTTCTTGCTCCGCCGTGCTTTTCTCGAGCTCTGCCGGTATTCCATGGAATTCGTTTGCTGTTCTTCCGATGATGGTTGTTCCCGTTGAGATCAGGGTGGGTTTTCTTAACGTGTCTTGCTCTCTCTGTTTTTTGTCGACCATGTGCTGGATCCGTGTTCATTTGTTGTTTGTTGCTTATGCGGTTTGTTCTTCTTTGTTCTATGGGTTTCTAATATCTTTTTTTTGTTTCCTCTGTTTTTTCGCAGGTCACCGGTTAATTGGTTTCCCGTTCGTCGGTTAAGGTCGGTTATGTTTTCATTGTGCTTTTTATGTTCGATCTTCATTTCGTTGTTTGTTTGTTGCTTGCTATCGTGTGGGGTTTGTTCTTGCTGCTTGATAGTTTGTTGCATTTCTTGTCGTGTTGTTCGTGTTATTGTTTGATTTTTGGGTGTTTACTTAATTATGTTTTTTATGGGTCTTGCTCTCATGTTGTTTTTCCGTGTTTCATTTTTTGTGTGCATGTCGTCATTTTTCTTTATTCTTTCGGTTGGCTGGTGTGTTCCATTCGCTGTGTGTCGTTTTGTTTTTGGTGAGTTTTGATGGTTGATAGTTCGCTTGGCTAATCGATAAGTGTTTAGTTCGTTTTTCTTTGAAGATTCTTTGATTTGGTCTTTGCTATCGTAATGCAGGTCGTTTCTCGGTATAGATCTATGATCTTGGACTTCGGGCCTCCTTCAGGTGGGTACACTGCTTTCGGTTTTCTTTAGTGTTATAGTTTTCTGTTTGTTTCTTTAGTTTTTTCGTGTTTTTTCTTTGGTTTTAGCCTCCGGTGTTTAGTCGGGTTTGTGACCTGTGTTTTACATGTTTTTATTATTCATTGGCGTTGCTGTTTCGGTATGTTGGTCTCATTGATTCAGATATGTGTTTTTTTGTAGGTATCCGAGGGAAAATCGAAGCTGTAGTACTCATCCGATTGAAGGCTAAATGTATATACCCCCTCCCCCTAGCACAGTGTACACGACAACACAATAATAAATGATAGCTAGGTCGGTGACCACTCGGAACCATCTCCGTCTTAATACACTGTCAGATCAGGCCGGCTCCCTGGAGTCGGCGTGAAGGTATTTCCCTTTTTGCGATTTGTCTTCATTGTGTGTACATATTTTGTTATTTTTTTAAGTTGATTATTAGTTGTTCAATGATGGCTTCATTTTTTTATTTCTTATGCATTCTCTTGTTATTTTCCGTCCGTTGGTTGTTTATTTGGTTTTACAGGTTGCTTTGTGTATATCGATGCTTTTAGGTATGTGTGCGAAGTTTTTATTGTGTCGTTGTTTCGGTCTGTTTTGTGCTCATGTTGCTTCCTTTCGCTTCATTTTTTGTATTACTATATGTCATTTGTTGGCTTTGCTTCCTTCCTTTCGTGATTGACATGTGGTCTATTTTCCGTTGTTTTCGGCCTTTGGGGATCGTTTCCGTTGTTTGTTTTTGTTGTTGTCTTTTGTTTGGGTTTGGCTTTTCGTTGTTTGTGTGGTGAGTTGTCCTGTTCGGTGGTCGCAGTTTTTTTTTGTTTGCTTTCTTGTCTTCCTATTCGTTGTGACGTTTTCTTTGCTTCTTCCTGTCGGTCGGTTTATGTTTTTGTTATCGCTTCTTGTCGCTGCTTTTTCTGAAACGTTTTTCGTATCTGATTATTGATAAAATTCCAGATAGGTATCTTATTTTGGTTACACCGTGCAAGAAGACAATGAGATCCAATGCGCATCATGAAGCGAGGTATTCGTTTTCGCTGGTGTATGTATTTTGTGTCGTTGTAAGTTGCTTCGCCATGGACTACATCGAAGAATGCTACAAGAGGCACTCTTTAAAACAATAGTGGTGACAGATTAAGTTATGTCCTCTGCAGAAAGTTATATCGGCACCGGCTAAATCGAAGGCGTGTGTGTACATATGTAACGATTTTGGTTGTTAGATTTATGTTCTTTTCTTCTTAATTTTTTAGTCAATGAAGAGAGAGGGTGGTATGAGTCTTGCAGTGAAGTTGGCGTAGCGGGCAGAAGACATCATCGATCACGCGTTGGCGCCGGCTTCCCACTCGCGGGCATACGGCAAGCACGAAACAATAAATCTCAGAAAATGTTTGTTCTGGCCGAGTCCCGGGAGTGGCCGGAATGACCTTCTCCGTCTCATTGAACAGAAAATGTTTGTTCTGTCCGATTCCCGGGAGTCGCAGGATTGACCTTCTCCGTCTCACTGCTCGGTGAATCCAGGGAGTCACCTCTATACATGCGTAACAATATTATTGGCTATTAGATTTTTTTGTTTTTTAGTGTTCTTGCCGAGAGTGTAAGGTTCCTATATATGCTTCTCTAGGTTAGTTTCGTGTTGGGTCCTGTTATCTCTTTTTAATAGAAAGAGAAAGTATTTGAGCACTGTGTGTTTTGAGATACAATCAATCGAAGAGAATAAAACTGGGTCCAATAAAAAAAGAATTAGATTGGAAAAGGATAAGTACAAAGGGATTCGACGATCTAAAAAACACAAAAAGGGTTTAGTAATCACCTCCTACAAATATCAATTAGTAAAATAATGTGGATGAATAATATTTTGCTCTATTTTAGACCGGAATGACCTTCTCCGTCTCACTGAACAGAAAATGTTTGTTCTGGCCGATTCCTGATGATCCCGAAGAGCAAGTCTTGATGCCTGCACAAATAACGGGATTTAGGTTGAGACTCCAAGTGCAGAGTGTATAGTATAGTGGAAGACAGTTTTCCCCACGAGGGGTGACTCGAGGGTTTAATATCGAACTCTCGGGGAATCTGAAGTGGTAGATTTATCTTCTTATCCTTCTTTTGGTTACCTACAAAACAAGGTTAGATGTTTTGGTCCTCAACCTCACCTGTGGTTGTCAAGCACAAGGTGTAAGAATGATATCAGGATAGTTATGCAATGCAAACAGGAAATAAATATGCAATGATGGTGGATGCAATGGTAAATGATATTTTTGGGTTTTTAAATGATGTATGCAAGATGAAAAGTATTTTTGTATTTTCGGATTTAATGATGGCTGAAAATATAAAAGTGGTATATGGTGTTGGAAAGTGTTTCTTATGATTAAAAATGGATTGGGGTTCATGGTTTCACAAATGCACTCTCTCTTTATAAAGTGGTAGACAATGGAACACACAAGTTAACATATGAGATTGCAACACAGGGTTTGATAACAAGTTACTTAGATATATGGGCATCACGTCCTAACATAGAGATCTTTTGGTTATTAACCTCTCTTATACTCCACCAAGATGCGAACTAAATCATAACACCTCAGTAATTAAAATAACTCAGAGTATAGCAATAAGTATCATGACATGAAGTGAAAATAAGAACATGCTAGATCTAGTCATGGAGTAGTGGCAATGGTGACGCCCACATCCCCGGTAGCATGGTATTTTAGTTTATCCCTAGTGAGGTAACAAAGTAAGGTAAAGATACCAAAGTGGATCGCAGAACTTTCTCTCACGTTCACTGCACTAGCCACCCCCCGTTACTCCAACTAATGCACACGTTTCCCCTCACACGCTCTCATAAACATGCTTGATCAAAACAAGTAGACAAGAACGGGTACATAATATGCATCTATACTCATAACTGAAACAAACATTGCAATCTCAAACATATATTAACTCATAAAGATCCACCACAAAGGTATTACAACGGTGACCGTAATCATGTTCAGCAGCTCATACGGTACTAATTAGTGAAGCTCAAGAGAGGAGAGATACATAAGTTACTTCCACAAACCCATAGTCCAGAGGTGGACTACTCCCTCTTCATCATGGAGACGGTGGAGAAGTCGATGGAGAAGGTGGAGACCACGCCGGCAGCGCCCCGCCGGAGTTTTCCCCCTCCAATCTGCAGCTCCTGATCTCCGTTTCGGTGTTTCTGTGTTTCTGCGGCTCTCCTTCCAGAGAACGACGGGGGACCTTTTTTATAGGCGTTTTTAGGTCAAGACGAAGGCGGTGGAGCGAAGATCGACGGCAACGGAGCCACGAGGCCCAAACGGGTGGATCCCACGCGGCCACAGTACCTGGCCGCGTGGGCCAGGCCCGTTTGGCCCTCGGGTCTCCGTTTGCTTGCTTCCTTTTTCCGTAGTCCTTCTTCCTTCCAAATATTGACGCCCGTAAATTTCCAGTGATTTCGTTGACGTTTGGGTCCCTGAAACATTAAAATACAAAACTAGGGTTTTCTGCCTGTGCAGGGTTAATTCCAAATAAATGGGAAAACTATGAAGTATTCCCAAAATCATGATAAAACATTGATATAACCCTTATATGATGCAAATATGATTGGAATATAAGCAATTAAAGTGCAAAGTTCATGTATGCATTTTACATGCATCAATTCCCAGGAGTCGGCAGGAATGACCTTCTCCGTCACACTGCTCGGCGATGTGCCGACTCCAAGGAGTCGGGAGGACTGACCTTCTCCGTCTCACTGCTCGGTGAATCCAGGGAGTCACCTCTATACATGCGTAACAATATTATTGGCTGTTAGATTTATATATATATATATATATATATATTATTTTTGTGTTCTTCCCGAGAGTGTAAGGTTCTATATATGCTTCTCTGGGTTAGTTTCGTGTTGGGTCCTGTTATCTCTTTTCAATAGAAGAGAAGGTATTTAAGCAGCGTGTGTTTTGAGATACAATCAATCGAAGAGAATAAAACTGGGTTCAATAAAAAAAGAATTTGATTGGAAAGGGATAAGTACAAAGGGATTCGACGATATAGAAAAACACAAAAAGGGTTTAGTAATCGCCTCCTACGAAATCAATTAGTGAAATAATGTGGATGAATAATATTTTGCTCTATTTTGGATCGGATTTGGCGGCATGGCCAAGCGGTAAGGCAGGGGACTGCAAATCCTTTAACCCCAGTTCAAATCTGGGTGTCGCCTGTTATTCAAATCAAGATTGTGTCGGTCTTGAGTCTACCGTCAAGCTAATCTTTTTCTGCCTGACTTATGAGAAATCCAAATATCAATGTTGTCGTAGATTTTGGTTTCACGATTTAAAGTACCACACCGCAGGCTCAGCACGTTGAACACTTCACGTGTGCCAAGTCTAGCAGTTGAGTCGGCCAGAAAACTCATGCCGACTCGAGGGAGTCGGTGAGATCAGAAAGTGGTCCTGCTTATGTTTCTATGCGTAGACGGTATGGTCTAACTCGCATCCATACAAATCGAGGATCAGGGACGTTTGTCGTGCTAACTCCAGTGAGCCGGCGTGATCTGACGGTGGATTAAGACGGACATGGTTCGAGTGGTTACCGACCTAGCTGTCATTTATTACTGAGTTGCCGCGTACACTGTGCTGGGGGGGGGGGGTTTATACGTTTAGCCTTGGATCGGATGGTAGACACGTGCGAGGCGTCACGGTGCTCGTGTCTTCGAGCATGAACGTTGTGGTCGTGTGGCACGCCAAGGCCGTTTTTTATCAGACAGGGTGCGACCGCGTATGAATAGTATTCGGATCATGCGAGCTTTGTCAGACCACGACATTTATTCCTGGCTTTAAATCTCTCTCTGCTCGTGCACCGATAGGTCTAGCTCGTCCGACTGTACCGTTGGATTTTTGTTGGAAAGAAATTATGTCCACGTACGAACAGTCCGACGAAGGAAGGGACTTGCACGGAAGAAGAGGATATCAGTTTATTAAGTCGGATCGATTAAGCCGACACGGCAGCCTAGCAAGGCGTATATTGGCTTGTCCGTCTTAATGCACCGTCCGGTCACCTGCGTGACAGCAAGATTCACTCGTGTGTCTGATAAGGTTTCGTGGTGTAATCTTTGGTTGCCCGGTCTGTGTTTTCATATTTCTATATCTGTTTGTTCGTTCGTTGCAGGCATTTTTTTGGCAGATCGGGTTTTGCTGTTTGGCCTTTTGTGTGCTTTTTATACCTATTTTATGACCTCTTATGACTTTTTTCGTTCCAGGTCGTCGTTTATTCAGGATTATCTCAGACGCGAGTGGTTTTTCTTCACTTTTTGGCTTTTTGTTCCCGTCGTGCTTGTGCTGAGTTATCTTGGTTGGTGTTCGTTGCCGGCTCCCCGTTGGACTTTAAAATACATCACGAAACGGCGGCCTGCATTAAACAAAGCGGCAGCCGACTCGCCAAACACTTCTGATACTTCCTAATCCTTTTAATGGCATCTCGCTGTTGGCTCACTTCTACAGTACGAATGAAGGCTCTGCACGGAAGAAAAGGATGTCAATAGATTAAGCCGGACCGATTAAGCCGGCACGGCCGGTTGTATCGAAGAAGTCTTCACACGTCCTAGGGTGTATTGCCTCATCGTAGCACGCAATTGATTGAGCTGTCGTAGTATGGTCAGACCGAGTGGACTATAGGAGTAACTCTATGGCTATCATAACACGTCAGAGTTCTGTATTGTCTTGACAAGCTATCGTCATGATTAGTGCAGTTTGACCAGATAGACACAACATGGCCTCTCTATTTCTACACGATCGAACTAGTGCAGAGGTAGTGCTTGAACAGTACTGTAGTACAGAAAAAATGCACGTGTTCTTTTCTACCAATTAATTCATGTACAGTACTCGCAACTTCGGGGAATGCCTTTTGAAGCTGTTCCAAGGAAATTATTGCAAACAAATTGGTGCACATGCAAACCGAGTACGTACTTGCGCCAGAGGCATGACACAAGGTGCAAACACGTGACCTGGAACCGTTCACTGTTGAACCCGACTACAGGGAGCCGGCGAGGCCCTCCCGATGTGGATGGTTGGAATATTCTGCCGGTTTCTGGTCGTATTAGTTACCGTGTAGGTTCCGTCGTGGGCTGATTAATCCTAGACGGATTAGCTTGGAAACCTGGTAGGCTCGTTCCTTCCTTGCGAAGCCTTGGAGGGAAGTTCCTTCCTCAGTAAGTATCTATGTTATATGGAGTAGATGGTTCTTAACCGATGGATTTGAGACACGCGTGGGCACGTTATAACACTACTGTTTATTTTTTGTTTTCCATGTTTATCACGGCCAACTACAAGTTTTCGATGCCCACCGTCCTCATCCAGCGTATCAAGAGCGAGGGGAAGAATTGGAGCCTGGCGGGGGGCCAAAGCGCTTGCGGAAATTATCGACTAATTTAGTTTTCGTTTACCATGTAACCTTTTTATTTTATCCTGCTCCTGGTCCCATGTTTGCTCCTTCTTTATCAATATAAAAGGCAAAGCTTTTCCCCGTTTTTAGTAAGTCGGGATGTTTTGTCACTCTCTGCCTCTATCTTTAAATCTCTGTCACTCTCGCTGTGTACGATTCGGGAAGGAAACAAGATCATCATGACGTCCCCGTTCTTAAGCCGGCGGGTGTTCCCTTTCGTTATGAAAGAAGAAACGTGTTCGCTAAGGGTAACTGCTCGCGTCGTCGATGTCGTTGTTGGTTGGGAAATGCGGTACATAATTGATGTAATAACTCGGTTGTTTTTGCAGATGGGATTACTTGGCAGTTGGGTAAAAGACACTTTCCAGTGATGCATGCTTATCATTCAAATGGAAGACCATCAGTACATAAACACGCATACAAAACTGAGGAGGATCCAGAAATTATCAACTCCTCGATGACTACACACACAACCTCTAGAAATTTGAAGTGCATGTGATCTTGCGGCAAGATTCCGCTGATATGAGATGCTCATGGTTACTAAGTTGCTGAAACTACATTGAGACGATCTTGAGGACTATTATACCCAACTAATTTCCAATACTTTCTAGCAATCTCAAACCCTAGGCGAGCATCTAGAGCGGCATACCTTATTTGTTCGACGTTCAGTGGAACTTCGTCCCAGCCTTCTTGTCTGATGGACGCTATCTTGGTATTCTTCTTCGAAAGGGCCGTCCCAATATAAAAATTGGCAAGATCATAGAGACCCGGAGGAAAGTTGGTCGTTGGGTTCCGGATCGCCGACTGGAGGTCGCGCGTGTTGGGAATTACAATCCCGTAGCATTGCAGCATACACACATCGTTGTTGATGGCCGCGCCGCAGAAGATGATTTCCTTGTCCCTGAGAAATTCCCTTAGGAGATCCGGTACTGCATCGGCCTTGCTTATCTGGAAGACCAAATTTTCGTACGCCACCGAAAGTTGAAGGACAAGCGCGTCGCTGTTTCTCGGCTGGGAGATACTTCTGCTTGACATTCTTCGGACCGGTGGTGTACTCGCAGCCCAGGCCAACACACTTTACCGGTGTGTTGTCGAGGAACATCTCCTTGACGCGACGGATCCACTTCTCCACTCTTGCTGCACGGCGAGTGAATGTCACCGTGAAGTACATGTCTTGCTCGTCGTAGTGGTAGAGCCGGGAGTTTTCGGTTCGCGCCATTGGAATGGAAGGTAGAGAGGGAATGGAAGGGAGAGAGTATGTGGCTGTGTGTTTTTCTGGCGGATCGACTGTGCGGTCGTTTCGGCGTGGTATGTAGATTATATAGCGGCTGTAGACGAGTGCGAACAGCTTAAGGGTTGAGTCGAATGAACACTTTGAGATTTTGCGGTATGAACACATAAAGGTTTTAGAATTTATTGTTGGCATGGTAATTCCAAATGTAAGGGATTCAGGTGCAGAAATTATTGATGGTGCGTATCTCGAGAACGGTGCATCTTCCAGGAAGAGATCTTTTATGGTATAATTTTACGACTAACGGTTGGAAGTCATATTGATGGTCTAACCTTTTTGTTATTTTGTAGTTAATTATTTGGTATGTTGCTGTAACGATAAGATTCATGTGTTGTGCACGAACTTCTTATTTTCTATGTATTGCGTGGTAAGCCGTCCGAATGAATAGGGAGACACCGATGTGGTTCGTGCCAAGTCCACAAAGCTTTATGTGAGGAGCGCATGGTGATTTCTTTGATTTGTATCAGATGCGTTTTGTTGACCATGGATACAATATATTAGATGGATGATAGTACAATATAGAATATTTCATCACATGCAGTTTCACACTTCGTACAATTAACAAAATGTTCACATTCAAATCATCAACATGGTAAAAACCACAAACGGATAGCATTTCATAGAGTAAACTTGGAAGTTTGTAAAACATGAAATATGGTCTTGGACGATCTAAGAAGTCCACTCGCGTTTGGCCATTTCGATCTGCTTGTCGAGGCTCTCCTGTTCGTGGGTCAAAGCTTCATTTTGCGGGACCAGTACTTTATTGCGCTCGATCCCGAGCTTGATCTCGAGGTCCAAAACCTTCTTCGACAGACCATAGTTGCTGGCAATCATCTTCTTCAGTTCTTCATCCTGTTTCATTGCCGTGTTCTGCGTCTTGAACAACAGCTCTCTGGCCTCAGTTGCCTGGTCGAGGTTCCTGCTGGCGAGCTTGAGGGCCGCGACTAACTCATCTGCAATCTCGAGGTTCCTCATTCTCAGTGAGGCGACCACCTCAGTCTCTGACGTCGGCTCCGATTCACCGGTGCTGTACATACGTAGTTGCAAGCAGATCGATGAACGGAAGTAAGTTAAACCAAAGGCAAACAACTTAAAACGGATGTAAAGAAGTGAACGTAGAGAAGGGAGTAAGAAATCACTTGGAAGCAGAGCTCGTCTCCCGTGCAGCCATTGTTGGGGAAGGACGAGCAGGTGGCGATCGATGTACTAGCTAGAGATGGAAGGCAGTCAGGCAGGCGGTTAGGGGCACTAGGTGAAGGTGCGTTTGGTTGCCCCTCTATTTAATCACAGGAGATAGGTGGCGGTTGCGGAGAAGCCGAGGAGTTAACTCATCCCCACGTCGTCACTCCCCAGTAAGCATGCTCGCCCCTACGACCACTACGTCCCATCTCTACTGCATGCATGGAAACCGAGGAGTTTACCCTCCCTACGGTCAATCTATGACGTGCGACGGGTTTAGTTTTTACCATGTGTTCTCAACCTCGATGGTTCCAACGCATTCCACCGTTTCTTCCCACGTTTCACTGTCCGAAAAATATTGTATGTTTTTCGTTTTTGCTCAGTTCTTAGGGTTTAGGGGTTTTAAAGGGTTTTGCGCCCGTGAGGTTATACTTTTTAAAAAGGTACGTGTTTATTATTTATCTTATTTTGTCCTCGACTTTACATATGGATATAATTATTTATACCCGTTGATTGTTAGCATCGTGTGTCGTCAAAACATGGCTCGGGGGTTGTGCGCCAAGGCGCACCCCTAAATCTAGTTTGTATTATGAACTATGTGTCGTTTTGAATATTTGCATGTCTTGGTTAAACTACGTGTCATTTGGATCATTTCTCATGTTCATTTTCATGCCTTTTTTTATTATTGTTGTCATAAAAATAGACGAATATGGGCAAACACATTTTTTTTATCACAAAGGGACCATTTTTGCGCCAGCCCGTTGGGGGCACCCCAACCCCAAACGGAATGAGGCCCAAAATGTGTCCACGGTCCGCCCCAAACGGACCAAATCGGACACATTTTGGTGTCCGTTTGCGCCAGCCCGTTGGAGATGCCCTTAGGATTTCCGCGACTGTGTGAGTCCGATGTTGCCTCATTGGCAGGAGCATAGCGCCCCAGGTAAGGGCGCTACCATGTGGAGGGTAGCGTCCTACGATTGGGCACTACCAAAAAGAGTTAGATTCGAAATTATTTTCAAAATATGTTCATTTTGTGCTAAAGTTTCGTGCGAGGGTCAAATTTGTGGATTTTCACTATTGGAGAAGGCATTGCAGATCAAACTGTTCGAGGAAAACTCGAGGAGGAGAAGGTAGTACGAAACAGGCATACTCGACTCTACCGATCTTGTCTTTCTAAGCATCTATCATGTTCTATTTTTAGCCATGTTCATTTCTCCTTTTTGTTGCACCCTAATAACAACCACAATGTGCTATAGCTCTTCCCTCCTATGGATAGCAGAATGTCTCGAGAGGAAAGAAGAAAAAAGCTTCACATTGTTCACCTTCCTCCTTCTCTCGCCTCATCCAATTCTGGCCCTTTTGCAAGGGGGAACCCATGCGGGCGAGGTGACTAGGCGGCGCGGCGATCACCGGCGCACCGGAGATGAATGGGAGGACGCATTTCAAGAGCCCTCCCCCCAGCAGCCACGTCTCCGACGCCTCCAGCACGACCGGCGCCGTCGCAACCCACCGTCTGTACCAAGTCTGGAGGGGAAGAAACGTATGTACGCTCGTTAGTTAATTATTGAATCAAAATGCAAGCGTCGATTAATTCCAAATGGGTCATCTAGATGAGTGATTTGCCTGACAGAAATTCTTATGTGGCGGGCGGTGCATCTTCGGCCCGGACGCCAACTCCATCGTGCTCTCCGTGTCCCTCATCATGACGCCGACCGCGCTCTTCGTCGCCTTCGTCTCGTTCCGCCTCGCCGAGCTCATGGGGAAGCCGCTCGGCGCCTTCGTCCCCACCACGGCCATGGCCGTAGGCGCATTCGTGAGTCAAATTGACGACGATGTGCCTCCATAGATTCCTTGAGCAAAAATAAGTATGTATCCATCACTAATTATGGACGGACACCTACGCGTGTGTGGAATGGATGCAGGATCTTATAGTGCTGTTGCTCACGTCGGGGCGAGATCCCGGGATCATCCCCGGAACACGAAGCCGCCGGATCCCGAGGACCTCCAGCTGGACAGCATGGCGTCCCCGATGGCCAGAGCGCCGTCGTCGGGAGCACTTCCGCCGACGCGCGACGTGTACGTGAATGGCATGGTGGTGAAGGTGAAGTACTGCCATACGTGCATGCTGTACCGGCCGCCGCGCTGCTCGCACTGCTCCGTATGCAACAACTGCGTGGACCGCTTCGACCACCACTGCCCCTGGGTAGGCCAGTGCATCGGCAAGGTAGCTTACCTTGTAGCTAGCTCCGATTCCGGCCGAGAGGGCAACGCCTTCATTTGATCGTTTGTGTCCAATCCATGCAGAGGAATTACAGGTTCTTCTTCATGTTCATCTCGTCAACGACGTTCCTGTGCCTGTACGTGTTCGTCTTCTGCTGGGTGAACCTCATTCTCATCACGCGGCAGTACGGGTACAGCCTGGGCGGCGCCGTTGTGGAGTCGCCGGTGTCGGGGTTCCTCATCGTCTACACCTTCGTCACTTCCTGGTTCGTCGGCGGGCTCACGGCGTTCCACTCCTACCTCATCTGCACCAATCAGACCACGTACGAGAACTTCCGGTACCGGTACGAGGGGAAGTCCAACCCGTACAACCGCGGCATGGCGCGGAACCTCGTGGAGATCTGCCTGTCGCCGATTCCGGCCAGCAAGCACGATTTCCGGCAGAAGGTCGTCGTCGACCCCAACGCGCTCTTCTACGGTCCGCCCTCCATGGCCTATTCCTACTCGTTCGGCCAGTTCTCCTCCTCCAAGAAGAGCTTCAACACCCAGGGCAGCCTCAGCTTCGACATGGCCAAACCCAGCTTCGATCTGGGAGCCGGAGGATACACCGCCAAGCGCACCAGCATCGGCTCTTCCGACTTCGGCGACATATACGGCACTAGCAGCGGCATGGAGGGCATGGCGAACCAGCAGCCGCGCCACTCCATCTTCGGCGGGAGCAAGAAGGTGGCCGATGACACGGAGTTGGTCGCGACGACGGATCTTGATACGGTGGAGTACGGCGGCGCAGCTGGCCGGCCTCGCGGGAGGGAGATCGAAGCCGTGTGACCGAGGACGCGGTTCACGCATGGCCGTTGGATCTTGGTTTGGGTAGACAGGAGCGCAGCGCAAACTGTTGGATCGATGCAGCGCAAGTTTGGTTGCTCTGTCTTTCCTGGTGTGTGTCGTGTTGCACGGTGAGTAGCTTGTATCAGCTTCCTCCTCCCGTCTGCGCCGCTGATGAGATCGATGGAGGTTTTTGTAGTCCTAGTAGCCTGCTACATTAACTTTAGACAAAGGTGATGTATAAATATACATACACGTACACACACGGAGCTGAGTTGCTGACTGTCTGGGGTGGACTCGCTCTAAAATGTAGCCAGCCCTCAATTTTTCAAAACTAGCTGGAAATCCCCGGACTATTATGGACCGTTCATCAGGCATCCGATGGTCGATTTTTTTAAAAATGTTATTTGTTTAGCAATGTAGCGGACCTGCACTTAAAAACTGGCAAGATCCCTGTATAGTGCAAACCCTGGATCGATTCATTTGCACACACAGTTTAAGATGAAATATCACAACAAGTATCAATTATTACACGTGGATCCAGTACTTAGGAAAATATCCATTACAAATTGCATAGCACGAAGCTAGCTTTGAAAGAGTAAAGCAGCGGAAATAAAAGTAGCAGTGAGTCTCCATCATCTTCATGTGCCACAGGCGAAACATGTTGGTTGCAGACTCGAAACCTTATGCGAAATCTCACTCATCGTCTGAACATCCTGCAACAGGAAAAATGTTGCAACAAGGTGGGTCAGAACCATTAAAATGGAACTGGCAAGTGACACTCTGTGACACTTAGGGGAATAAATCTAATAACCTATATGCATATTTGGCTGGTGGAGTTCAAGGCTATTTTGCATAAAGCCATCTTTTTCCTAACTCTTTGGAAATTTTTTCTTCTAATCAACCCTTGTTCACCCTTCAAACTTTTACTTGAGAAGTTGGTATGTTGGGATCCTCCGTTGACGTCCTTGATCAGCTGCTCAGAATTGACCGTAACCGGGGACACGGCTAAGTACTTAGTTTTGACACTCTCGAGAGGTTGTGCACGTTCACCACAAGACTCAATCAGCCCAAACTATCCTCTACACTCCATTAGTGATAAGGAAAAGGAGAAGATTAAGACGAGACCTTTGGGAAACAATCCCCTGTTCGTCTGGCAGACCCATACAAGACATTCATCCGCTGTGAACTGCCGGAATCAGGTTCCTAGAACTTACTTAGTCAAGGCAGAGCCATAATACCAAGTGGCTGCACTGGAAGCAATCTTCACTTAGTAACTTCAAATCCCTTTGTTCCTGGGTGGCCATCCACAAGTGCACATACTCAGGTAAAACCCCTGAGTAGCCACTCAACTCCAACCTCCTCTTATCAAAACCAAATCCACCCAGGTGTTTCATTTTACTTAGTAGAATTTAGCTTTTATCAAAACAATCTTTTGCATAGCATATCAATATTTCTACTAAGTTATAATAGGATGGTAGACCACTAGTATAGAGGTGCTACTCTAAACAGTTTTTGCATAGCAATACTATCCAACACATGCTTATAGGAAAAATACTCTACTCATGCATATACAAAATACTTAGGAAATTTATGAATGTGCCACTTGCCTTTAGAAGTTGATTGATGTTTATAGCACTCTTCTCAAAAAGTACGTTGCACTCCGTTCAATCTATACAATGAAATAACACACCAATAAACAACAATTCAACAACTCAAGGCATACAAAACATACATAACAAGATTTTTATCAAAAGGTTTGGTTAAAGAAGAAGTTGTACATAACATATTTGTCAAGGAAGTTCCAAGAGTTCTAAAGATAAATATTTTTTGTATTTGTCAAGGAAGTTCCAAAAGTTCTATAATAAACCATTAATTGTGATTAAAACATTTCAAAGGTTTTACACACAATTTAAACTAAAAATTTATAAAGCAACATTTTTTATAAGGATTTTTAACACAACTTAATTATTTAAGTTTAAATTACATTAATAATTATCGCATATAGTCCCTCTGGTTAAAGGTGATTATTTAGGATATTTCTCAAAAAGAAACATATTAAAATTATTAATAGAATTTAAACTATGCCAAAATTACACTATGCCACTTAATCAAATAGAGTTTCTGATTTTAAATCATCAAAATAATGCTCAAAAATATTTTATAACAGAGGAATAAAATTATACATATTCTAAGGTTTCTAAAACTATCTAATATGAAACTTTTGGACTTATAAATTTAAAGATATGCCAAATTTACTCAAATTGTCCATTTGCAATTTGAATAAATTTAAACTACTCAAAAATGAAAATTAACAGAACCAAAATAATCTATAGGTCAGGGGCTTTCCAAGGATATTTTATTTACAAATTTTGGACATACCAATTTAAATCTATTGTCAAATTTACTCAAAACATTCATTTGAAATTTTAAATAAATGTGAATTACTCAAATTGAGCCTCTGATTTTTAAATCAGTTTAAAATATCCAAAAATTTATTTCTAACAGTGGCTCACTATTCTACAGATCCAAAGGTTTCCAAAAATATTTTATTTCGAAAGATATGCTAAAATTACTCAAATCACACATTTGAAATTTCAATAATTTAAACTAAGTCAAAACTGAAAATTAACAGTGCTAAAATATTCTACAAGTCTAGAGCTTTCCAAAAATATAAAGTTTGAAATTTTTGGCCAAACCAATAAAAAGTTCTAATAGATCTCAGTTACAGGGGCTTTTCTGCAAAACTGCCATTTAGAAATAATTTGGAAAATTCACAGAAATTCACAGGCCACGTGGCTGCTTCCTACTGGCTGGCAGATCTGACTGTGTGCTGACTGGGTGCTGACTGGACATGCCACGTAGGCGCTGACTGGATCAGATCTGGATCGTCAGATTTAGATTTGATGGATCTGATTGAACCGTACCGGTTCACTTAAAGAATCTAATCTCGACCGCACAAGGGAGATCGTACGGCCAAGAGACAAAGGCTCACCTTGGGCAGCGCTCGGCTGCCGGAATCGGAGAAGAAGGGCGGCGCTGGCATCGGGCGTGGACGGCCTCGACGCTCCGGTGGTCCTCTGGCCTCGGGAAGACGATGACGGAATGCGTGGCGGCACGGCGAACTCGATGGGGTGGTCGACGTCGACTCGCGCGTGCTGGAACGGCGTGGCGTCGCGGATGGAGAGCTCGTGGCGCCGGTGAGCTGCGGACGTGCTCGGTTTCGACGCTTGGCTGCGAAAAAAAATCACCCAAAGGTTCAGGATGTGCGCACGCGCGAGGGAGAGGAAGGGGAGTCAAAAGGAGGTGGCGGGAACCCCTGGTTTCGCCGGAATTTGAACAAAAGCGGCAGCGGCCATGCGGACTCCGGCGAGCGAAATTGGCAACCTCGGGGCATGATTTGGAGAGGAGGCAGAGGGGAAATGGAGAAGAGGGAGAGGGGAGTAAGAAGGGCCGAGGGGCGCGTTGATTTGGGGTTTAATCGCTCGGGATTAAGAGGAGGAAAGGGCCGGCGGTTTCGGGCGGAAATTCAGGCCAGACGTTGAAGACGACCTCCCCTGACATGTGGGTCCCACTGTCAGGGATTTTTCTTTTTCTGTTTTTCTTATTTCTTTTGTATCTTTTGTTTTAAAAGTCCAATTCAACTCAAACCAGTTTCTAAAATTTTGTTAAATCAAAATCTGTTATTTAAAACATTCAAACACACTTTTACTAACATTTCAAATTTTGAAAATTTAAAATATTGCAAAAAAGGTTTATTTGACACTTTTGGTCATTTTATAAAATATGGTTTTATAAATTCTTTTTGAACTTAAGTAATATCATTCAAATTATAAATCCAACAAAATAATTTGGTACAAAACATCTTATTTAATTAGAGTTTAGATAAATCATTTAAATACAAATACGCATTTATATCATGGGCTTTAAACATATCCCAAATGTAAATATTGGGAGAAAACTATTTTAAGCTTATTTTCTTTAATTAAATATAATTGAATCAAAACCAAATTTTAAAATAGAACAAGCTTTGAATAACTTAAAACACTTTATAAATATTGTTTTGGAGTAAATCATTATTGTCTTAATAGAATTTTTGAAACATAACATAAACATTTATTATTGGAGGTTTACTATTTAAACCCATTTTTGTGTTCCAGTTTGTTCCTGTAATACATTTTATGTTTTAAAAGTTGGGGAATTAATATAAATCCAAAACATGCTTTTGGGTAGTTTAAACATAATTTTAACCACTTTGCAAACATGGTTTTTAAGGTTTAATAAAAAGTCAAAAGTTAAATAATTAAAATCAAATAAATGGAATAAAAAATTTATGAGATAAAGGTTTCTTTGAAATACCTTCAATAAAAGAATTTAAACTAAACTCAAATTTTGAATTTAAAGATTACTTGGATATTAAACAATTAAAGTTTTTGAAGATGCCAAAAAGTCTTCTATATTTGGTTTCCATTATAATTCTTAATGTTTTCTTTTAATAAAAACAAAAGTTTAATTTTTTAGTGATTTGTAAACATTCCAAAATATTGGGATGTTACAAGCAATTTCACTAATATTGCGCGAATGCAGTCAATTTCGAAAATGTTGAGCCATCGGCATCGTTGAAAACGAAATCAAAGTTTCGGCTTACCTGAAACCGAGAGCGCCTTGTCGTTTTCGCATACGGTGAAAGGCATATGTGCTTGGCCGACAGGCTGCAGAGCCTTTTCTCCTGTCTTAGACTTGCACGGTTTCACAATTCGTACCACCTTGCATGTGTTGTAGACTGCACGCTACCAACCAACGAATAGACAGATCTCGTACCACCTCTCTCCCCCCCCCCCCCGACGTCCACCAATAGGGAGAGTAGTCCTGACGTCCACCGGCGGTAATGGAGTCAGTGGTGCCTCACCTCCAACCGAGTGAACCCGCCTTGGAGGGCTCGGATCCGTGCTCCTCGTAGTGGATTTGGCATATGGCATCGGGCCTCGCCGGCTGATGAAGGCGTTGTGGGAGCCATTTTTTCTTGCTTTTCTAGAACTGTTTGCTTCTAGATTTGGTACAAAAAGTTGTGATAAGGATATGCCCGATCTTTCATAGACATGAATAATAATGATAGATAGACTGGATCCAGTCCACACACACAACAACGAACAAATCCTTCCGCAAATCAGCAATCAAACAAACTGTATTTGGTGCCCCAAAACATTGGGACGACTTCTATATAACTTTAAATCTAAGCATACATGGCGGCTGCCAAAACCCTTTATAACCTAGCTCAGCTAGACAGGCTCAAAGCGAACCTATCACAAACTCAAACCGAAATTAAATCCTATGCCCACAACATGATCTGGAAGTAAATAAAACAACTCAACATCCATTCGGCCTCAATATCTCAACCAAAATAAATGCAATACTTAAAACAAATTTAACTTGGTCAATGCTTCTTGACCAAACTGAAACACATTGGTGGTGCTCTGAAATTGGCTTCACCTCGTCCTCTGTAGGGATTTTATCAAAGATTCTTCTATTCCAATTGTTGATTCTGGTCAAGCGATGTTTATTTGGTTCATGGATCCAATCCATTTGCACTATATGCTTGATTCATGCAACATAAATGTTGACGTAAAGAAAATTTTATTTATGCAATATATACTTGTTAAGGCAAGGCCAAAAACTGGGGCAGAAATCAAGGCTTTTTTCAATGTTCATAAAGCTTCTTTAGTTTGATTAATCCACAAAAATATTGCACTCTTTTTCAGTAGTCAAAAAAATTGCATTATTATCGGTGGCAACTCCTTCATCACTAATAATGCCAAAATTTCTCACAAATCTCCTATAATATCCCACCACACCCAATACAGTTCTCACTTCCTTAGAATTATTTAGCACCTCCTAACATTTTTCAGACTAAATTTTATTATTATCGGTGGCAACTCCTTCATCAGTAATTGCATGTCCTAAGAAAGCCAATTTGCTTTGAAAAAATTCATTTAAAATTTTAATTAGTTGGTGCTCTTGCATTACTTGAAACACTTCCTTAACTAAAGCCAAATGCTTCGGCCAGTCTTAGAACACACTGATGTCTACTACACGGTTCTACTCTTGTAGACAGTGTTGGGCCTCCAAGTGCAGAGGTTTGTAGGACAGCAGCAAATTTCCTTAAGTGAGTAACCCAAGGTTTATCGAACTCGGGGAGGTAGAGGTCAAATGTATCCCTCTCTAGCAGGGACGGATTCAAGGGGGGACGAGCGGGGGCGACGCCCCCCCCCCCCCATAATGATCTCGGTTTTCTTCGAGAGCGATTGCTCGATCGCTAATAATCAGCCGTATTTCTCCGTTCTTCCTAATTTTCGCCCCCCCCCCCTTGGCCAGCCAAAGCCTGGTTAATATTCCCAACGGCTCAGCTGCAAAGCCCATTAGCTAAAATAGAGCAACGGCCCAGGCAATTATTTCGTCATAGATCAGATCGATCGCTTCATGTACTTGCCGCCGCTTTGGCTCCTGATCTCCTCTACTTCGCTTGAGACTTACCGACGAGAGCGAAGCACCACATAGCACGGGAAGATGGGACGCATAATAGCATCTCACCGGACAGATTTGGTGAGGATCTAAGGATAGATGACATTTTAGGGCAGCCATAGTCCACGTGAAAGGTGTTGCACTATTTTTTAAACCCTCCCATAGTAATTTTGTGAATAAATCGTCAAAGATTTAGTTCATCAACATATGAATCGATTTCTGCATTTGTTTGATCGTGAATTTTGCTGATTGTTCAGACCATCTCTTTGCTTACCTACATGGCATGTCACTATTTAAGCTTTAGTACCTAAGACATTGCCAAGCAAGGTTTTTGTTTTGGTTTATGATCTATCTTCCACCGAGTTAGGGGTAAAATCTCGTCCCCCCTATCCTTGAATCCTGGCTCCGTCCCTGCTCTCAAGTAACCCTGCAATTAAGATACACGAAGTCTTTTGTGTCCCCAACACACCCTAATACAATTGTCAGATGTATAGGTGCACTAGTTCGGCGAAGAGATGGTAAAAGGCAAGTAATATAGAAGGTAACAAGTTGTATTTGTAATCTGAAATAAAAATGGCATAAAGCAAACATGTAACAAAACTTAGAGTAAACGGTGTTTCAATGCTTGAAAACAATCCCTAGGGATCACACTTTCACTAGTGGTCACTCCCAACAATTGTAACACAGTTGAACACGTGCATAATACTTCCTCTTCAATATGCAACTTAGATGTTACTCAGAACTATTCTCCTGCTGGATAAGAAACACCATTACTACTGCGTAGGGCTACAAAAGCACACCTTAAAGTCTGAGTAAACAAACACCACATTTTCATAGGACCATCCAACACAAAGAACAACTCATGGTAAGTATCCCTCTAATCTAATATCCATATAGTCACACGCCACCCACACTGTCACTACCATGGTATTGTGTTGTCAACAAGATAAAACCAATTGAGTAACATATTCATAGAGTAATGAAGGGGAAACATCTATGTATTCAACTAGATTATAATGCTCATTATCACATAAAGATCACCCCATGGGAGAGAGAGATAAACCACAAAGCTACAGGCATGAGGCCTCAGCCCTGATGAAGGACTACTCCTGGCGCATCATGGGAAGCCGCAACGGCGATGAAGATGGCTCCGGGGGCAATTCCCCGTCCCGGTAGAGTACCGAAACAGAGCCTTCTGTCCCCCAAATTAGGGTTTTTGGTGGCGGCAAAGCTCGGGTGTGTTTCTAGAGAAATACTTTGGGGGTTAGGGTTCTTTTGACGGGGCGAATATATAGTCCGAAGGGCGGCGCAAGGCGATGCACAGGATGCCCAGACGCCACCCCGGCACGACCCCACTTCTGGCCGCGCCCAGGGGTCGTCTGGGTGCTGTGAGCTCCGTTTTGGACGATTCCCTAGTCCACGACGATCAGCGGAAAATTTATAAAAACTTTCACGACTAGAATTTTTCCATTTGTCGTCGTCTTCGTGTCGCTTCGGGGACATCTTTAAAAACTGTGGTGGGGACAGATTTCAGGAAATCAGAGTCCTCGAACAAGGCTCCTTTTGTGTTCTTGTCAAATTACAAGTAATTCCTACACATCAAAGTGTAAAACAAGAACATTGTGCACTTTTGCAACTATTAATAGGTTAGTAAAATAAATGCATAAAAATGGTATAAAACTATAATATAGACATGTGACATTGATATAAAACAAGCATGAACACAAAAATTATAGACACGTTTGAGACGTATCAGCATCACCAAGCTTAGTTCCTACTCGTCCTCGAGTAGGTAGACGATAAAAAAGATAATTTTTTAAGTGACATGCTACCAAAAAATCTTGATCAAATAGTAATGTAAAGCACATGAACTGAATAAAGTGATCCAAGTCAATAGTCGCTATAAAGTAAGCAATGAGCAAGCAAGATGCATCATACAAATAAAAAACCTTTCATGAATAGTACTTTGGAGACAAAGAGATATAAGACTTGACATAAAAGTTAGCTTACCAAGCAACATTTTCCAATCAAAAGTGTTTGACCAACGTAAAGGTAGATTTAAGTTTCAGCATTTGCTTCAACTTTTTCAACATATTTATCTCATGGATATTGTCAACGCAAAGAATCATAGTAAGTCATAATGCTAACATATAACCATTCTAGTACGAAAGTTGACACTAGTGCTTGCTTGTGGAGAAAAAAATAGGAGTAGGAAAACTAACTCAACATAAATAAAAAAAGGCCCTTCGCAGAGGAAAGCAGAGATTATGTCATGTGCTAGAGCTTTTTAGTTTTTGAAAACATATAGAGAGTAAAAATATTTTGAGAGGTGCATGTTATGGTCAACGAATGGTAGCAAACAATACAGTATTACCCATGCCAACCAGACTTTTTTTAAGAGCGGCTCCTATTGAGGAACGTTATTTCTACAGCAAGCAGATCATTCCTCTTTTCCCTTTGTTTACACATGCAGATGTTTGACTGAATGCTCAGGAACAAAATGTGAGGAGAGTTTTTGGTGAATGTTGTAAATTATGGGGCTGGACACCCCGCTGCCAGCTCTTTTTGCAAAATTATAGACAAGTAGATGGAGCATGCAAGTCAAGAGTAAAGTCTGTTTGACAGGTGTAATAAATATCATCTACCACTTCCTCATGAGTTTGAAACAGAGACATTAGTAACAATTTTGAATATTTTAAAGGTAGAACATTAAAAATTTACTTGGAGTGGCGGTAAAATACCACATATAGGTAGGTATGGTGGACACAAATGGCATGGATTTGGTTCAAGGTTTTGGATGCACAAGCAGCATTCTCGCTTAGTACAGAGTTTTAGGCTAGTAAGGTTTTTTAAGCAAACATATAACGTCAACTGGTACAAAAACAACCATACAATGAACATTAAGAAAAACCATAAGACTCCATATTGTCTCCCTTGTTAACCAAAAAATTATTTTAACAAGAAAATATCTAGATTTTGGAACTACCAAGTATGACAAACCAAACAACTTCAAGTTTTAACGGTAGTTGTTCACTAGTGAGCCTTCACTTACATGATACCCAAGTTTAAACATTACTTACTTGATAACTCAAAACAATTGACAAGTATCAAGTTACTCAAGACAAATGATCTACGAGACATGAAAGCTTCTCTTTATACCACTACCACATGCATAGCCTTTTCTGTTCCAACCAAACACCAATCAACTTATTTGAACAACTCTCTGAACAAATATAAGTGATGTAAGTGAGTACTTTCTACAAAAAAACTAATAGCTCTGAACAAGATATTTATGAAAACAAGAGCTAGAAGCTAATAGAACGAAAACTGAATACTCAACAAGTATAAGTGAAGAACAGGAGTATTCTAAGAAAAAGCGGAGCGTGTCTCTCTCCCAAACAAGAATGATGTGATCAAGCATTGTAATTACCATCAAATAAAACTAAAACAAATTGAAAACAAAAACACACAAGACGCTCCAAGAATAGCACTTAACTAGATTTAGGGGTGCGCCTTGGCGCATGACCCCCCAAGCCCTGTTTTGACGACACGCCATACGCAGTGCCAATAATCAACTTGTAGAAATAATTATATCCATGTGTAAAACCAAGGACCAAATTAAACAAATAATACACACAAACAATCATGCATCATTTTTGAAAATAAAACCGCCGTGTCCGATAGCTCGGCCTCTTCTTCGTCAAAGGCCACAGTCTCACGTGGAATGGTCACACGTTTCTCTACCTCCAGTTCAACATACCACGCCGCCGTCATCTTCTTGCAGACCGTGATCTTCTGTCTAACCACGGTGGAATGGCCACGGAGGCTTTCACTGGCACATATGGGCTTGTAGAATGGGACTCTGTCATGTGGTCCGCAGCGGTGGTCTACTCGGGTCTCGCCATCGAATCGTTTATCGTCTCCAATGTGCTTACATCAATATTATTTTCAACCCTTAATCACAAAACAGTACCATAAAAGACCTCTTCCGGGAAGATGCACCGCCTTGAGATACGGAAAATCAATAATTTCTGCACCTGATTCCCTCATGTTTTGAATTACCATGGCAACAATCAATTGTAAAACCTCTACGTGTCCACACCACAAAATATGGAAGCGTTCATACCGGGTCAACCTTTAAGCTGTTCACACTTATCTGTAGCCGCTATATAATGTACATAGTACATCCAAACGACCACACATTCGATCCGCTAGCAAGAACACACAGCCACATCCTCTCTTCATTCCATTCCCTCTCTCGCCTCCATCCCAATGGCGCGAACCGAAAACTCCCGCATCTACCACTTCGAGGAGGAAGACATGTACTTCAAGGTGACATTCACTCAGCGTGCAGCAAGAGTGGAGAAGTGGATCCGTCGGGTCAAGGAGATGTTCCTCGACAACGCACCGGTAAGTGTGTTGGCCTGGACTGCGAGTATACCGATGCTCCGAAGAATGTAAAACAGAAGTATCTCCCAGCCGAGAAGAAGCGACGCGCCGCTGTCCTTCAACTCTCTATGGCGTACGAAAATTTAGTCTTCCAGATAAGCAGAGTTGATGGAGTACCAGATCTCCTCAGGGAATTTCTCAGGGACAAGGAAATCATCTTCTGCGGCGCAGCCATCAACAACGATGTGGCTATGTTGAAATGTTACGGGATTGGCATTGGCAGCACGTGGGACCTCCAGACGGCGATCCGGAACCCAACGAAATTTTTTCCTCCGGCTCTCTATGATCTTGCCAATGTTTATATTGGGACGAAACTTTTGAAGAAGGATAAACGACATAATAGATCTGACGTTACCGTACAATCTATCAGACAAGAAGGCTGGGACGAAGTTCCACTGAGCGCCGAACAAATAAGGTATGCTGCTTTGGATGCTCGCCTAGGGTTTGAGATTGCTAGGAAGTATTGGAAATTAGCTGGGTATAATAGTCCTCAAGATCGTCTCAATGTAGTTTGAGTGACTTAGTAACCATGAACATCTCATATCGGCGGAAGCTTGCCGCAAGATCACATGCACTTCAAATTTCTAGAGGCTGTGTGTGTACTTTTCAAGGAGTTGATTTGTTCAGGATCCTCCCCAGTTTTGTGTGCGTGCTTATGTACTAATGGTCTTCCATATGAATGATAAGCATGCATCACTGAAAAGTGTCTTTTACCCAACCGGCAAGTAAACCCATCTGCCAAAAACAATTATGTACCGCAATTCCCAACCAACAACGGCATCGACGACGCGAACGGTTACCCTTAGCGAACACGTTCCTTCTTTCATAACGACGGGGAACACCTGCCGGCTTAAGAACGGGGACGTCATGATGATCTTGTTTCCTTCCCGAATCGTACACATCGAGACTAACAAAGATTTAAGGATAGAGGCAGAGAGGACAAAATTTTTAGTTGACTTAAATAAAATAATCCGCCTTAATCCAAAGGTCATGCCAAAGATGGGAAACAAAAATTAACAGTAAAGTTATAGCACGCCTACGTGTGTCTCAAATCTATCGGAGTAGATACTTACTAAGGAAGGAACTTTCCTCAAGGCTTCGGAAGGAAGGAACGCGCCTACCAAGTTTCCAAGGTAATACGTCTCGGATTGATCAGCCCACCACGGGACCTACACGGTAATTAATACGACCAGAAACCGGTAGGATCGGCGGGACCACCCTTCCTCCCGTATTAATTGATGCGCCTTGCCAAACGCACTCGTCGTCCACTACCGTTCTTCTGTTTTCCTACCGCCTCCTCTCTCTACCGTAATACACGGCGTGAGTAAACACGAGCCAAATAGCGCACGACCCCCTACGTCTATGTTTCTGGCGGCTGGTGTCACGACAATGATTTTTCCGCCTTAAGAACCTTGGGTCATGTCACATCGATTTTAGCTCCCTGGAGTCGGCATTGGATCTCTCGGGAAATCATTCGCCAACAGTGCGTCTCTATGAAAATTTTCTTGACCAGGTGCACATTCGATTACATATTCCCAATCGCCACTCTACCATACTCGGACGTACCAGAGGTCCATCGTTCCATACCAAGATCACGCTATAGGTCTCGCGACGATGGATCGCTGGTCAAAAACAGCATTAGATAATAACATATCTGATTCCTCATGTGCTGTCGGCTCCGCTGTCGCCGGCTCGCCGCGTTGTTTTTTCTTTCTTGCTAGCTCCTATTTAGACTTTCCATGTAAAGCTTAAAAACATTCCACGCTATAAGGAACAAAGAACCACTGTGTCATTAAGCCGGCCATCTCCTTATCTTCTCGAGCTTCTTTTCTAGCCGAATTCCTCTAGATCTCAGTCTCTGTGCAATTCCTTCTATGTTTTCAAAAGCTGCTTTCACGCTGCTACTTATGACTTCATGGCCACCAAAATAGCTGAGAATCGCTAAGTTATGGAACTGGGTTGAGAAGGAACAGATAAACCTCACGGACAGAAACCAACCTCTAGCAAGTTTTTGACATTTGATGTCTGCCCTCTTCAGCTGACTCTTTAGACAAATATTTTCTGCTTCCAACTGCTCTAACCTGCTATGGTTTATATCTTTGATCACCGTATTAGTTGCGGCTTCCATGAATCTAATAGCTGCTACCGCAGCACTATGTTCTGCCATGCAAACATCCATGGACCTTACTCCAGATATTTTCATGGGCACGCATGGACCTTCCAAAGTAAGTGCTGTTGTATGGCAAATAACAGTCACACAGGTCTTGTAGTCTCCATAAACTGTTCGGTGATAATGAGCCAACGGTAATCTAAGCTGACTTAACATTTCATCAAGTATCATCTTTGCTGGGATTGTTAGATGCAGCTGAGCACCCTGAAGTATTAATAATGCAGTGAGAGATAGTAAACAGTCATACAGGATAGAATAATTATCTTACTCTATGTAATGCTTTAACTACACCGGACCTATTCAGTAAGACATTAAATATTGTAGTAATCTTATAAGTCTGAAGCATGTAGCAGAATCAGCATCAACAGTTAGATGTCCTTTCTGTAAGAAAGGTAATGTGACAGGAAAATAACAACGGAGTTTCAAGAACCATGACGCTAATAAGCTGTGTAATATTATTAAACATGTGCAAACCTGTCTGTTAGTTGAAGAAGCAGATGTCATAGAAGCCTACATCCATGGTGGATGTAATTCTTGTGAGTTTTCGCACTGCATTTAATATTACGCGGTGTCACAACATTTTAATCATCAGTGAAGAATGTTTGATTTTTTTCATGTGTTGGAATATTTGTTTTTTATACTCAATGAATATACGTTATTCGTTTATCGTATTAATCTCGTACTTCGGGTGAAATTTTCGATGTGGGCTGTTGAGGATGCGAGGGATCCATCGTGCGCTTTGTTTGATGAGACGTGGGGGGCTGCGTAAGAGGTTCGGTGTAGAGTTGAATATACGGAAAAACAAAGAAAAAACAACAACACCAAAACGCAAAAGCCACAAACAACTAAATAACACGGATCCAGAATATGACCAACAAGATAAATAAATTAAGAAGAACAAATAGAGCTAAACACATCAAGAAACTATGAACCAGTAAGCCGATCAGCTCCAACGGGGAGCCGGCAGCACCCACCAACCAGCATAACTCAGATATGACAGGAACCCAAAGCCAAAAAGAAAACACTACGAAAACCACGAATGAAACCAAACATCAAGAATATATAATATAGACAAAGAAGGAAGAACAAACATATAATCACGAAAATAATACAGAAACAAATCTCGACAGAACCAACCTTAACCCGGAAGAACAACAGACCAGTAAGCCGACCAGCTCCAACGGGGAGCCGGCAGCGGCCACCAACCAAAATAACTCAGAGATGACAGGAACCCCAAGCCAGAAAGGAAACAAAAACCACGCACGTCAGAGATATTCCAGAGTAGAAAACCTAACAGCAAGAATAAAAAATATAAACAAAGAAGGAAGAACAAACAGATAAACACGACAAGAAAGCACACACAAATCTCAAAGGAACTGACCTTAACCTGGAAGAACAACACACCAGTAAACCGACCAGCTCCCACGGGGAGCCGGCAGCGCCCACCCTGTTTGAAAGGTCAGGGTATATTCTAAATGTTCCATCCACAATCGTGCAATTATTTCTTATTCCTTTTAGAACCGATGATGATTCCCCAGCTGAAATGTGATTCCAAACACCCTTTTTGTCTTGGATTTAAAAATACGGTGTGCCCGCCGACTCCACCAACCTCAATAAACAACTAAATAATACAGAGCCATCACACAACCAGCAAGATATAAACAAATAAGGAAAACAAACAGATTAACACGGCAAGAAAACACAAACTAATCCCAGCAGAACCAACCTTAACCGGAAGAACAACAGACCACTAAGCCAACCAGGGCCAACGGGGATTAAATGTTGATGCAACAGTGCTCGAGGAGGTTAAGATGGGAGGCTTCGTTATAGAATGTTTCCAAGGGGAGGGGGACGTAAGAGAAGAGCCTTGCGTTCCTACCAATGATTCTCAACCCATGGGGGAGAAGCTGGAAGAGGTATGCGGGGCAGGAATTGGAGGAGTATGCGTGAGAGGACTTGGAGGAGGACGAGGAGTACGCGGGAGAGGACCTCGAGGATGAACATTATTTGTCCGACGATGAGTTCAACTACACTGATAGTGAGGATGAGAATAAGGAAGAAAAGCGGTACGAGCCAAGAAGTGATGAAGTAGAGCGTGAGTATATTAAACGTGTCATAGAGATGTCAATTCAGCCTTTCCGTCGCCAGACTCAAGCACGAGCTCTTTATGAAGAAAATCAAAAGATGATCAACGAATTATTGGGACAGGCTCAAGATAATGGCGTTGGAGTCGTCACCGCAGCCGAACTTAAGCGTGAGTCGCCTCATGTTTCTTCTATCAAGGGTAAACAAAAATTCGTCTTGTCGTCTGATGACGAGGATGATGACTATTTTTACTGTTGATCGTATTGTCTGTTTGTGACGACTGTCTGATCATGCCGGATCACAGGAGTCGGCGTAACAAACTTTCACGTGCAAACAAACCCAACACAGACACAGGGTACGTACTTCCATTCATTAAGCCGACACCTATACGAGTCGACAACGTGGAGTCGGCAGCGTGGAGTCGACACCGTGGAGTTGACAACGTGGAGTCGGCACCGTGGAGTACATTTAGCTACTAGTCGTTACGCGTAGGCTGACATAAGCCATTGTACGAACCGCAGTACGTGTAGCCGTCAAGGTGGAGTCGGAAACGTGCAGTCGTCAAGGTGGAGTCGGAAACGTGGAGTCGGGAACGTCGAGTCGGCAACGTGGAGTCGGACACCAGCAGTCGGCAGCGTGGAGTCGGACACCAGCAATCGGCCACGTGGAATCGGATACGTGCAGTCGGCAACGTGGAGTCCAAGCCCTTCTGCTTCCTGGCGATAGAACTGCGGACTCACGTTTCAAGTTATGTTTTAGATAAATTTATTACTCAAGGAAAACAGACAAGTAAGCCGACGACCTGAAAACAGCCAAATGTAACAACGAAAGAAAAACATAAGCCAATAAGTCGGCGTGACAAAGTAAACCGACATCATCCTTCGACGCCTAAAAGTCTATCAAAGAAAAAACTAAAGCGACACGGGAGCGGTACCGTCTCGAAAATCAAAGGCAGAAAAAACGAATAAAAACAACCACATGTGTACACCGAAAAAACAACGAACAACTAAACATCACGGATCCAGCACACAGGTAGCGAGATGAACAAAAAACAGAAAGAAAACATGACAAGAAAAAACACCCAGATCCGAACACAACGACGTGAACCAAAAGAACGGTAGACCGGTAAACCGGCGACCCGCGAACAAACAAAGGAATCAACAAATAAAAATAAACAAAGAACGAAAAACAAATACAAAGACACCACAATAAACAAATAAATAATACAGATCCAGCACACCACCAGCATGATAAACAAATAAGCAAGAACAAACAGATTAACACGGCAAGAAAAGACAATCTAATCTCAATGGAACCAACCTTAACCGGAAAAAACAGACCACTAAGCCGACCAGCTCCCACGGGGAGCCGGCAACGCCCACGAACCAGGATAACTCAGCACAGAAACGACATTAACCTAAAGCCAAGAAGGAAAAAAATAAAAACACCAACATCTGAGATATTCCGAGTAAGAGAACGACCTGCAACCAAAAAAAGGTAAAAGAGGTCAAGAAAGCAAGATAAACAAATAAGGAAGAACAAAAAGATTAACACGGCAAGAAAGGACAAACTAATCTCAACAGAACTGACCTTAACCAGAAGAACAACAGAACACTAAACTGACCAGCTCCAACAGATCACTAAGCAGACCAACTCCACTGGGGAGCCGGAAACGCTCACCAACCAGGATAACTCACCACAGAAATGACAGGAACACGAAGCCAAAACTGCAAAAAAACACCCAGGTTTGTGATATTCCCGAGTAAGAGAATAACCTGCAAGAAAAAGACAAAAGAGGTCACAAAACTAATACAAAACACACGACAAAAACCAACCACCAAGAATATAAAATGAAAATAGCAAGAGACCGATCTGCAAAAAAAAAGGTGTTGAAACAACGAACAAAGTCACAAACAGGCATGGAAATACGAAAACACGAACCGCGCAACCAATGAATAAAACATACCATTAAATCAGATGCATCAACAGCACGGCTGATCCATACGTGAACAACAGCCGGCGCCAGCGATGAGGTATCAAGACCCGGCACATCCTGCACCGCAACCCGAAGAAGAAAACTGTCGACCTGCGAAAAAACAAAGCAACACCCAGAAAAGAGATGTGACAAACCTAGGAAACAAAAATAACAGCCCGCATAAGCAAGAAACAACCAAGGAACATGGATCGAGCACAAGGTCAACTACATGGACAAATAACAACCAAAACAAAGAGTAAAACACGGTAAGAAAACCAAACCTGATCTCAACGGGAACAAACGTGACCAGAAGAACAACAAACGACATCCATTGAAACACGGTAGAGCTCGAGGAAAGCAAGGCGGAGCAAGAACATCGAGGAAGAAAAAGGGGGAAAATGAGAGCTGCAGTAACCATCCGATCCAGAATGCAACCAATATACCTCCTCCCCAGAGCACAGTGTACGCGGTAACCAATTAGGTCGGTTCCGACCTTACGCACCAATGGGAGACGCCAGCTAGGACACGGCGAAAGGGGCCCGAAAGTCGTCTGGCAGCCGCACAGTGCAACGTACCCGTCGACGAATGGAGGAAGGCCACCTCGGACGGAGAAATCGGGCCCGAATTCTCCCTGACATCACGAACAGTGCAACGTACCAGAAGACGACGCGAAATACCAAACATATCCCAACGTACTGTAGAAAATACGCAGCGACAACCCACGCACGGGAGAGATCGGCGACACAAACGTGCAGGGCAACCGACATGTGGACCACGGGAGGGGACGGCCCCATCCTCAGCGAGAGAAAGGGGAAAGCAACCACGTACGAAGATCGCTCTCCTAGAGGGGCACGCAGTGCATCCGCTAAAAACCTAACGGTAAATGAACAAAATCAACCAATGGGAGGAACGCAGTGCGAATCTCGCCCCTCCGCCACACCGATTAAACGTGCAGCGTGAGGCCGGCGGGTGGGCCCTCGGGCTCCAGGGTGCATCGGGAGAGGGCATTAGCGAGAGTGGGTGCACGAAGGTCGGTACGGTTAGCGACTTTGCGAATCCCTGTTCATGCCGACTCCAGGAACCGGTGATGACGTGAAAGCACACGTTCGTTGGGAGACCCCAAGAGGAAGGTATGAAGCAGTGCAGCAGCAAGTTTTCCCTCAGTAAGATACCAAGGTTGTCAGATCCAGTAGGAGTAAAAGGCACCTCTGAAGGTTGTTGGTGGCGCCGTTTACTCGATCACCAACGTGGAACCTGCAGACAACACAATCAAACTACTTTGCCCCAACAAAACAGTGAGGTTGTCAATCTCACCGGCTTGCTGTAAACAAAGGATTAAACGTATGGTGTAGTCCCAGAAAACAAGAACTTGCACCGTGGCATCTAGTTAATAGGTTAGTCCCAGAAAATGCATAAAAATGCTATGAAGTGTATATAAAACATGTAACAATTGGTATAATATCAACATGGAACATCATAAATTATAGATACGTTTGAGACGTATCAAGCATCCCCAAGCTTAGTTCTACTCGTCCTCGAGTAGGTAAAACGATAAAAACAAAATAATTTCTGAGGTGACATGCTACAATCATAATCTTGATCAAATAGTATTGTAAAGCACATGTTATGAATGAAGTGATCCAGGTCAATGGTCTATAGTTTGCTAGCAAGTAGATAATGAGCAAACAACTGAATCATATAAGCAAAAACTTTTCATGAATAGTACTTTCGAGACAAGCATCAAAAGTTTTGCATAAGAGTTAACTCATAAAGCAATAGATTCTAAGTAAAAGGTATTTAACCAACACAAAGGAAGATTTAAGTTTCAGCAATTGCTTTCAACTTTCAACATATATATCTCATGGATATTTGTCAACACAAAGCAATATAATAAGTGCAATATACAGCATATAAAAATTGTTGCACCAAAGTTGACACTAGTGTTTGCTTCTGAGATAGAAAGAAGTAGGAAAACTGACTCAACATAAAAGTAAAAGAAAGGCCCTTCGCAGAGGGAAGCAGGGATTAAATCATGTGCTAGAGCTTTTTAAGTTTTTGAAATCATATAGAGAGTAAAAATAAGTTTTGAGAGGTGTTTGTTAATTGTCAACGAATCAGAAAATGGAAAGTACAATATGACCCCTGCCAACCAGACTTTTAAGAGCGGCTCCCATGAAGGACGTTATTTCTACCAGCAAGGCAGATCATCCCTCTTTCTCTTTTGTTTACACATGCAGATATTTCACTGTTTGTCATTGCTTGACTGATAAATCAGGGCAAAAATGTGAAGAGAATTAAGCGGTTAAAGTTGTAATTAATTGGGACTGGGCACCCCATTTGCCAGCTCTTTTTGCAAAATTAATGGATAAGCGGATGTATATGCCGCTAGTCCGGTGGTAAAGTCTGTTTGACAGTTGACATAAAGACATCCACCCCGTCCTCATGAGCTTGGTAAACATTGACACAAAAAGGAGTAATAAAGTTTTGAATAGTTTAAAGGTAGCACATGAAAAATTTACTTGGAATGGCAAGGAAATACCACATATAGGTAGTTATGGTGGACACAATGGCATGGATTTTGGCTCAAGGTTTTGGATGCACGAGAAGCATTCCCTCTCAGTACAGAGTTTAGGCTAGCAAGGTTATTTGAAGCAAACACAGGATATCAACCGACAACAAGACTTATATGAAAACATATTGCAAGCATTATAAGACTCTACACTGTCTTCCTTGTTAACCAAACCCTTTTACTAGAAAATATCTAGACCTTAGAGATACCAATCATGCAAACCAAATTTCAACGAGCTTTACGGTAGTTCTTCATTAATAGGTTTTAACTACATGATACAAAAGCTTAAACATGAACTACTTGATAACTCAAAACAATTGACAAGTATCAAATTATCCAATACAGTGATCTACAAGAATATGTAAGCTTTTCCATTATACCATCTACCACATGCAACATTTTCTGTTCCAACCAAACACCAATCAATTTATTTCAACATAAACTCTCCAAACAATTATAAGTGAAGCAAGAGAGTACTTTCTTTAAAAGAACTAACAGCTCTGAATAAGAGATGCATGCAAAAACAGGAGCTAAAAGCATAGCAATAGCTAGACAAGAATACTCAACAAGTATAAGTGAAGAATAGGAGTATTCATATGAAAAAGCGGAGCGTGTCTCTCTCCCAATCAAGAATGCTAGGGTCCAATCAAGTTGACCAGAAGAAAAATAAAATGCGAAAATAAAAGCACACAGACGCTCCAAGTAAAGCACATATGATGTGAAAGAATTAAAATATAGTTTCACTAGAGATGACCTGATAAGTTGCTGATGAAGAAGGGGATGCCTTGGGCATCCCCAAGCTTAGACGCTTGAGTCTTCTTGAAATATGCTGGGGTGATCCATGGGAGCATCCCCAAGCTTAAGCTCTTCACTCTTCTTGATCACATTATATCATCCTTCTCTCTTGACCCTTGAAAACTTCCGCCACACCAAACTCAGAGTAATTCTCATTAGAGGGTTAGTGCACAATCAAAAACTCACATGTTCTATAAGGACACAAACATGACCGTTACTTTTAACATTAGCTACTGCCACTGATGTTATGTGAAGCTCTTCACCCTAAAAAAGAATTCCACTCAACACTAGTAAAAGAGAGAATGCGAAAATAAAAGACAGAATCTGTCTAAACAGAACAGTCCGTAAAGACGAATTTTTTCGAGGCACTTACGTTGCTCAGATCGAAAAACTCAAAACTAACGAAAGATGCGTACATATCTGAGGATCACGCACAAAAATTTGCAGATTTTAATTTTCTGATTTTATAGAAAAACGGTGAACAGCAAAATCTGTTCCTGCGCAGAAATCCAAATCTAGCATCATCTTCCTATTAGAGGCTACTTGGCACAACAATGCGATAAAATAAAGATACAAAGGTTGTTACAGAAGTAAACAACTCCTTGACTCAAAAAGAAAAGAAAAATTGCAGAAATAAAAAATGGGTTGTCTCCCATAAGCGCTTTTCTTTAACGCCTTTCAGCTAGGCGCAAAAGTAAGAATCAAGTGTTTCCAAGTGAAGAAGCATCAACAGAATAATTTGCTCTAACAATAGAATCAAAAGGTAACTTCATCTTCTTTCTAGGGAAGTGTTCCATACCTTTCTTGAGTGGGAATTGATATTTAATATTCCCCTCTCTCATATCAATAATAGCACCAACAGTTCTAAGAAAAGGTCTTCCCAAAACAATAGGACAAGAAGCATTGCATTCAATATCCAAAACAACAAAATCAACGGGGACAAGGTTGTTGTTAACCATTATAAAAACATCATCAACTCTCCCCAAAGGTTTCTTTATAGTATTATCAGCAAGGTGAACATCCAAATAACAGTGTTCCAAAGGTGCTAAATCAAGCATATCATAGAGTTTCTTAGGCATAACAGAAATACTAGCACCAAGATCACATAAAGCATTGCAATCAAAATCATTCACCTTCATTTTAATGATGGGCTCCCAACCATCTTCTAACTTCCTAGGGATAGAAGCTTCATGTTTTAATTTCTCTTCCCTAACTTGCATGAGAGCATTAGTAATATGTTTAGTAAAAGCCATGTTTATAGCACTAGCATTAGGACTTCTAGCTAGCTTTTGCAAGAACTTAATTACTTCAGAAATATTGCAACCATCAAAATCAAAATCATTATTATCAAAGTAATGGGACCATTGTCTCCCATATTTGAAAAATTTCAGCACTTTTATCAGAACAGTTTCAGTGTTTCAGGCAATTTTAAACGTTTTGCAACAGAAGTAGAGACATTGCCAACACCAATTACTTTACCATTAAGAGTAGGAGGTTTACTACATTTGAAACTTCAGCATTGCTAGTGTGGTAATAGTAAAACTCTAGCATACTATTCTTTTTAGCAATTTCATCCTCTCTTTCCCACCTAGCATGCAACTCAGCTAGCATCCTACATTATTGTCAATTTTAACTTGAATGGCATTGAGAGTTTTGCTCTCTTTAACATCATGAGGCATATTTTTTTTTCAAATCAACATCAAGAGCAAGACTATCAACTTTAGAGGCAAGAACATCAATTTTCCCAAATTTTCCTCAACAGTTTATTGAAAGCAGTTTGTGTACTAATAAAATCCTTAAGCATGACTTCAAGATCAGAGGGTACACTCTTATTGTTGTTGTAGGAATTACCATAAGAATTAACATAACCATTGCCACTATTAGAAGGATAGGGCTTATAATTGCTATTACCAAAATTATTCCTATAAGCATTGTTGTTGAAGTTATTGTTTTTAATGAAGTTCACATCAACATGCTCTTCTTGAGCAACCAAAGAAGCTAAAGGAACATTATTTGGATCAACATGATTTTTCCATTTGTAAGCATAGACATAATAGTATCAATCTTATCACTCAAGGAAGAGGTTTCTTCAACAGAATTTACCTTCTTACCTTGTGGAGCTCTTTCGGTGTGCCATTCAGAATAATTTATCATCATATCATCAAGAAGCTTTGTTGCAGCACCCAAAGTGATGGACATAAAGGTACCTCCAGAGGCCGAATCCAATAGGTTTCTTGAAGAAAAATTTAGCCTGCATAAAAGGTTTGGATGATCATCCAAGCAGTCAGTCCATGGGTGGGACAATTCTTTACCAATGATTTCATTCTTCCCAAGCTTGAGCAACATGCTCATTATCAAATTGTTTGAAATTCATAATGCTACTTCTCAAAGATATAATCTTAGCAGGAGGATAATATTTTCCTATGAAAGCATCTTTGCATTTAGTCCATGAATCAATACTATTTCTAGTCAAAGATAGCAACCATTCTTTAGCACGTCCTCTCAAAGAGAAAGGAAAAAGTTTCAGTTTAATAATATCACCATCTACTTCCTTATACTTTTGCATCTCACAAAGTTCAACAAAATTATTAAGGTGAGCAGCAGCATCATCAGTACTAACACCAGAGAATTGCTCTTTCATAACAAGATTTAAAAGTGCAGGTTTAATTTCATAGAATTCTGCTTTAGAAGCAGGTGGAGCAATAGGTGTACTAATGAAATCATTGTTGTTTGTGCTAGTGAAATCACACAACTTGTGTTCTCAGGGTACTCATTTTAGCAAAATTAAAACAAACAACAAAATAACAACTCGAATTAAGCAACTAATTTTTTTGTGTTTTTGATAAATAAAGCAAACAAGACAAGATAAAAATAAACTAAGCAAGACAATAACAAAGTAAAGAGATTGGAAGCGTGAAACTCCCCTTGCAGAAATCCTCTTACTCCCCGGCAACGGCGCCAGAAAAAGTTGCTTGATGACGTGAAAGCACGTTCGTTGGGAGACCCCAAGAGGAAGGTATGAAGCAGTGCAGCAGCAAGTTTTCCCTCAGTAAGATACCAAGGTTGTCAGATCCAGTAGGAGTAAAAGGCACCTGAAGGTTGTTGGTGGCGCCGTTTACTCGATCACCAACGTGGAACTGCAACAACACAATCAAACTACTTTGCCCCAACGAAACAGTGAGGTTGTCAATCTCACCGGCTTGCTGTAAACAAAGGATTAAACGTATGGTGTGGAAAATAGTGTTTAATTGCAGAGAATGAAAAGGAACAATGATTGCAGTTGGTTGTATTATCAGTGTAAAAGAATGGACCGGGGTCCACAGTTCACTAGTGGTGTCTCTCCATAAAAGATAACTAACATGCTGGGTAAACAAATTACAGCTGGGCAATTGATGAATAGAGAGCGCATGACAATGCATATATATGACAAGATGACTACTATGATATTCAATTGGGCATTACAACAAGATACATAGACCGTTGTCCAACAGCATCTATGACTAATAATCCACCTTCAGGTTGACATCCGTGTTCCCCGTTGGTATTAAGTTGCAAGCAACAGATTATTGCATTAAGTAAAGTGCATAATGTAAACAATACAATTATCCTTAGACAAAGCATTGCTGTTTTACCCCTAGTGGCAACAGCACATCCACAACCTTAGACGTTGCTGTCACTCGCCCAGATTACCGGAGGCATGAACCCACTATCTAGCATAAATACTCCCTCTTGGAGTTACAAGCATCTACTTGGCCAAAGCATCTACTAGTAACGGAAAGCATGCAAGATCATAAATAACATATAAGATAGATTGATAATCAACTTGATCATAGTATCAATATTCATCGGATCCCAGCAAACACAACATGTAGCATTACAATAAGATGATCTTGATCATGATAGGCAGCTCACAAGATCTAAACATGATAGCACAAGGAGGAGAGACAACCATCTAGCTACTGCTATGGACCCGTAGTCCATGGATGAACTACTCACGCATCACTCCGGAGGCAGGCATGGTGATGTAGAGCCCTCCGGTGATGATTCCCCTCTCGGCAGGGTGCCGGGAAGAGCTTCAGAACCCTCCCGAACTAGGGTTGACGACGGCGGCGGCTACGGAACTTTTCGTGGATGGAGGCTCGGGTATTTAGGGTTTTCTGGACGAAGGCATTATATAGGCGAAAGGGCGGCGTCTGGAGGCACCCGAGGGGGTCACGCCACCCCCCGGCGCGGCAGGCCCCCTGGCGTGGCTGCCTCCTCGGTCGCCTCCGTCTCTCCTTTGGACTCCGTGTACGTGTCGGGAAAATAGAAGGTTCTGTCCAAGTTTCGTCCAATTCCGAGAATATTTCCAGAACAGCTTTTCTGGAATACAAAAATAGCAGAAAACAGGAACTGGCACTGTGGCATCTTGTTAATAGGTTAGTCCCAGAAAATGCATAAAAATGCTATGAAGTGCACATAAAACATGTAACAATTGGTATAATTTCAACATGGAACATCAGAAATTATAGATACGTTTGAGACGTATCAACCGGCAGGGATCGGACGGTGCGGAGGTGTGGAGCGGGAAAGATCGGACCGCCAAAAAGCTCAAATAGATGTGGTGCGCTCAATGGGTCTCACCGTTTATATCTTTAGATATGTGAAGCAATAAAAATGTAGTCTCACTAGAGATGACCTGATAATTGTTGATGAAGAAGGGGATCCCAAGGCATCCCCAAGCTTAGATGCTTGTGACTTCTTGAGTAATGAAGAAGGGTGCCATGGGCATCCCCAAGCTTGAGCATTTGTCCCTTCTTGATCTTCTTTCATCATCCTCTCTCTTGTAAGAAAATAAATTATTGAAGCATGAAGCAACTAGCATAAGAAGGCAAAACAAGTACAATTTCACAACTTTCAACAAAAAGAGAGGAAACTTAATATTATTGAGATATCTAGAACCATATTTTCCTCTCTCATAATAACTTCCAGTAGCATCATAAATAAAATCCACAATATAACCATCACATAAAACATTCTTATCATGATCCACATGCATAAAAGTATTAATATTTTCCATATAAGCAAAATCCTTCTTATTTGCAACAATGGGAGTAGGATCATTATAAAGAACATGAACATGATAGACCAATTGTAAATTAGAAGGATGGTTTTCGGTAAGGAGGCCATTCCCTTCATAATTATGACAAGTTCAATAAGGATGATTGTAATTATTCTTTATGGCATAATTGTCATCACTATAATTGTCAAAGACTGGAGGCATAGTATCATCATAAACAAGGGGATAGTTATATTTCCAAGCATAAATATTTGCAAACATGTCATCATGATTTTTACTAACATGAGAGGTTTCAAATACATAATCATTAGTAGCAAAAGGATTTTCAAACCTCTCATCCCCAAGCTTAGAGCTTTCCATATCATCATTAGGAGCAACATGGATAGTACCAATAGTATAGCAATTATTAATGTCATCATTTTCAAAATTGGTACGAAAAATATTTTCAATATCATAAGTAGTGTTATTTTCTCAATCATGATCATTAAAATAAGTAAAATGCATATAATCATCTTCAATTGTGCCTATAGATTTGGTTTCAAGATAATAATGCCCCCATTTAAGTGAATCATCTTCAATAAATTTAGACTCATTAGAAACAACCATGAAAGGAGCAACATGCTTAGGGGAGGATACCGTTTCCTCTCTCTTTTTCCTCCTTCTCTTCTTCTTCTTCTTATTCTTCTTAGTTCTTCTTCTTCTTCTTCTTCTTTATCATTGCCTCTTTAGGAGGAAGAGGTTTGAAAGGAAGCTTCTCCACATAACCTGGTTCCTTGTTAGAAACAATAGGAGAAACTTGGGAGGATTCCTCTCTTTCATTAATGACAATGAAACAATCATTAGTCCTTTCAAATTTTGGTAAAGTTCCATCTTTTATAATTTTTTCTATGTAAGCATTTTCGTGGCAATTAACAACACAATAGAGATGGCATCCCTGCAGAATGTTATTCATATCAAAAGCACTCATATCTAACAAAGAAGTTTTTCCTGATAACTCTTCACATCCCAAAAATAATATAAGTTCATCATAGAGATTAGGAGTGATCATGTCATCACATAAGTAGCTTACAATTCTATCATTAAAATTTGAGCATTGGAAATTGAAATGACCCTCTTCATAGCAAATTTCACAAATAAAAGGATAGAGGGCACAAACATTTTCAGCAAGGTCATTTAGATCCCTATTCCACATACTAGTTCTTTCATGCTATTGATGCTTACAATATTGTTCTTCGACATGAATCTTTTGACAAGGTCTAAGCGCTCCACAAACATTAACATGCTTATAAGAAATATTATTTTCAGAAATTTGAGCATGTTTATTGCAATCATTAGTAACAATTTCATTTTCTATGCAAACGTCTTTGAAAGGTTCATGATACTTGTCCCACTTTTCTTTAGGAATATTAATATGATAAGCAAAGGTTCTACAAAGATTAACAACAATTTGAGAATCAAGACCATATTTAGCACTAACTCATGAAAACTAGTAGTTTCAATGAAAGACTTAATGCAATCATAATCATAATTTATACCTGATTCTTTACCTTTGTCAATATCCCAATTTTTAGTATTGCGTTGAATTCTTTCAAGAAGGTCCCATTTAGCTTCAACCTTCTTACTTGTGAAATAACCCACAGAAGAAACATCTAGTAAATCCTTGTAATGACCTGAAAGCCTTGCATAAAAATTAGTAACAATTATCTCCTTGGGAAGCTCATGGTTGGGACATTTGAGCTTTAAAGTTTTCAGTCTTCCCCAAGCTTGAGCAATGCTTTCTCTGTCATGAGGCCAAAAATTATAGATGTAATTCCTATCAAGATGCATTTCATGAAGAGGATAAAGTTTAGAGTAAAAGAGAGATTCAAGCTCTTTCCAATCTGAATGATGAGGATCATCTAGTAGCTCATACCACTCCCTTGCTTTGTCTTTAAGTGACAATGTAAATAATGTCTTCATGACTTGTTCTCTTGATAAACCTGCAACCTTAAACAACTCACAAAGTTCTTTAAGTTTCAGCAAGTGAGCACTTGGATGGGCTGTTCCATCCCCTGCATAATGATCATCCACAACTCTTTCAACAATTCTCATAGGTATTTTAAAAGGAATACTTTCATTAGGTGGACTGAAAATATCACATTCATCATTACAATTATCATATATGGGAGACGTAGTATCATCAAAGCAAATTTCTTCCTCCAAAACCAGGGAACTAACAAGATCATTTTCACCCAAACCGGCTTCCCCAAGCTTAAAATTTTCCATGGCATTAGCAAAAATGGTGTTAAAAAAATGTATGCAAATAACATTGCTACTATCATGCAAATAAAGTTCCGTAGGTTTTTTAATTTTCTCTTCAAACACATCATGTCCTAACTCAAGATAAATTTCATAGAGCTCTCTAATTTTTGTTGTTTTCCATTAAGCCTAACTAGTGAAATAAAAACAAGAAACAAAAAGATAAAACTGCAGGATCTAAAGAAGATACCTTCAAGCACTCACCTCCCCGGCAACGCGCTAGAAAAGAGCTTGATGTCTACTACACGCTTCTATTCTTATAGGTTTGTAGGAAAACAACAAATTTCCCTTAAGTGAGTAACCCAAGGTTTATCGAACTCAGGGAGGTAGAGTGTAGCAGCCCCAAAATTTGAGTACCAAATTTTCACTTTTGTGTCCTCTTTTGCATCATGGCATGCATGCATCATGGCATCCATGCATAGACATGTCTCTTTTGAGTTAATACAACATTGATACCGAAATGATATGAAGTTGTTAAAAACCAAATGCCCAATTTGCTCTAACAAACTTCAACACATTGAAGGCACTCAAAGTTGCAAAACAAAAATACTTGGACATCCATATTTGTCAAGGAGGTTCCAAGAGTTCACAATACTATTTTTGCTCTTGCACCAAATTGTTATTTAGCAACATCTGGAAAACTAGCAAAAATGCCATAAGTCAACTCTATGAACAAATGCTGGCAAAACTAATTTATTTTGCAACGCCAATTTTTGTGGTGCCTCTACATGCAGTTGGGAGGCTCCCCAAATTTTCTCAAATTTTTATAAATTATTTTGGTGCCTCATTTAAATCAGGAAAAGCTACTGGTTCTAAAATAAAACAGGAAAAGGACCCCTTTGTAAATATGGAAGGATCTGTCCGTGATGATTTTATTTTCGCGCAGGGGTTTTCTGGAAAATCCCCTTTCTTCCTCGCGCTGTAGCGACCGAGGCCATCGCGTGCCGCCGGACCACCTCGTCGCCATGGCCTCGCTGCACGCCGCCGGGCCCCCCCTCTGCCCTTCCCCTGCAAGGAGCACGCACCCCACGAGGCCCCCATTTGCTCCTTCCCTCACTCGCTCGCCCTTCCCGACCCTGCTCCCCTTTTCTTCTCCCCACGGACCGCCATGGCCGCCGCCATTGCCGCGTTCGTCGCCGCCACTTGAGAGGCCCGGAGCACATCGACGGACACCCGCAGGTCCGCCGCCTCGCCTGCTACCTCTCTACCGCCGGAATCGACCCGGGGCCGCCGCCGTTTCGCCGCGCCATCGCCGTTCTCCCCCGCTGCCGTCCGAGCCGTCGCCGAGCTTCGCCGGTCGATTCCGTCGCCGTCGCGCCTCCTCCGCTGTCCCCGACCACCCCAACGCGCCGTGGTGAGCACCCCGTGCCGATGCGCACCCTCCCTTCTCCCCTCACGCGCTAGCTCGCCGGAGCCTCGCCGTAGCCGTGCGCCACCGTAGCGCGCGACCGTGCCGTGCTTGGGCTGCCGTTTCTCTCGTGTCGAACCGGAGATTCCGGCCCAACTCCGGCCCAACTCCGGACCGCGTCCAGTAGCTGCCGAAATGGGCTGAGTTTTTGCTGGACCGGAAACTCCGGCCCAGGAGCACTTTTGGACCGGAAATTCCGGCCTGTGCAGAAAATTGTTGCAAGTTTATTTTTCTTTTCCCTCTCGATAGCACATGTCCCCGCTCCCCCTCTCGCGTGTCGAGTATCGAACTCCGATGATTCCAGTATACCACCCCTCCCTCGAGTCGGGTACTTAATTTTTTCATCGTTGGAATTAATTAATTAAAAGAATAAATTTAAGAGAGAAATTATAAAAGTAATAACTTTCACCGGGACCTCAGAAAAATGTGTTCGTTATATCAAAATGCTCAAAAACATGAGTGATCCAAAATCTTATCATCATGCATCTCGATCACAATTACAATAATGTGCTCTAGTAGTAATTTAATCATTAAGTTTTAATATGGGGTTTCTTCCCAATTATGCAATAAATATAACGGGGACCCCATTTAACTTGTTGATCCTGTTCAATGCCTTTAGGTTGCATTTAAAATGTCATATCATCATCCTTGTATGCATTGCACAATTGCCATGTGTTGATTGCTCTTTCCGGTGTTTCTTTTTGTGCATCGGTAGATCAAGGAGGTGAAGTGCCACCCCCGTCTTGTGACGATCCGTACTACCAGCCGTATCATCAAGGCAAGCGTAATCCCCCCTCTGAGCATATCTTATCCTATGTTTCCGCAAATATTTTCTCCACTATAATATTGCATGCGGTTCTAAATGTCAACTTTTGTCGGATTAGAGTATCCTATAGTTGCATTAATTTCCCTATGCCAATATCTGTTTCCCCTCCTATTATCCATAGGTTTGTGTTGTTGGCCTGAGATACTAAACTATGCTATGTGATGCTTAGCCATGCCTAGTTATATGCATAGCTGTACGATGGATATATGTGTTGTTGGAAACAGGTGTGAAATGTGAGATGAAGGTGGAGAAATGTGGTGACAGGTGATAAGATGCTAAAAGGTGGGGATGAGAGGCCACTGTGGTTGTGGTGCTTTGTCTCGTTCTCGCCGCCTAGGTGCGAGTTCTTTACCTCCCGAACCAAGACTGAGCGTGCAACCATGCGTGAGGCCTATGCATTCGCAGTGCAGGAACCCTCATAGACTAAATAACTCGAGCGGGGCTAGCCAGGGTCCTCTAGTTTGGCTTCCATTTGCGCGTGCGTGAGTTGGTGGTGAGATCTGAGATGAGGATGGTGGTGTTAGGAAAATGAGTGGCTGTGGGGCGGGGTGTTGTGATCCTGGCAGTCCTACCGCCACTGATGATCCTGGAAAGTCCTTAACGAGGGAGAAGTCGACACCGCTCCCACCCAGCCGGTTCTCCAAGGAAGAGAGCTAATGCTAGGTAATGGGCCGGACGGTACGCGTGGCAAACATTTGTACACCCCTGCAGGGTTAAATCTTTTCGAAAAGCCGTGTCCACGGTTAAGGACAACTTGGGAAAGGACGATAAGATCATAGAATAACTTTAACGGAATGATTAAAAACTGGGTACTAGAGGTACCACTCAAGATTGTAAGGTGAGCTTCCTCGAGGGTGATTCGGGGAGGTGCCTTTGATGAACAGGTACAATGGTTGATGATGAGTAAGGTGATGAAAGAAAGAGTACTTCTTACCTCTTTTGAAAATATTCTGAATAGTCGATGCCTTGAGTTATGTTTTCATAAATAAAATCAGCTTTATGCAAAACAGCCATATAACTTTGAAAGCCTCATCGAGCATATATTAGCTCTTAATCTTGCGAGTTCGTCGAACTCAACGTCGTTTGTTTTGTTTCAGAGGAGGACTTCACCGACCTCGAAGGTGGGTTCTTTGTGGACGTCGACGAGTAGTCTGGGGTTCCCAGGTGGCAGCTTGGGACATCCTGGAACAGCTGGCGTTGTGATGTTTATCTGTAGGCCTCTTAGGCCATATTTGGTCTTGTTGTTTAGAACAACCTAATTTGCTTCCGCTTGATGTAATGTTGGGTCTGTGACCTCTGGTTGTCATTTGCTATCTTTCTCTATTAAGAGTTGAACTATATGATTTGTGTCGTAGAGTCTGTGATGTGCCAGTTGTTCCACAAGTCTTGGTCTCTCTATTATGCATTGAGGGTTGTGCCTGTGTTAAGGCATCAATCGGGGTGTTGCGTTGCCGATGATCCATTCCGAGCAACGCCTGCCAAAGGTTTTGGCCGGGGATTGGTAAACCCGTAACCTCCGGTTGTATCGCTTAACCGGTGACACACAGCATCACTGTATAACAGTCAGGTCAGGGCGCCACAAGTTGGTATCAGAGCAGTACTGCCTGTAGGAAACCCTTCTACTGGTCGATGTTGAGTCTAGTGTTTGTGAAAATATTTTTAACCTAAAAATGAGTTGTGAAAACCATCTTAGGATTCTTTTTACTCCTTATCTGGTTACCCTCTAATCTCGGAGCAATCTTACCTCGATTTGAGTTAAAGGTTTTACTTCTCACCTGTTACTTCAAAATGATTAGAAACGGGGTGGGTTCGACCTTTAGTGTTATGTGTCACGTTGCTCCCGCTGCGTTGCAATCCCAAATCAACTCAGATGTTTCTACCGAGTTAATCTTTGATCCTTTCTTTGGGTTTTAACCCACGGACTTGAACATAAGGTCCCGGATTGTGCCAACTAGAGTGTGTTAAGTTGTGATTTCTTAACTCTCACTAGTAGCACATGATGCTGATCTTTGACCCAAGTTCTATCTTGTTGTTTTCCTTCTCGCAAAGTATTATCGTCCCTAGTCTGTGTACTTGAGTAGACGCTAATGCTATTGTTCGACCATTCGGAGAAAGATACTAACTGTGTCATTGTCAAATCTCCAGAATGGCTCGAGGAGGTCGTGGAGGCCGTGGTGGTCGCGGTAACCACAATGATGATGAGGATGATCTGCCGCCACCACCCTCGATGGCTGAGGTCTTGATGGCCATTGAGGAGAACCGTGGGCGCAATGAGCGCTTGCTTGAGCAGTTGGTGCAGCAGAATGCACGGAGGAACGAGTGCAACACTCTCACTGAGTTCCTGCGCTCCAGCCACCCACTTTGCTGATGCTAAGGAGCCACTGGAAGCTGATGATTGGCTTCGTGCTTTGGAGCGCAAGTTCTCCGCGCTGCATGTCCCATTGGCGGAGCAAGTCAACTTTGCCACCTACTCTTGGTTGGTGCTGCTGGCTGTTGGTGGGAAAGCCATGTGGCTTTGTTTCCAGCCAACCATGTCTTCACCTGGGCTGATTCCGCACTGCCTTCCGAGCGGAGTACATTCCCCAGCCGATCATGGACTTGAAGAGGAGGGAGTTCCTGGATTTGCAACAGGGACGGATGGACCTCCGCACTTATGGTCGTGAGTTCAACCATCTCTCTCGTTACGCCCCAAGGGACGTGACCAATGATGCTGACAAGCAAGAGCTGTTCCGCAAGGGTCTGAATCCGCAGCTCCGCTATGAGTATTGCCCTTCAGGTTCCAGACCTATCAGGAGCTGTTCAACCAGGCTTTCACTCTTGAGCAAGGAAGAAAGGAACTTGAAGCTTCCAAGAGGCCCGCACATGGGGACCACCAGAGTTCCTCGGGTTCTGAGAGCAAGAAGCGCAGGGTGTTTGTCCCTACAGCGCCGTACCTCGTGCTCCCTTCATGCCGAGAGCAGCAGGATATAGGCCACCTCCTCCGCGCCCACTACTTCGACACTTGGGATAGGCGGAGTGGGTACCGTCCTATGCTACCTGCTCCACCTGGACTCACTTGCTACACCTGTGGCCAGGCTGGTCACTACTCCAGGGAGTGCCCCCAGAAGGCACCTCTCGCGATAACTCCTGCACGAGCCCCTGCCACTCCAACTGGCAAGGCTGGACCTATTGTGCGTGGTCGCCTGAACCACGTCTCTGCTGAAGAAGCTGAAGAGACCCCGGCGTTCTCATGGGTGAGTTACGAATCAACGGCAATACAGCTACAGTTTTGTTTGACTCTGGAGCATCGCATTCATTCATATCCATAGCTTTTGCAAAAGACCACAAATACCGTTCGAGAAAATGAGCCATCCCTTGGTGATTGCCACTCCTGGCTCCAAATGGCAAACCGATGGGGTTACTCCTGAGGTCCAGATTAATATAGGTTCCTTGTCCTTTCCTTATGCCTTGGTAGCTCTGAAGTCCAAAGGCATTGATGTCATACTGGGCATGAACTGGCTAACCAAATACAGGCTAATCTCGACTGTGCCGCCAAGACCATTACCGTGACCGCTCCTTCCGGTGACATTGTGAAGTATTGGCCTGCAACATCAATACCTCCGTCCGCCGTCGTACCCCTCACCTGAGATTCTCCTTTGCTTTATGGAAGGCGAATCCCCTCCTGAAATCCAGGACATACACGTGGTGTGTGACTTCCCGGATGTGTTCCCGGAAGAATTGCCTGGCATGCCTCCTGACCGAAGTGTGGAGTTTGTCATAGAGCTACTTCCCGGTACCGCTCCAATTTCCAAGAAGCCCTACCGTATGCCGGTGGAAGAGTTGGCTCTGTTGAAAGAGCAAATTGATCAGCTGTTAGCAAGGAGTTCATCCAGCCTAGCAGTTCACCTTGGGGTTGTCCGGTACTCTTTGTCAAGAAGAGGGATTCTACCGTGCCTCGTCTAGTCTCTGACTATCGACCGTTGAATGCGGTGACAATCAAGAACAAGTATCCTATTCCTCGCATCAATGATCTGTTGGATCAGTTAGCTGGTGCAACGGTATTCTCCAAGATGGATCTGAGGTCAGGCTACCATCAGATAAAAATCAGAAAGGAGGATATTCCAAAGACGGCATTTGTTACTCGTTATGGCTCATATGAGTATACCGTCATGTCCTTTGGTCTCACAAATGCCCCGCTACTTTCATGAGGCTCATGAACTCTGTCTTCATGGATTATCTTGACAAGTTTGTCGTCATTTACATTGATGACATCTCATCTATTCCAAAACCAATGAAGAGCATGAGGAACATCTTCGTTTGGTTCTGACAAGACTTCGAGAACACCGCCTCTATGCCAAGTTCTCCAAGTGTGAGTTTTGGTTGGATAATCTCATCTTCCTTGGTCATGTGATATCCGCTAATGGTGTGGCTGTCATTCCTGACAAGATTCAGTCCATTCTGGATTGGAAAACTCCAATGTCAGTCAAGGACATCCGTAGCTTTCTCGGATTGGCGGTTACTACCGCCGATTCATCGAAGGTTTCTCCAAGATAGCCAAGGCCCTGACTGACCTTCTCAAGAAGGATAAAAAGTTTGTATGGTCGGCCGAAGCTGAAGAGAGTTTCAAACACTGAAAGCCAAGCTCACGTCCGCTCCTGTGCTTGTCCTGCCGGACACAAGCAAGGATTTCGTCGTCTTCTGTGACGCCTCTCTACAAGGTTTGGGTTGTGTATGCAAGATGGCCATGTGGTGGCATATGCTTCTCGCCAACTTAAGCCGCATGAGCTCAACTACCCAACTCATGATCTAGAACTTGCCGCGGTGGTCTATGCTTTGAAGCAATGGAGACCATACCTGTTTGGTAACCGTTGCGAGATCTTCTCGGATCACAAGAGTCTGAAGTACCTCTTCACCCAGCCGGATTTAAATCTCAGGCAAAGGCGTTGGTTGGAGTTAATCACGGACTACAATGTGAGTCTGAACTATCAACCCGGCAAAGCAAACGTCGTGGCTGACGCGCTAAGTCGGAAGTCCTATTGCAACAATCTGATGATTGAAAAGGCCCAACCTGCCCTTCATGAAGAGTTCTCCGTTTGAACTGAAATGTTCCCTCCGGCTACCTTGCAAATCTGGAGATCAAATCTACTCTTGTAGACCAGATTAAGGATGCTCAAACTCGTGACAAGGGTATTCAGAAAATCAAGAGAACATTGCTAGCGGGAAGGCAAAATGTTTTTCTGTCAATGAATCCGGAGTTGTTTATTTTGGTGACCGCTTGGTAGTGCCAAAGAAACAAAATTGAGAGGGCTGATCCTCCAAGAAGCTCATGAATCTCCTCTCTCTATTCATCCCGGTAGTACCAAGATGTACCAAGACCTTCGACCACTATTCTGGTGGACTCGTATGAAACGAGAAATTGCCAAGTATGTTGCTGAATGCGACACCTGTCGACGGGTAAAGGCTGAACATCAAAGACCTGCCGGTACTCTTCGCCCTATTGCAGTCCCCGAGTGGAAATGGGATGAAATTGGTATGGACTTCATCACCGGGTTTCCCCGATCTCAAAAGGGCAACAATGCTATTGGGTAATCATTGATCGTCTTTCCAAGGTTGCTCACTTCCTACCAGTCCGTGATGATATACGGGCAAGTCAACTTGCTGACTTATATTTGGCTCGTATTGTTCCATTGCATGGGGTCCCTCTGAGGATCATATCGGACCGTGGAAGTATCTTTGTCTCCAAGTTTTGGCAGAGTTTCCAAACTGCTATGGGGTCCCGTCTCAACTTCAGTACCGCCTACCATCCTCAAACTGATGGTCAGACCGAAAGAGTGAACCAAGTGTTGGAAGACATGCTTCGGGCATGTGTGATCTCTTTTGGCAAGGGTTGGGAAAAGTATCTCCCTTTCGCGGAGTTCTCCTACAACAATAGCTATCAAGCTAGTCTGGGCATGGCTCCATTCGAGGCTCTATATGGAAGAAAATGCCGCACTCCTCTGAATTGGTCCGAGACCGGAGAGAGGCACTCTTTGGTCCTGATGTGATCAATGAAGCTGAGGAGAAGGTTCGAATCATAAGAGAGAATCTGAAGATTGCTCAGTCTAGGCAGAAGAGCTACTATGATAAGCACCATCAGGAATTCACTATGAAATTGGTGATAAAGCTTATCTCCGTGTCTCTCCCCTTCGTGGCGTTCGCCGCTTCGGAATCAAAGGGAAATTGGCACCTCGCTATGTTGGTCCTTTCACCGTTCTAGAAAAGCGAGGAGATCTTTCTTATAAGTTGGAGTTACCGGTCAAATTCCCAAATGTACATGATGTGTTTCATGTCTCCCAACTTCGCCGGTGCTTCAAGGATCCTATCCATGGGGTCAATCATGAAGAGCTAGATCTACAAGAAGACCTCACTTATCGTGAGCATCCTATCCGTGTCTTGGATGAAGCTGAAAGAAAGACCCGGAACAAGACTACCAAGTTCCTCAAAGTTCAATGGTCTCATCATTCCGAGGAAGAAGCAACTTGGGAACGAGAGTCTAGTCTTCGTGAGGAGTATCCCGACTTCTTCTCGCAATCTTAGAATCTCGGGGAGATTCCTGTAAGGAGGGTAGAATTGTAACAGCCCAAAATTTGAGTACCAAATTTTCACTTTTGTGTCCTCTTTTGCATCATGGCATGCATGCATCATGGCATCCATGCATAGACATGTCTCTTTTGAGTTAATACAACATTGATACCGAAATGATATGAAGTTGTTAAAAACCAAATGCCCAATTTGCTCTAACAAACTTCAACACATTGAAGGCACTCAAAGTTGCAAAACAAAAATATTGGACATCCATATTTGTCAAGGAGGTTCCAAGAGTTCACAATACTATTTTTGCTCTTGCACCAAATTGTTATTTAGCAACATCTGGAAAACTAGCAAAAATGCCATAAGTCAACTCTATGAACAAATGCTGGCAAAACTAATTTATTTTGCAACGCCAATTTTTGTGGTGCCTCTACATGCAGTTGGGAGGCTCCCCAAATTTTCTCAAATTTTTATAAATTATTTTGGTGCCTCATTTAAATCAGGAAAAGCTACTGGTTCTAAAATAAAACAGGAAAAGGACCCCTTTGTAAATATGGAAGGATCTGTCCGTGATGATTTTATTTCGCGCAGGGGGTTTCTGGAAAATCCCCTTTCTTCCTCGCGCTGTAGCGACCGAGGCCGTCGCGTGCCGCCGGACCACCTCGTCGCCATGGCCTCGCTGCACGCCGCCGGGCCCCCCCTCTGCCCTTCCCCTGCAAGGAGCACGCACCCCACGAGGCCCCCATTTGCTCCTTCCCTCACTCGCTCGCCCTTCCCGACCCTGCTCCCCTTTTCTTCTCCCCACGGACCGCCATGGCCGCCGCCATTGCCGCGTTCGTCGCCGCCACTTGAGAGGCCCCGGAGCACATCGACGGACATCCGCAGGTCCGCCGCCTCGCCTGCTACCTCTCCACCGCCGGAATCGACCCGGGGCGCCGCCGTTTCGCCGCGCCATCGCCGTTCTCCCCCGCTGCCGTCCGAGCCGTCGCCGAGCTTCGCCGTTGATTCCGTCGCCGTCGCGCCTCCTCCGCTGTCCCCGACCACCCCAACGCGCCGTGGTGAGCACCCCGTGCCGATGCGCACCCTCCCTTCTCCCCTCACGCGCTAGCTCGCCGGAGCTCGCCGTAGCCGTGCGCCACCGTAGCGCGCGACCGTGCCGTGCTTGGGCTGCCGTTTCTCTCGTGTCGAACCGGAGATTCCGGCCCAACTCCGGCCCAACTCCGGACCGCGTCCAGTAGCTGCCGAAATGGGCTAAGTTTTTGCTGGACCGGAAACTCCGGCCCAGGAGCACTTTTGGACCGGAAATTCCGGCCTGTGCAGAAAAATTGTTGCAAGTTTATTTTTCTTTTCCCTCTCGATAGCACATGTCCCCGCTTCCCCCTCTCGCGTGTCGAGTATCGAACTCCGATGATTCCAGTATACCGACCCCTCCCTCGAGTCGGTACTTAATTCTTTTTCATCGTTGGAATTAATTAATTAAAAGAATAAATTTAAGAGAGAAAAATTATAAAAGTAATAACTTCTCACCGGGACCTCAGAAAAATGTGTTCGTTATATCAAAATGATCAAAAAAACATGAGTGATCCAAAATCGTTATCATCATGCATCTCTGATCACAATTACAGCAATGTGCTCTAGAAGTAATTTTAATCATTAAGTTTTAATATGGGGTTTCTTCCCAATTATGCAATAAATATAACGGGGACCCCATTTAACTTGTTGATCCTGTTCAATGCCTTTAGGTTGCATTTAAAATGTCATATCATCATCTTTGTATGCATTGCACAATTGCCATGTGTTGATTGCTCTTTCGGTGTTTCTTTTTGTGCATTGGTAGATCAAGGAGGTGAAGTGCCACCCCCGTCTTGTGACGATCCGTACTACCAGCCGTATCATCAAGGCAAGCGTAATCCCCCCTCTGAGCATATCTTATCCTATGTTTCCGCAAATATTTTCTCCACTATATTATTGCATGCGGTTCTAAATGTCAACTTTCGTCGGATTAGAGTATCCTATAGTTGCATTAATTTCCCTATGCCAATATCTGTTTCCCCTCCTATCATCCATAGGTTTGTGTTGTGGCCTGAGATACTAAACTATGCTATATGATGCTTAGCCATGCCTAGTTATATGCATAGCTGTACGATGGATATATGTGTTGTTGGAAACAGGTGTGAAATGCTGAGATGAAGGTGGAGAAATGTGGTGACAGGTGATAAGGTGCTAAAAAGGTGGGGATGAGAGGCCACTGTGGTTGTGATACTTTGTCTCGTTCTCGCCGCCTAGGTGCGAGTTCTTTACCTCCCGAACCAAGACTGAGCGTGCAACCATGCGTGAGGCCTATGCATTCGCAGTGCAGGAACCCTCATAGACTAAATAACTCGAGCGGGGCTAGCCAGGGTCCTCTAGTTTGAGCTTCCATTTGCGCGTGCGTGAGTTGGTGGCTGAGATCTGAGATGAGGATGGTGGTGTTAGTAAAATGAGTGGCTGTGGGGCGGGGTGTTGTGATCCTGGCAGTCCTACCGCCACTGATGATCCTGGAAAGTCCTTAACGAGGGAGAAGTCGACACCGCTCCCACCCAGCCGGTTCTCCAAGGAAGAGAGCTAAAAGCTAGGTAATGGGCCGGACGGTACGCGTGGCAAACATTTGTACACCCCTGCAGGGTTAAATCTTTTCGAAAAGCCGTGTCCACGGTTAAGGACAACTTGGGAAAGGACGATAAGATCATAGAATAACTTTAACGGAATGATTAAAAACTGGGTACTAGAGGTACCACTCACAGATGTAAGGTGAGCTTCCTCGAGGGTGATTCGGGGAGGTGCCTTTGATGAACAGGTACAATGGTTGATGATGAGTAAGGTGATGAAAGAAAGAGTCACTTCTTACCTCTTTTGAAAACTATTCTGTTTAGTCGATGCCTTTGAGTTATGTTTTCATAAACAAAATCAGCTTTATGCAAAACAACCATATAACTTTGAAAACCTCATCGAGCATATATTAGCTCTTAATCTTGCGAGTTCGTCGAACTCAACGTCGTTTGTTTTGTTTCAGAGGAGGACTTCACCGACCTCGAAGGTGGGTTCTTTGTGGACGTCGACGAGTAGTCTGGGGTTCCCAGGTGGCAGCTTGGGACATCCTGGAACAGCTGGCGTTGTGATGTTTATCTGTAGGCCTCTTAGGCCATATGTTGGTTCTTGTTGTTTAGAACAACCTATTTTGCTTCCGCTTGATGTAATGTTGGGTCAGTGACCTCTGGTTGTCATTTGCTATCTTTCTCTATATTAAGAGTTGAACTATATGATTTGTGTCGTAGAGTCTGGATGTGCCAGTTGTTCCACAAGTCTTGGTCTCTCTATTATGCATTGAGGGTTGTGCCTGTGTTAAGGCATCAATCGGGGTGTTGTGTTGCCGATGATCCATTCCGAGCAACGCCTGCCAAAGGTTTTGGCCGGGGATTGGTAAACCCGTAACCTCCGGTTGTATCGCTTAACCGGTGACACACAGCATCTTTGTATAACAGTCAGGTCAGGGCGCCACATAGAGCTCAAATGTATCCCTCTCAAGCAACCCTGCAATTAAGATACAAGAAGTCTCTTGTGTCCCCAACACACCTAATACAATTCTCAGATGTATAGGTGCAATAGTTCGGCAAAGAGATGGTAAAAGGCAAGTATTATAGATGGTAACAAGTTGTATTTGTAATCTGAAATAAAAATGGCGGCAAGCAAACATGTAACAAAACTGAGAGTAAACGGTGTTTCAATGCATGGAAACAAGGCCTAGGGATCATACTTTCACTAGTGGTCACTCCCAACAATTGTAACACAGTTGAACACATGCATAATACTTCCTCTTCAATATGCAACTTAGATGTTACTCAGAACTATTCTCCTGCTGGATAAGAAACACCATTACTACTGCGTAGGGCTACAAAAGCACACCTTAAAGTCTAAGTAAACAAACACCACAATTTCATAGGACCATCCAACACAAAGAACAACTCATGTTAAGTATACCTCTAATATATTATCCATAGAGTCACACACGCCACCCACACTGTCACCATGGTATTGTGTTGTCAACAATGACTCCGGAAATTATACTAGATAAAACCAATTGAGTAACATATCCATAGCATAATGAAGGGGAAACATCTATAAATTCAACTAGATTACAATGCTCATGATCACATAAAGATCATCACATGGAGACAGAGAGATAAACCACATAGCTACAGGCAAGAGCCCTCAGCCGCGATGAAGGACTACTCCCGGCGCATCATGGGAAGCAGCAACGGCGATGAAGATGGCTCCGGGGGCAATTCCCTAGCCCGACAGAGTACCGGAACAAAGACTTCTATCCCACGAATTAGGGCTTTTGGTGGCGGCGGAGCTCGGGTATGTTTTTGGAGAAATCCTTCGTGGGTTAGGGTTCTTTTGACGGGGCGAATATATAGACCGAAGGGCGGCGCGAGGCGCCCAGACGCCACCCCAGCGCGGCCCCACTTCTGGCCACGCCCAGGAGTCGTCTGGGGTTGTGAGCTCTGTTTTGGACAATTCCCTAGTCCACAACGATCAGCGGAAAAGTTCCAAAAACTTGCATGACTAGACTTTTTCCATTTGACGTCGTCTTTGGGTCACTTCGGGGACATCTTTAAAAACTGTATGGTGGGGACAGATTTCAGAAAATCAGAGTCCTCCTCCAACAAGGCTCCTTTTGTGTTCTTGTCAAATTCCAAGTAATTCCTACACATAAAATTGTAAAACAAGAACATTGTGCAATTTTGAAAATATTAATAGGTTAGTCCAATAAAAGCATAAAAATGGTATGAAACTATAATATTGACAAGTGACGTTGATATAAAACAAGTATGGAACATCAAAAATTATAGATACGTTTGAGACGTACCACACACAAATATATCATCATGGTCCCTTAAAAACAAACACACCTCTCTTTTTTTTACGCCAAAAAAAGTAGGGAAAATCCCCTACTGCATCATTTTCATTTTATATATAAACAAGTTACAGAAATGGAGTCCATGGCGTCAAAAAATTACAAGGTGCCAACTCATTGTGACATGCCTTCCTTTAAGCTAGGTTTGGCTCTGTGCATAACTAAATAAAAGTTTTCTTTGAAGAATCTCTTGCATTCTTGTTGGATTGCATCTTCTCCTTCAAAGATGATCTTGTTGCGGTGGTTCCCGATAGCCCAGCAGCCAATCATTAGGATTTCTTTAAAACAGACAATTCTGTATCTAGCTCTACCATCAATGAGGAGATCAAAGAGATCAAGATCTGTGTTCCATTCAAAGTTGAGAGACCACCAAAATGTTTGACTGAAGTCACATTTGAAGAATAGATGGTTGAGGTCTTCAGTGGGGCAATATTCACAGAGGACACAAGCTTTAGATTCAACATAGAAATTTTTTCTGGTGAGCAGGTCTCTAGTATTGAGTCTATCCTGGAGAAGCAACCATAAGAAGGACTTGTGTTTTGGGAGTTGAAAGGTCAAGGATGTCGCCTAGAGGGGGGGGGGGGTGAATAGGCAATTAAAACTTTTCCGGTTTAGGCTTGATAAATGCGGAATAAAACTAGGTGTTTTAATTTAACAAGCATACAACCTAAATATACTAGGTTCACCTATGTGCACCAACAACTTATGCTAAGCAAGACAAGTAACAAGGTGATAGCAAGATATAAGACTTCAAGCACGAAGGCTATCACAATGTAAATTGCATAAGTAAAGAGCTCGGGTATAGAAATAACCGAGGCACGCGGAGACGATGCTGTATTCCCAAGTTCCTCTTTTTTAGGGAGTACGTCTCGTTGGAGGGGTGTGAGTTTCAAACTCAAGACGCCACTAATGGCCTCACCCTATTCTCCGATGAACCTTGCCCAAAAGCTCGGTTCACCTTCCACTATCGGAATCCTTCAAGGCGGAATCCGGAGCCTTTACAACAATCTTGAGGCAAAACCCACAAAAGGATTGGGAGCTCCCAAGTGACCACAAAAGGTCCCAACTAGCCACAAAAGGCCTTGACCACAAAATGGCACAAGAACACCGTCTAGGGTCCAATGACCCAAGAGTAACAAGCTCACAAACTTTCACTTCCACGAATCTTCGTAGAGAGAGCAAACCGATGCACAAAAGCAAAGGCAAGAACACAAGAAGTGCTCTAGTCCTTCACTCCCACATCCCACCAAAAGCAACTAATGCTTATGAGGGGATAAGAAAGGAAGAACAAAGAAGAACTCAACAAATGGAACTCCAAGATCTAGATCCAAAGGGTTCCCCTCACTTAAAAGAGAGATGAATTGGTGGAAATGTGGATCTAGATCTCCCCTCTCTTTTCCCTCTAATTTGGGGCAAGAATCATGGAGGAATAGAGAGCAATCAAAGCTTCAAGAGGTCAACAATGGGGGGCAATTTCGTGCTTGGAAGCTCTCTTGACTTTGGGGAAGAAGGGGCCTTTCATAGGTCCCCACGAAAAATAGCCATTGCAGGAAAACCGAGGCCGGAATATCCGGCCCAGAAATCAAATAGTCTGGCCCAAATGTCCGGCCCCCGGAATATCCGGCCCAGAAATCAAAAGGTCCGGCCCAAAGGTCCGGTTTTTCCAGAGACTCGCAAAACTGGCTGGAAGCTAGTCCTTAGCCGAAAATCCAATAACTTTCTCGTCCGAACTCCGTTTTCGATGATCTTGGGCTTGTTGAACTCACAACGAAGAGTACAACAAGTTCATGCAGAGAAACTTCATAATCCAAAGATGGAGGATAAAACCAAATGTAGAAAGGTAAAACCTCTCTATAAAAGAAAAAGGTAAAACCTCCGACAACAAAAACTCAACAAGATATCCATATGAAATCTGTTTTTGATGAACTAGAGCTTGGTATGTAGATGAACACAAGCTCTAAATACTCACATGGATAAAAGCCAAATAAGAACCAAGAAAGATGATATGCCAAGAATGCAAAGTTTTGAGCTCTCCACAAAGATGCGATCAAGTTACTCACTTGAGAGCCCCTCTTGATAGTACGGTAGCTATCCTATAACCCGGTCTCCAAACTAACAACATGAGACCGGTAAAATAGAAACCCTATCAAGATGATACCTTTGCCTTGCGCATTCCACTTGAGCTAGATGATGACGATCTTGACTCTCTCAAGTTGGAACTCCTTTCTTGATCATGCTTGCTAGCACATGCTTGATGAAGACATCTCGAAATACTCCCCCATACTCCATTATGGGAGAGCCTCGCTTAGCTCCGTCTTCATGTATCAATTGCAAGCTTCAATCAAATGATATCTTATGAGATGGATCAAATTGAACTTGCACTTCATCTTCTTCTCTTGACATATATGATGGCTTGGAGATAAACATGAATGTTCCCTCAATCTTCTTTTCCAAGCCTCACTTTACCATGTAAGATTCTAGATTCCAACACATGAACTCCAATCTTTTCCTATGGACAAGATCTACAAGAATATCTCAATGCAAACATTAGTCCATAAGGATTGCCATTAATTACCAAAACCACGCATGGGGGAACATGCACTTTCAGGAGTGCACATGACTTCCAGGTCCATTGAATGGTAACGGTGTTGCAGGGTGTGACGATAGCGCCTTGTATATTTTCCTGCTAAAGAATTTATCACTTGCGCCAGGAATGGACCAAGTATCATTTTGAGTGATGTTTTCTCTGATCAGTAATGCATCAAATAGTATGTTGTGCTGCTGAGCAGCAATCAATGACAGTGGCAAATAGAACATGTTGATTGGTGTTTCATTAGTGCAAATCGATACTGCTCTGGACAGGGAGATGTCTTGATCTTTTGCAAATGAGCATAAGTGAGGGTATTTGTGCAGCATAGTGTCTTCAGTCCATTTGTCTTTCCATAGTCTGACGGTGGATTCAGTGCCAGCAGCGCAAACAAATATACTTAGGAACTTGTCCATGAGGCTGAGTGTGGGGACCCCGGACTAGCTGTCCGAAATACCCTTGTGCCTACAACATCAGCGATCCCATGATCAGTCTGTCGCTGAGCACAATCAAACTGGTATCAAAAGAACATCCATAAATACCGAATAAATTTACTTACTTGATTTAAGTCATAACTTCACAGGTACTTGCAGCGGAAATCATCAAACAGCGTGGAGCCCATGTCAATTTGCCACAACCACACAGGCAACTGACTGGGAAGCGCCCTAGTTCGCATTGACGTCATTTAAAGCTTCTCCTTCGAACTGCTCCTCTTCAGAACCTGGCTAAGACAATAGTCAGGGACGAAACCAATATGAGTACATTTGAATGTACTCGCAAACTACCCCCGACATGAGCATGCAATAGCATCATTTTTATTATAACCAAAAACCTTTATTTTGAGAAGACATCTCTATATCTTTGTTGATAAAGGAAAGAAGGCTTTTGTAACTTTTTCCCCTAAATCTATCCTTGAAGAATTCTCTTTAAAACTTTTTCCCGAAAATACATCTTTGTTGAAAAAGGTAAGAAGTCTCTGTTATAAACATTTTCCCCGAAAATCACCATTTGTTTATTTCTCCAAAACTCCTCCTTTTCCGACCAGAACCATTCCTGGTCAAATCAGTTTTCCAACAACCTTCTACCAACCCCTTGGTATAGTTGCATAAAACATTTTCCACTTTCAGGACACAAAACTTTGCACTTCTCGATCATAGCCCCTCAGGGTCCTCCTCTTTTCCAGCAACCTCATACCGACTCGTCGGTATAGTTGCACAAATACAACATCTCCATTTTCCTTTTAAATCTTAAACATTTCCAAAACTTGCACATGGTCAGAGGACAGCCTCCCAACTGTCCATATCCGAGGACTCGGCTATTCGAATAGTTTTACCCTCTGCAGAGGTAGCACGCTTTTATCCCACATCCATCCGGTAACTCATCGTGTCAGCCACGTCCCGCCATACAAGGTGTATGCGAAGTTGAGCCACCGACCCTAGCCTCTCCTTTGCTCATGCTAGTATAGGATCCTACCCATATGATAATTCCCATCGACACCCAGTCCGGTCCCCGTCGGCAACCCTAAGTGTGAGGACTCATATGTTTTTCCCGGCGACCACATTTATGAAGTCTTCAATCCTCCTCCTTATCTTTCCATAGAGTTTGAGCGAGGACCCAGGTCAGGGGAGTTCACAAACCATCCCCTCATGCATAACGGAGTCATCTCCGTCGATGAGGTATCCCATACTAATAAGAGCAAATTATATGACTAAGCCCCGTTCCCATATGGGGGTAAATGTGGTCGCACAGATTATTGGCTGGTCGTCATAGTACAAAGACACAATGTGCATTTTTCATAAACATCACCATACTTCCTTTTATTCACTTCCACACCGACATCTCGGTACATCATAATCCACCAAGTATTTCCAAAGGAGTTTTGAATAAACCATGTTTGTTTTTTTTCCCAACCTATAATTTTATATAACATTTTATATTTCTACATAGGGTGGCAAAATAATGTCCATATACTTTTGAAAAGGCTTTGTAAACCACTGCCTTATGAGCAAATCATTTGATCAAAGTAGATGCATATATATTTAGGTGCAAGCTCAGAGAGTAGCTTGCCTGATTCCAGCATGATGTTCCTGGACTTCTCCTCATTGATCAAAGAAATAAACTCTCATCCTTCTCCGATAAATCCTTCCCAAATACCACTCCGGTAGCGTTTATCTGTAGCGTCGCAACATGAAAATAAAACAACACTCAATAAGCAAACCGAACCACAAGTGGTATACAAACAAGGAACAAACCACAATATAGCACTATTTTAATCAAGCAACAAACTAAGATCTACATTTACAAGGGCATTATACTAATCAGGAGTATAACACCATACACATGCCAAAACAAGAGGGCACAAGGACATCCTCAACTAGAGATAATTAACAACCATTTTTCCTAATCAGGAAATACTTCAAACAAAAGTTAAGTCACCAAATAGTTTCTACTAACCAGCAAGGCTATGCACTATTAGCAACCAGTAGCCCAAACTTAGTTAAAAAGATTATCTCGCTAATTCAAAATATCAAGCAACACAAGCATAATTAACTACTTGTTGGTTGCTTCACTCACCACTAAACAACACATGTTTTACTCAATTAAGCCTAACACATGCCACTAACAGTACTAACATATTATAGCATGATAAACAACAATAACATGCAAGCACAGTACCACAACAATCATTAACAAGCAAGGCATACCTTTTAATCACACCCAATATTCCCACATTAAAATAAATAAGCATAGCAATTCTTAATTACTAGAGGAAAAGTTATATAGGGAATGAAACCCTACCAATTACATAATTCACAAGTAACTCTCCTAATAGGCTAGCAACAATAAGGAAACACATCACAACAGTGGATTACCACCCTACACCTGCTAGGAAACACATTTGCAACAATAAAGTGATAACACACAATTAATTAAAGTCCTAATAAAAATAGGCAGAAAATGCCTAAACCTTATAATTAGCACCACAGTCAATCAGTGACTCCTAAATTCAAAAAAATTAAGGATATGTTCTCCTACACATATAGAAGACATGCCAATTGGATTTACTCCAAAATTCATCTCACAAAAATCTACAAAAATCACCAAAGTGCCACTGGTGTGTTTTTAAGAATGAGTAGAACTTTTGTTTTAGACTTCATTTGCAAGCAAGGCCAACAGATTTGGAAAGGTAGCATCTCAACCTATCCAGAGAATTTTAGTTTGCAATTTTTGGATCTATAAAACTCTAGATATTTAATTTTTAATACAAAACATACTTTTTATAGGATTAAACCTAGAAGGCTCACAAATTAATATTTTTGCAAACAGCCAGTGCTGCATGTTTAGGAAAACTCACAGGAGCACTACAAAATTTACATCATAATATTTGCACACATAGATCTACCACAAACAAATTAAAGCTACACTGCAATAAAACAGGGAATAAAAATAGATATTAGATCTATTAAAAAAAAAAGAGGAATGGGCCAGATCGAGCCCAGATCTGGCCGGGCGACGCAGAAGGTGGCCCATCTGCGGCCCACGCACGGATCGAAGGGGTACGGGCCCCTTTCTTCCTCCTCGACACGCACAGAGGAGCGGTGGCGAGCTGGAGCTTCGGGCGGGAGCGGCGACGGCGACTCCGGCGATCCTAGAAGAAACGGCAATGTCCCATGGTTAGCTCGCGACGAGTGGATCTCAGAGAAACAAGAATGGCGGGGAATGGGGGTCTGTACAGCTCGCGAGCTTGCTCGAGGTTCGGCGGCCGGGGATGCAGAAGACGAAGATGCTCTGCTCGATTCGAGGCTTCCCGCGTCGATTCCCTGGACGAGGATGGAGAGGACGACGAGGCGGAGACGGCTGCTCGCTTCGATCTGCTCGGGAGGTCTCAGACGACGGCGAGGCGTGCGTCAACGGCGAGCTCGATTCGTCCATGGTGGGGAAAAAGAGAGAGAGAGGAGGGACAGCAGGTGGCGAGTGAGGCGTGAGGGGGTAGAGGAGCGGCTTCGGGGGATCTTATCTCCTCTGCAGCGGCGAGGAGAGGGGGGGGGGGCCTGGACGCGCGCGGCAGGGGGGTCCGGGCGGCGAGCACTGCCGAGCCAACACGGCGCAGTGCCGTGCTGTTGCTACAGGAAAGAGATGATGTTTTCACAGAAAACCCCCTGGCTAACATTTCCCATCACAACTAGGTCCTTTTCAGCTCTGGAATAAATAACAGCACTAGTTTTTGAATTATTTGGGACACTTAAACATTTTATAAAAATTTGGAAATATTTGGGTAGGCTTCCCTCACCAAGTAGAGTCTCCACAAAAATTGGTGTTTGAGAATAAAATGTTTTGCACAACTTTTGTTCATAGGGTTAAAATATGTTATTTTTGGTAAATTCAATTTGGTAAATTGAAATATCTTTGTAATTGAAGCTTAGATATTTTGAGGAGAGGGTAATATGATAATGAGATGGTTATCATCTCATTCCTGGATTTTATAAGATAAAATAATTGTTATAACAAATTAGAGGAATAGGTGGAGAGGGAAATTAAATAAGATTCTTTCTTTTAATTAAGATTTTATTTTGAGGGTATGAGGGAACATAGAGGTCTTGTTTTATTTTCTAGTCACATTCCAAATTTGTGACCAGTGGGTTTTATTTAGTGCTAGGCACAGCTGAGGAATTGTCCTCACAAGCAACAGACACACAATATCAATAACACAGCAATATCAACAGCACAACAATATCAACACCACAACCAAGTCCACACAATTCAAACCACAAGGATTAATCACACCACCATCTACATAATTAGCAATACTATCTTATAAAAATGATCACACTTAATTATGACAAGATGACGTTTAAAACTATCTCAACTCCACCTTTGTATTTTTGAAAAGGGTTTTGAGCAAGACAAAATATGTGGGGTAATATTTTCCCACTAGTGTTGTTTCCAAATAGAGGGAAAATAAGAGTTTATAAAAGGGGAGTTGCATACAAATGCAAAATATCAAGTTTAAAAGATAGATAGGAGATAGCATATAGATCTCCATATTTTTGGGAACACATAGTTTTGGAAATACTTTTACTTTCTCAAATAATGGGTATTGATTTTGGGTTGTTGACAACCAAGTATCATTTGAAATGGAGTTGGCCAAAATAAGAATGGAAAAGATACATGGAATATTTTCTTGTCATAACTTGATCACCAAAGTTAAATATATTTTTTTGTATTGGTTGGGTCTTATTTTTACTAGTCAAACAACTTAAACAACAAGTCACACAAGGTCAACATAGCAATGGGAAGGAAAACACAATCATTAGTGAAAACATTTCAAAAAGTTTTTGTTGGTTCTGAATTTTGGGTCTTGTGAAACTAAGTTTTTCTTAGTTTCAAAATTTGGGATGTGACAGCTCTTCCCCCCTTAAAATAAATCTCGTCCTCGAGATTTGCCCGGTGGTAACAGGGGAGTACGAGGGTACGGGTTTTTGGGTTGACTACTCTTCCGAGGTCGTTGCTTCTTCAGTAAGGTCGCCATGTGAGATCTTGACAAATTGATGTTGCGAGGCTTTCTTTGTCGATGATCTTCTGTGCTGAGTTCAGATCCTCGATGATGGGGTTGACTTAACGATCGACGCTGAGGGAGAGTCCTGGTTGGCTGTTTCCAGACACTACAAGACCGAGGCGCAAGGAACTAATTATTAACATTTTCTTGTATACCTATTGCAGGTCTTCCCCCCTTAAAAAGGGGTTTTTGAACGGTCATGATGAGGGTTGCATCTGGGGTTTGACTTGGAGGCATTGTTCTTCTTGGGTAGCTTGGCGACCTTCGTCTTGGGTGTCATTCCTCGGTGCTTGGGTCGGTGCAGATATCACTTCCCGATATTGTCTCCTTACGAGGGTCGCAGGTGGGGACGCGTTGTTCTCAGGATGCGTCTCTCCGGTTTCTAGTTAGTAGACTCTCTCCGGTTTCTAGTTAGTAGAGGGAGGTTATAAACTTCTAAGGGCGTCTGAACTTGCTTGGTGGTTGATGTTGCCAACAGCAGGTGCTTCCGTTGTTTGATTCTTCTTAGTGACTTCCGGTAGATTTTCTTCACGCTTTTCTTCCTTCGGCTTGGCGAGAAAAAGGCTGTCCTGAAAGACTTCTTTGGTTCGGGTTCTTCAGGAAGCTTTGCAGGTGTCTTCACAAGTATGTTAGAGTGCACCAGAATAGTTAGGGTTACCAGGAAAACTTTCTGGTTGAGGGGCTTAAGTTAGTTTTCAAGGGAGTTGGGTGCTATACTCTGAACATCAAACTTATTGTACCTAAGATCCAAAACAACCAACTTTACATAGGCCTCTAATTCTCGAGTCTTCCAAATAGCATTCCAATATCTCTGGTAGGGCCACTACTATCAACTAGTTAATTGAAAACATGGCCTTTGCCCAAGCTAAAGTTATTAATCCACCACCATCTTCCTCCGGCATAAACTCTTTATCACAGTATAGTTCAATCTATCGGGTACCCCTCAAACCTTTTTGGCATAGTCTCCCCATTATATTCTATCCCAAAAAAAGAAATTGTAGTGGTCCACCAATTATTTCTTGATTAATTTATTCCCCAGATAGGCATATCTCAAATTATCTGACCCCTTCAGGTTGCCATCTTCCCACGATCATATCATCAAAGCTAAATAAAGCATCCAACAATCATCTGATCATACCATCAAGAATTTCACCCACTTTCTAACCAAATTCAGATTTCCTCTCGACACTTTCGGGCCTTGATCTCTTAATCCAAGATAAACGATCTTTCTAAGGATAATCCAAACAGAGCGTGACAAGCTCTGAAAACTATTGCCACCTAAAACGTCTTGCTACTAGACCAAATCATATTGATTCCTAGAATCCGATAAACATTCGCTTATCCTCCCCCAATTATTTCTTGCATACAACGATCTATTCATTTGCTAAATCATTTTTAACCACTTCCTATAATTCCATAAGAATTTAGTACAAGGGTCACTTGCCTAAGAATCACCCTAAACATTCCAACACCGGAGTATTCTCCTTAATTTACTTGCTTCTAACCAATCCAAACATCATTCTATCAGCAAGTGCTTCCTAAAAATCCAATAACTTTCACCTTTATTTATAAATCTTAAATCAAGGGTCACGTCTTCTAGCTCCAGATAACCACCAATGGTTGGGGACCACAACTGGTTAGCCCCAGAGTATTAATCAAATATATCATCTGTCCAATCCCAATTAATTTATCGATCCACTCCAAGTTTTCACTTCTATTCTAAACCCCAAAATTTTTGATCTCATCGAGATACTTTTGGCTAATAACTTTACAATTCAACACCCTTATATCTTCCTAAAGTCTCCTGTCTACCAACTAGTTTTGAGTCGTCCACTGGCACCCCTTTCTTTTCTTGTTTTCGGAAATCATATCCTTGGGGAAACACTATAAATCTTCATATGATCTTCTTACTTATAACTTGAGTAACTCCTAAGGTATACACTTGACTTAAGAAAATTATTATTGTCCTTGATTTGAGTTCTAACATCATTTGCTTCACCCCTGTGGTGAAGGCATCCACCCAGTCCGGGCAAGCTTTCCATTAGTTAGTTGTATAAAATTGTGGAGGTCTTTTATAACATCCAATGCCTTAGTCTTACGAGAAGAATTTGTTAACAAGGTAGCTAGTCTTGTCATCAAACTACTTTTCATATTCCAGAGGCTGAGGTGGACTGGATTATCTGAGGTTCCGTTTATTTGTGCATGACACTCAATTGTTTGAGTACACAAAAGTGATTTGTTAACAAGTTCATGAGGCTTGTTACCAAACTACTTCTATATAACACGAACATTAAAATATCACACTATTTCTAGAGAGATTTATAATAGTAGATTCTGATATATGAGTTTCCAAATACTCAAGGATAGTCTGGTATATTAATTACTTCCTTGCCAACTTAAGAAATCTCTCTTCAAAGTCTTCTTGTCGCAGTTCCTCCTTCTTACGGTCTCTGAGCTCGAATCTTCATAGCAACTCTTATACACTCCTTGAGTTCTCCTAGTTACCGATTCTAAATTAGTCTCCTTATGTCCTCGTCTCTTGTCAAGGCTTGCAGTCCTAGAAGATTAATTAGTACTATCGTGGACTTAAGTCAGGTGTTAATCTAAAGTTAGATAAGTTATGTTAGTTATGTTAGTTTTTCATATTGTTTTGTTAGTCCGACGGGATACGACCAGTGTCATCTAACGTCGGATCTTGAATCTTCATCTTTCTCGATGGCTTGATGTGGTCGTACAAAACGACGAATGAAGACCGCTATCAGTCTTGCAGAAGGTCGCAGAGTCTTGGGTTAGAGAGTATTCGATACCTTGCTTCTCTTACTAGGGGAAAATTTTCTGAAGGGTTTTCTAAGTCGGACTTTTGAAAGGATACAAAACGTACATCTATGGCCAACAAGGCAAAAAGGTTTTGTTGCTAACAGTCAAAATAAAAGCAACAGATAAAAGTGTGGTTACTTTGGGTTTCCGACAAGGCGGATTTTGTGAAACACACAAGGAAACAACACACATAAATGCAACATACAAGCAAAGATTAATCAAGGCACTTTTAGCACCAACAGACGTTTAACACCGTGGAAGATGGGGTTTGCTCAAGTAAACGAGCTTATCCTATCGATCCTATGGGTCTGGTTTGGGATATCGTCAAGTACGTAAGCTTGAATGGAGGTAAGACAACAGACGGAAACTTTTGATAAACCTTTACACGAGGGACAAGGGGTAGAATAATTCGAGAAGTTGAAAAGAATGGAAGTTATACTTAGGCTTCCTTAGATACAAATAATTTAGGTAGTAATATATTTCTTTCCAAAAATAGTTTTCTCCTTAGTCTTCAGCTGGAATACTTGAGGTTGTCGAGGTAGTAACTGAGTAGAATTGTTGATGTTGAATTGAGGTCTTTGAAGGTCTCTTGCTTTGTTGATATCGATAATATTGTTATTTGCGGATCCATCACCTTGATGTTGAATGTCGAGTATTTGGGATGGAAACTTCTTCTTGTGGGTGCTAGCTAATTAGGTCTCACTTGGGTTCATCGTCAAGTATTTTGAATGGATAAGAGGGATTAGAGAAATCCTTGGAAAATCTTAAATAGAGGGACGAGACTCGGAAATATTTGAGAAGGTGAGAAGAGTGGAAGTTATTTTTGGACTTCCTTAGATAAAAATATGTTTTTGGTAACAATATATTTTTAACAGAATATTTCTTTCCTAACTAACGTCCATGCTAACTAAGGTCTGTTACAGTCAGGATGGCTCTGATACCAAGTCTGTGGGGACCCCGGACTAGCTGTCCGAAATACCCTTGTTCCTACAACATCAGCGATCCCATGATCAGTCTGTCGCTGAGCACAATCAAACTGGTATCAAAAGAACATCCATAAATACCGAATAAATTTACTTACTTGATTTAAGTCATAACTTCACAGGTACTTGCAGCGGAAATCATCAAACAGTGTGGAGCCCATGTCAATTTGCCACAACCACACAGGCAACTGACTGGGAAGCGCCCTAGTTCGCATTGACGTCATTTAAAGCTTCTCCTTCGAACTGCTCCTCTTCAGAACCTGGCTAAGACAATAGCCAGGGACGAAACCAATATGAGTACATTTGAATGTACTCGCAAACTACCCCCGACATGAGCATGCAATAGCATCATTTTTATTATAACCAAAAACCTTTATTTTGAGAAGACATCTCTATATCTTTGTTGATAAAGGAAAGAAGGCTTTTGTAACTTTTTCCCCTAAATCTATCCTTGAAGAATTCTCTTTAAAACTTTTTCCCGAAAATACATCTTTGTTGAAAAAGGTAAGAAGTCTCTGTTATAAACATTTTCCCAGAAAATCACCATTTGTTTATTTCTCCAAAACTCCTCCTTTTCCGACCAGAACCATTCCTGGTCAAATCAGTTTTCCAACAACCTTCTACCAACCCCTTGGTATAGTTGCATAAAACATTTTCCACTTTCAGGACACAAAACTTTGCACTTCTCGATCATAGCCCCTCAGGGTCCTCCTCTTTTCCAGCAACCTCATACCGACTCGTCGGTATAGTTGCACAAATACAACATCTCCATTTTCCTTTTAAATCTTAAACATTTCCAAAACTTGCACATGGTCAGAGGACAGCCTCCCAACTGTCCATATCCGAGGACTCGGCTATTCGAATAGTTTTACCCTCTGCAGAGGTAGCACGCTTTTATCCCACATCCATCCGGTAACTCATCGTGTCAGCCACGTCCCGCCATACAAGGTGTATGCGAAGTTGAGCCACCGACCCTAGCCTCTCCTTTGCTCATGCTAGTATAGGATCCTACCCATATGATAATTCCCATCGACACTCAGTCCGGTCCCCGTCGGCAACCCTAAGTGTGAGGACTCATATGTTTTTCCCGGCGACCACATTTATGAAGTCTTCAATCCTCCTCCTTATCTTTCCATAGAGTTTGAGCGAGGACCCAGGTCAGGGGAGTTCACAAACCATCCCCTCATGCATAACGGAGTCATCTCCGTCGATGAGGTATCCCATACTAATAAGAGCAAATTATATGACTAAGCCCCGTTCCCATATGGGGGTAAATGTGGTCGCACAGATTATTGGCTGGTCGTCATAGTACAAAGACACAATGTGCATTTTTCATAAACATCACCATACTTCCTTTTATTCACTTCCACACCGACATCTCGGTACATCATAATCCACCAAGTATTTCCAAAGGAGTTTTGAATAAACCATGTTTTTTTTTTCCCAACCTATAATTTTATATAACATTTTATATTTCTACATAGGGTGGCAAAATAATGTCCATATACTTTTGAAAAGGCTTTGTAAACCACTGCCTTATGAGCAAATCATTTGATCAAAGTAGATGCATATATATTTAGGTGCAAGCTCAGAGAGTAGCTTGCCTGATTCCAGCATGATGTTCCTGGACTTCTCCTCATTGATCAAAGAAATAAACTCTCATCCTTCTCCGATAAATCCTTCCCAAATACCACTCCGATAGCGTTTATCTCTAGCGTCGCAACATGAAAATAAAACAACACTCAATAAGCAAACCGAACCAAAAGTGGTATACAAACAAGGAACAAACCACAATATAGCACTATTTTAATCAAGCAACAAACTAAGATCTACATTTACAAGGGCATTATACTAATCAAGAGTATAACACCATACACATGCCAAAACAAGAGGGCACAAGGACATCCTCAACTAGAGATAATTAACAACCATTTTTCCTAATCAGGAAATACTTCAAACAAAAGTTAAGTCACCAAATAGTTTCTACTAACCAGCAAGGCTATGCACTATTAGCAACCAGTAGCCCAAACTTAGTTAAAAAGATTATCTCGCTAATTCAAAATATCAAGCAACACAAGCATAATTAACTACTTGTTGGTTGCTTCACTCACCACTAAACAACACATGTTTTACTCAATTAAGCCTAACACATGCCACTAACAGTACTAACATATTATAGCATGATAAACAACAATAACATGCAAGCACAGTACCACAACAATCATTAACAAGCAAGGCATACCTTTTAATCACACCCAATATTCCCACATTAAAATAAATAAGCATAGCAATTCTTAATTACTAGAGGAAAAGTTATATAGGGAATGAAACCCTACCAATTACATAATTCACAAGTAACTCTCCTAATAGGCTAGCAACAATAAGGAAACACATCACAACAGTGGATTACCACCCTACACCTGCTAGGAAACACATTTGCAACAATAAAGTGATAACACACAATTAATTAAAGTCCTAATAAAAATAGGCAGAAAATGCCTAAACCTTATAATTAGCACCACAGTCAATCAGTGACTCCTAAATTCAAAACAATTTAAGGATATGTTCTCCTACACATATAGAAGATATGCCAATTGGATTTACTCCAAAATTCATCTCACAAAAATCTACAAAAATCACCAAAGTGCCACTGGTGTGTTTTTAAGAATGAGTAGAACTTTTGTTTTAGACTTCATTTCCAAGCAAGGCCAACAGATCTGGAAAGGTAGCATCTCAACCTATCCAGAGAATTTTAGTTTGCAATTTTTGGATCTATAAAACTCTAGATATTTAATTTTTAATACAAAACATACTTTTTATAGGATTAAACCTAGAAGGCTCACAAATTAATATTTTTGCAAACAGCCAGTGCTGCATGTTTAGGAAAACTCACAGGAGCACTACAAAATTTACATCATAATATTTGCACACATAGATCTACCACAAACAAATTAAAGCTACACTGCAATAAAACAGGGAATAAAAATAGATATTAGATCTATTAAAAAAAAAAGAGGAATGGGCCAGATCGAGCCCAGATCTGGCCGGGCGACGCAGAAGGTGGCCCATCTGCGGCCCACGCACGGATCGAAGGGGTGCGGGCCCCTTTCTTCCTCCTCGACACGCACAGAGGCGTGGTGGCGAGCTGGAGCTTCGGGCGGGAGCGGCGACGGCGACTCCGGCGATCCTAGAAGAAACGGCAATGTCCCATGGTTAGCTCGCGACGAGTGGATCTCAGAGAAACAAGAATGGCGGGGAATGGGGGTCTGTACAGCTCGCGAGCTTGCTCGAGGTTCGGCGGCCGGGGATGCAGAAGACGAAGATGCTCTGCTCGATTCGAGGCTTCCCGCGTCGATTCCCTGGACGAGGATGGAGAGGACGACGAGGCGGAGACGGCTGCACGCTTCGATCTGCTCGGGGAGGTCTCAGACGACGGCGAGGCGTGCGTCAACGGCGAGCTCGATTCGGCCATGGTGGGGAAAAAGAGAGAGAGAGGAGGGACAGCAGGTGGCGAGTGAGGCGTGAGGGGGCAGAGGAGCGGCTTCGGGGGATCTTATCTCCTCCGCAGCGGCGAGGAGAGGGGGGGGGCCTGGACGCGCGCGGCAGGGGGGTCCGGGCGGCGAGCACTGCCGAGCGAACACGGCGCAGTGCCGTGCTGTTGCTACAGGAAAGAGATGATGTTTTCACAGAAAACCCCCTGGCTAACATTTCCCATCACAACTAGGTCCTTTTCAGCTCTGGAATAAATAACAGCACTAGTTTTTGAATTATTTGGGACACTTAAACATTTTATAAAAATTGGAAATATTTGGGTAGGCTTCCCTCACCAAGTAGAGTCTCCACAAAAATTGGTGTTTGAGAATAAAATGTTTTGCACAACTTTTGTTCATAGGGTTAAAATATGTTATTTTTGGTAAATTCAATTTGGCAAATTGAAATATCTTTGTAATTGAAGCTTAGATATTTTGAGGAGAGGGTAATATGATAATGAGATGGTTATCATCTCATTCCTGGATTTTATAAGATAAAATAATTGTTATAACAAATTAGAGGAATAGGTGGAGAGGGAAATTAAATAAGATTCTTTCTTTTAATTAAGATTTTATTTTGAGGGTATGAGGGAACATAGAGGTCTTGTTTTATTTTCTAGTCACATTCCAAATTTGTGACCAGTGGGTTTTATTTTAGTGCTAGGCACAGCTGAGGAATTGTCCTCACAAGCAACAGACACACAATATCAATAACACAGCAATATCAACAGCACAACAATATCAACACCACAACCAAGTCCACACAATTCAAACCACAAGGATTAATCACACCACCATCTACATAATTAGCAATACTATCTTATAAAAATGATCACACTTAATTATGACAAGATGACGTTTAAAACTATCTCAACTCCACCTTTGTATTTTTGAAAAGGGTTTTGAGCAAGACAAAATATGTGGGGTAATATTTTCCCACTAGTGTTGTTTCCAAATAGAGGGAAAATAAGAGTTTATAAAAGGGGAGTTGCATACAAATGCAAAATATCAAGTTTAAAAGATAGATAGGAGATAGCATATAGATCTCCATATTTTTGGGAACACATAGTTTTGGAAATACTTTTACTTTATCAAAAAATGGGTATTGATTTTGGGTTGTTGACAACCAAGTATCATTTGAAATGGAGTTGGCCAAAATAAGAATGGAAAAGATACATGGAATATTTTCTTGTCATAACTTGATCACCAAAGTTAAATATATTTTTTTGTATTGGTTGGGTCTTATTTTTACTAGTCAAACAACTTAAACAACAAGTCACACAAGGTCAACATAGCAATGGGAAGGAAAACACAATCATTAGTGAAAACATTTCAAAAAGTTTTTGTTGGTTCTGAATTTTGGGTCTTGTGAAACTAAGTTTTTCTTAGTTTCAAAATTTGGGATGTGACACTGAGGCAATCTTTCCACCAGAAGGAACCACATGGGTTAGAATTTTGTGGGATCTTGTCCTGTGAGTAATGTGCCTGCCAGATAAGAGTAACCCAGGGTATGTCTTTTCGGTTCATAAATTTATAAAGATACTTCATCATCAGGGCCAGGTTCTGTGTCCGCGGATTAAGTACTCCCAAATCTCCAGCTTGTTTGGATTCACATACATTTTCCCATTTAACCAAGCATTTTCCTTTTTTTTCAATGTCTTTCCCTCTCCATAAGAAACCTCGTGATGATCCTTCAACATGATCAAGGAAACCCAGCGGCAGCTTGATAGTACAGAGAGCAAAATTTTGGATTGCAGTGATGATCGACTTGACAAGTATTAATCTGCCATCATATGATAAAGTGTCAGCAATACCAACTAATCTTCGATCAATTCTCTCAATGATACCAATAAGGTCGTCAATCCTTGGTTTAGTAGTGCCCATAGGTAGTCCAAGATATGTAAATGGGAAGCTTTCAACTTTGCATCCAATAACATTGGCAAGTGTTTCACATCTTTCCGAGCTAATATTGATTGGGACCATGGAAGTTTTACTGTAATTTACTTTCAGTCCTGTGGAGGCAGAGAATTTCCTCAGAATGGTCTGAAGGACTCTCATTTGAGTAGCACATGCAGTCATAATAATAAGTGTGTCATCTGCATATTGTATCACAGGGTAGTCTAAACTGAATGCATTGTCCAGTGGAGTGTGTAGTTCACCATTTCTCCAAGCATAATTGATAGCATACTGTAGCAATTCAGAGGCAGAGACAAACAGGAGGGGTGAAATAGGATCGCCTTGTTTGACTCCTCGTTTACACTTAATAATTTTCCCAGGTACACCATTCAATAAAACCAAGGTAGAAGCAGAGTTAAGGATATTGCTGATCCAACCAGTCCATCTGTTGCCAAATCCTAATTGTTTCAGCATCAGTAGTATAACATTGTATTCTACTTTGTCGAATGCCTTTTCAAAATCGATTTTGACAATTCTGATTTCTTTCTTGGACTTGTGACACAAGTGGATGTATTCAAATGCCCATGCCAGACAATCATGAATGGTTCTATTCTTGATGAAGCCGTATTGATTGTTGTGGATCATGGGAATTATCACATTCTGGAGCCTATTAGCTAGGATCTTCGTGAGAAACTTCAATGCAAGACTAGCAAGTGAAATGGGCCTGTAGTCATTTACAGATTCAAGATCTTGTGTCTTTGGAATAAGTGTAATGTATGCCGAATTGATACTATGAAGATCAAGTTTTCCAGCATAAAACTCATCACATAGTCTGTAGAATTGAGTTTTCACAATTGGCCAGCATTTCTTGAGGAAAGCACCATTAAAACCATCAGGTCCTGGGGATTTGTCAGTGGGCATGTGCTTCACAATGCCATCAATTTCTTCTCTGGAAAAAGGAAGCTCTAGCAAGCTGAGATCATGGTCTCTTTGAAAGTGGCAAACAAACACACCTCTCCTCAACAAGGCTATAATATTGTTCATGGTCTCTTTGAAAGTGGCATGAGCTCCTATTAACCCACATGGCATAACATTGTACTCATAATGAACTCGATGTGTCACGAAAGTTGTTTACTCATAATGACCTTGAAATCCTAGCAACCACACCAGTCCCAGTTCGTGTGGTTGGGTGTATCAATATATCGCCTGAAGTGCCTCCTCGTATATGTGGATACCGGGGGAGACGTTGCACGTTCAACGTTGCGACGAAGGAGTTCATTGATCTTCACCGAATGATCATACTGCACCGCCCTAATGCGCGTCATCAAGATTAAGCACATGCATGTCTAGTGGTAATACCCATGTACTAACCCCTATACATGGATTGCACTTTAGAAGAAAAAAACGTTGTGCAATGGTAGCACCCAACATGGCCCAACAGGTCCATGACCCCACCAACTCACACTCTACTCGTTGCTAAGTAACTCGAAATTTGGTCTCTAAGATCAGGTTTAACCCTCACACTGAACAATTCTATATATCATATGAGAACTAAGCTAGCCAACTCTGAGAAGGAGGAGGTACATCAGCAAAGTATTTTCTTTTCCTCGTTTCCAAATGTTCCAAGCACCTATTACTCTAGTGAGAATTAATGGCCTCCCAAATGACCTAACAATTGAGTTCAACCTCATGTTTAGATCCGTCTCCAAGTCACAGTTAATTCCCATAGCGGACCAGCAGTTTTTAATGAATTGACATTCAAAGAATAGATTCTCCATGGTTTCACTGTGAAGTTGATATACAACACATTTAGGATCACTGATATGATTGTTCCAACAACATGTCTCTGTTGTTTAGTGTATTCATTGCCAAGAACCAAGCAAAAACTTTGTGTTTGAAATCATAGGAAAAATAGAGACATGACACTTCTCTGCAGAAGAATTTGTATAATTTCTTTACTCTATGGCCCCACACATAGGAGCACTTGCCCCGGCATTGGGGTTTCTCTCAAGACCATCCACCATTTATTTTAGTATGATTAGTTTTGTATTGGCTTCCATGGATAGGGGCAAGCTAAAGTTTGAGTTTGTTTCATAATTTAGATGAATTGAGCCATCAAAGCTTCAAGAGGTCAACAATGGGGGCAATTTCGTGCTTGGAAGCTCTCTTGACTTTGGGGAAGAAGGGGCCTTTCATAGGTCCCCACGAAAAATAGCCATTGCAGGAAAACTGAGGCCGGAATATCCGGCCCAGAAATCAAATAGTCCGGCCCAAATGTCCGGCCCCCGGAATATCCGGCCCAGAAATCAAAAGGTCTGGCCCAAAGGTTCGGTTTTTCCAGAGACTCGCAAAACTGGCTGGAAGCTAGTCCTTAGCCGAAAATCCAATAACTTTCTCGTTCGGACTCCGTTTTCGATGATCTTGGGCTTGTTGAACTCACAACGAAGAGTACAACAAGTTCATGCAGAGAAACTTCATAATCCAAAGATGGAGGATAAAACCAAATGTAGAAAGGTAAAACCTCTCTATAAAAGAAAAACCGGTAAACCTCCGACAACAAAAACTCAACAAGATATCCATATGAAATCCGTTTTTGATGAACTAGAGCTTGGTATGGAGATGAACACAAGCTCTAAATACTCACATGGATAAAAGCCAAATAAGAACCAAGAAAGATGATATGCCAAGAATGCAAAGTTTTGAGCTCTCCACAAAGATGCGATCAAGTTACTCACTTGAGAGCCCCTCTTGATAGTACGGTAGCTATCCTATAACCCGGTCTCCGAACTAACAACATGAGACCGGTAAAATAGAAACCCTATCAAGATGATACCTTTGCCTTGCGCATTCCACTTGAGCTAGATGATGACGATCTTGACTCTCTCAAGTTGGAACTCCTTTCTTGATCATGCTTGCTAGCACATGCTTGATGAAGACATCTCGAAATACTCCCTCATACTCCATTATGGGAGAGCCTCGCTTAGCTCCGTCTTCATGTATCAATTGCAAGCTTCAATCAAATGATATCTTCTGAGATGGATCAAATTGAACTTGCACTTCATCTTCTTCTCTTGACATATATGATGGCTTGGAGATAAACATGAATGTTCCCTCAATCTTCTTTTCCAAGCCTCACTTTACCATGTAAGATTCTAGATTCCAACACATGAACTCCAATCTTTTCCTATGGCCAAGATCTACAAGAATATCTCAATGCAAACATTAGTCCATAAGGATTGCCATTAATTACCAAAACCACGCATGGGGGAACATGCACTTTCAGGAGTGCACATGACTTCCAGGTCCATTGAATGGTAACGGTGTTGCAGGGTGTGACGATAGCGCCTTGTATATTTTCCTGCTAAAGAATTTATCACTTGCGCCAGGAATGGACCAAGTATCATTTTGAGTGATGTTTTCTCTGATCAGTAATGCATCAAATAGTATGTTGTGCTGCTGAGCAGCAATCAATGACAGTGGCAAATAGAACATGTTGATTGGTGTTTCATTAGTGCAAATCGATACTGCTCTGGACAGGGAGATGTCTTGATCTTTTGCAAATGAGCATAAGTGAGGGTATTTGTGCAGCATAGTGTCTTCAGTCCATTTGTCTTTCCATAGTCTGACGGTGGATTCAGTGCCAGCAGCGCAAACAAATATACTTAGGAACTTGTCCATGAGGCTGAGGCAATCTTTCCACCAGAAGGAACCACATGGGTTAGAATTTTGTGGGATCTTGTCCTGTGAGTAATGTGCCTGCCAGATAAGAGTAACCCAGGGTATGTCTTTTCGGTTCATAAATTTATAAAGATACTTCATCATCAGGGCCAGGTTCTGTGTCCGCGGATTAAGTACTCCCAAATCTCCAGCTTGTTTGGATTCACATACATTTTCCCATTTAACCAAGCATTTTCCTTTTTTTCAATGTCTTTCCCTCTCCATAAGAAACCTCGTGATGATCCTTCAACATGATCAAGGAAACCCAGCGGCAGCTTGATAGTACAGAGAGCAAAATTTTGGATTGCAGTGATGATCGACTTGACAACTATTAATCTGCCATCATATGATAAAGTGTCAGCAATACCAACTAATCTTCGATCAATTCTCTCAATGATACCAATAAGGTCGTCAATCCTTGGTTTAGTAGTGCCCATAGGTAGTCCAAGATATGTAAATGGGAAGCTTTCAACTTTGCATCCAATAACATTGGCAAGTGTTTCACATCTTTCCGAGCTAATATTGATTGGGACCATGGAAGTTTTACTGTAATTTACTTTCAGTCCTGTGGAGGCAGAGAATTTCCTCAGAATGGTCTGAAGGACTCTCATTTGAGTAGCACATGCAGTCATAATAATAAGTGTGTCATCTGCATATTGTATCACAGGGTAGTCTAAACTGAATGCATTGTCCAGTGGAGTGTGTAGTTCACCATTTCTCCAAGCATAATTGATAGCATACTGTAGCAATTCAGAGGCAGAGACAAACAGGAGGGGTGAAATAGGATCGCCTTGTTGACTCCTCGTTTACACTTAATAATTTTCCCAGGTACACCATTCAATAAAACCAAGGTAGAAGCAGAGTTAAGGATATTGCTGATCCAACCAGTCCATCTGTTGCCAAATCCTAATTGTTTCAGCATCAGTAGTATAGCATTGTATTCTACTTTGTCGAATGCTTTTTCAAAATCAATTTTGACAATTCTGATTTCTTTCTTGGACTTGTGACACAAGTGGATGTATTCAAATGCCCATGCCAGACAATCATGAATGGTTCTATTCTTGATGAAGCCGTATTGATTGTTGTGGATCATGGGAATTATCACATTCTGGAGCCTATTAGCTAGGATCTTCGTGAGAAACTTCAATGCAAGACTAGCAAGTGAAATGGGCCTGTAGTCATTTACAGATTCAAGATCTTGTGTCTTTGGAATAAGTGTAATGTATGCCGAATTGATACTATGAAGATCAAGTTTTCCAGCATAAAACTCATCACATAGTCTGTAGAATTGAGTTTTCACAATTGGCCAGCATTTCTTGAGGAAAGCACCATTAAAACCATCAGGTCCTGGGGATTTGTCAGTGGGCATGTGCTTCACAATGCCATCAATTTCTTCTCTGGAAAAAGGAAGCTCTAGCAAGCTGAGATCATGGTCTCTTTGAAAGTGGCAAACAAACACACCTCTCCTCAACAAGGCTATAATATTGTTCATGGTCTCTTTGAAAGTGGCATGAGCTCCTATTAACCCACATGGCATAACATTGTACTCATAATGAACTCGATGTGTCACGAAAGTTGTTTACTCATAATGACCTTGAAATCCTAGCAACCACACCAGTCCCAGTTCGTGTGGTTGGGTGTATCAATATATCGCCTGAAGTGCCTCCTCGTATATGTGGATACCGGGGGAGACGTTGCACGTTCAACGTTGCGACGAAGGAGTTCATTGATCTTCACCGAATGATCATACTGCACCGCCCTAACGCGCGTCATCAAGATTAAGCACATGCATGTCTAGTGGTAATACCCATGTACTAACCCCTATACATGGATTGCACTTTAGAAGAAAAAAACGTTGTGCAATGGTTGCACCCAACATGGCCCAACAGGTCCATGACCCCACCAACTCACACTCTACTCGTTGCTAAGTAACTCGAAATTTGGTCTCTAAGATCAGGTTTAACCCTCACACTGAACAATTCTATATATCATATGAGAACTAAGCTAGCCAACTCTGAGAAGGAGGAGGTACATCAGCAAAGTATTTTCTTTTCCTTGTTTCCAAATGTTCCAAGCACCTATTACTCTAGTGAGAATTAATGGCCTCCCAAATGACCTAACAATTGAGTTCAACCTCATGTTTAGATCCATCTCCATGTCACAGTTAATTCCCATAGCGGACCAGCAGTTTTTAATGAATTGACATTCAAAGAATAGATTCTCCATGGTTTCACTGTGAAGTTGATATACAACACATTTAGGATCACTGATATGATTGTTCCAACAACATGTCTCTATTGTTTAGTGTATTCATTGCCAAGAACCAAGCAAAAACTTTATGTTTGAAATCATAGGAAAAATAGAGACATGACACTTCTCTGCAGAAGAATTTGTATAATTTCTTTACTCTATGGCCCCACACATAGGAGCACTTGCCCCGGCATTGGGGTTTCTCTCAAGACCATCCACCATTTATTTTAGTATGATTAGTTTTGTATTGGCTTCCATGGATAGGGGCAAGCTAAAGTTTGAGTTTGTTTCATAATTTAGATGAATTGAGCCATCAAAGCTTCAAGAGGTCAACAATGGGGGGCAATTTCGTGCTTGGAAGCTCTCTTGACTTTGGGGAAGAAGGGGCCTTTCATAGGTCCCCACGAAAAATAGCCATTGCAGGAAAACTGAGGCCGGAATATCCGGCCCAGAAATCAAATAGTCCGGCCCAAATGTCCGGCCCCCGGAATATCCGGCCCAGAAATCAAAAGGTCGGCCCAAAGGTTCGGTTTTTCCAGAGACTCGCAAAACTGGCTGGAAGCTAGTCCTTAGCCGAAAATCCAATAACTTTCTCGTTCGGACTCCGTTTTCGATGATCTTGGGCTTGTTGAACTCACAACGAAGAGTACAACAAGTTCATGCAGAGAAACTTCATAATCCAAAGATGGAGGATAAAACCAAATGTAGAAAGGTAAAACCTCTCTATAAAAGAAAAACCGGTAAACCTCCGACAACAAAAACTCAACAAGATATCCATATGAAATCCGTTTTTGATGAACTAGAGCTTGGTATGGAGATGAACACAAGCTCTAAATACTCACATGGATAAAAGCCAAATAAGAACCAAGAAAGATGATATGCCAAGAATGCAAAGTTTTGAGCTCTCCACAAAGATGCGATCAAGTTACTCACTTGAGAGCCCTCTTGATAGTACGGTAGCTATCCTATAACCCGGTCTCCGAACTAACAACATGAGACCGGTAAAATAGAAACCCTATCAAGATGATACCTTTGCCTTGCGCATTCCACTTGAGCTAGATGATGACGATCTTGACTCTCTCAAGTTGGAACTCCTTTCTTGATCATGCTTGCTAGCACATGCTTGATGAAGACATCTCGAAATACTCCCCCATACTCCATTATGGGAGAGCCTCGCTTAGCTCCGTCTTCATGTATCAATTGCAAGCTTCAATCAAATGATATCTTCTGAGATGGATCAAATTGAACTTGCACTTCATCTTCTTCTCTTGACATATATGATGGCTTGGAGATAAACATGAATGTTCCCTCAATCTTCTTTTCCAAGCCTCACTTTACCATGTAAGATTCTAGATTCCAACACATGAACTCCAATCTTTTCCTATGGACAAGATCTACAAGAATATCTCAATGCAAACATTAGTCCATAAGGATTGCCATTAATTACCAAAACCACGCATGGGGGAACATGCACTTTCAGCAGTGCACATGACTTCCAGGTCCATTGAATGGTAACGGTGCTGCAGGGTGTGACGATAGCGCCTTGTATATTTTCCTTCTAAAGAATTTATCACTTGCGCCAGGAATGGACCAAGTATCATTTTGAGTGATGTTTTCTCTGATCAGTAATGCATCAGATAGTATGTTGTGTTGCTGAGCAGCAATCAATGACAGTGGTGAATAGAACATGTTGATTGGTGTTTCATTAGTGCAAATCGATACTGCTTTGGACAGGGAGATGTCTTGATCTTTTGCAATGAGCATAAGTGAGGGTATTTGTGCAGCATAGTGTCTTCAGTCCGTTTGTCTTTCCATAGTCTGACGGTGGATCCAGTGCCAGCAGCGCCAACAAATATACTTAGGAACTTGTCCATGAGGCTGAGGCAATCTTTCCACCAGAAGGAACCACATGGGTTAGAATTTTGTGGGATCTTGTCCTGTGAGTAATGTGCCTGCCAGATAAGAGTAACCCAGGGTATGTCTTTTTGGTTCATAAATTTATAAAGATACTTCATCATCAGGGCCAGGTTCTGTGTCCGCGGATTAAGTACACCCAAATCTCCAGCTTGTTTGGATTCACATACATTTTCCCATTTAACCAAGCATTTTCCTTTTTTTCAATGTCTTTCCCTCTCCATAAGAAATCTCGAGATGATCCTTCAACATGATCAAGGAAACCCAGCGGCAGCTTGATAGTACAGAGAGCAAAATTTTGGATTGCAGTGATGATCGACTTGACAACTGTTAATCTGCCATCATATGATAAAGTGTCAGCAATACCAACTAATCTTCGATCAATTCTCTCAATGATACCAATAAGGTCGTCAATCCTTGGTTTAGTAGTGCCCATAGGTAGTCCAAGATATGTAAATGGGAGGCTTTCAACTTTGCATCCAATAACATTGGCAAGTGTTTCACATCTTTCTGAGCTAATATTGATTGGGACCATGGAAGTTTTACTGTAATTTACTTTCAGTCCTGTGGAGGCAGAGAATTTCCTCAGAATGGTCTGAAGGACTCTCAGTTGAGTAGCACATGCAGGCATAATAATAAGTGTGTCATCTGCATATTGTATCACAGGGTAGTCTAAACTGAATGCATTGTCCAGTGGAGTGTGTAGTTCACCATTTCTCCAAGCATAATTGATAGCATACTGTAGCAATTCAGAGGCAGAGACAAACAGGAGGGGTGAAATAGGATCGCCTTGTCTGACTCCTCGTTTACACTTAATAATTTTCCCAGGTACACCATTCAATAAAACCAAGGTAGAAGCAGAGTTAAGGATATTGCTGATCCAACCAGTCCATCTGTTGCCAAATCCTAATTGTTTCAGCATCAGTAGTATAGCATTGTATTCTACTTTGTCGAATGCTTTTTCAAAATCAATTTTGACAATTATGATTTCTTTCTTGGACTTGTGACACAAGTGGATGTATTCAAATGCCCATGCCAGACAATCATGAATGATTCTGTTCTTGATGAAGCCGTATTGATTCTTGTGGATCATGGGAATTATCACATTCTGGAGCCTATTAGCTAGGATCTTCGTGAGAAACTTCAATGCAAGAATAACAAGTGAAATGGGCCTATAGTCATTTACAGATTCAAGATCTTGTGTCTTTGGAATAAGTGTAATGTATGCCGAATTGATACTATGAAGATCAAGTTTTCCAGCATAGAACTCATCACATAGTCTATAGAATTGAGTTTTCACAATTGGCCAGCATTTCTTGAGGAAAGCACCATTAAAACCATCAGGTCCTGGGGATTTGTCAGTGGGCATGTGCTTCACAATGCCATCAATTTCTTCTCTGGAAATAGGAAGCTCTAGCAAGCTGAGATCATGGTCTCTTTGAAAGTGGCAAACAAACACACCTCTCCTCAACAAGGCTATAATATTGTTCATGGTTTCTTTGAAAGTGGCATGAGCTCCTATTAACCCACATGGCATAACATTGTACTCATAATGAACTCGATGTGTCACGAAAGTTGTTTACTCATAATGACCTTGAAATCCTAGCAACCACACCAGTCCCAGTTCGTGTGGTTGGGTCTATCAATATATCGCCTGAAGTGCCTCCTCGTATATGTGGATACCGGGGGAGACGTTGCACGTTCAACGTTGTGACGAAGGAGTTCATTGATCTTCACCGAATGATCATACTGCACCGCCCTAACGCGCGTCATCAAGATTAAGCACATGCATGTCTAGTGGTAATACCCATGTCCTAACCCCTATACATGGATTGCACTTTAGAAAAAAAATCGTTGTGCAATGGTAGCACCCAACATGGCCCAACAGGTCCTTGACCCCACCAACTCACACTCTACTCGTTGCTAAGTAACTCGAAATTTGGTCTCTAAGATCAGGTTTAACCCTCACACTGAACAATTCTATATATCATATGAGAACTAAGCTAGCCAACTCTGAGAAGGAGGAGGTACATCAGCAAAGTATTTTTCTTTTCCTTGTTTCCAAATGTTCCAAGCACCTATTACTCAAGTGAGAATTTTTTTTTGAGAGTACGCAAAATGCGTACCTTATTTTTATAGAAGAAAAGAGAGAACAAATCCAATTACATCTCATGACAGTATCCGTTGACATCAACGTCTGTCAGAGAAACACCACTCCACTCTACACACCTAAAACACTAATGGACTACTCTCGCAAACGAGTTACTCCCTCCTAAACCAGCTTTTCTCCACAGATCCCACTCCGCAATGATCTGGTCAGTCAATCCTAGCACAGTGAATTGTCCTCGACTGTTCTAAAAGGCTCTTGCATTCCGTTGCTTCCAAAGGCGCCAAGATGTCAGAATGACTAGGGTATCAAAACCCCTCCGCTCCTTCTTGGTAATACCTCTGCGCTCGCGAAACCACCAGGACTGTAACGTGTCCGTGAGCTGAGGCAAACCAATCCCGATCCGCAAACGTTGGAAGGTCTCAAACCAAACCTGTCGAGAGTAGACACAACCCACCAAAATATGGCTAACAAAATCCACCTCTTGCAAGCACGTGTAACACGGAGATACCTCGTCTTGCAAACCATGTCTCACTCTGCGATTCGATGTCCAAAGCATGAATTGCAGCGCCAGCCAGGTGAAAATACGGCACTTTAGTGGCGCCCAACTCCTCCGGATGCAACTAGCTCCTTCCATCCTGTCGAAGTCCTGGCAGAGAGCTTTATAGGTATCTTTAGCTGTATATTTGCCAGAAGTGGAGCAAGTCCAAGTGAACTGATCTGGACTGTTTGGGTCTCTGTCCAAATTGCAAAGACAAGTGAACAGGAAAAAACACTGCACTATTCCTTCCTCCGACAACAGCCCCTTAACATCCTTTATCCAGTTGTGGTCTTGTAATGCCTCCTGGACTGTCCTCCTATTTGCGCACAAATCACTGACCGCATCAACCACCAAAGGCACCATGTTGGACAGCGATCTTCCTCTCAACCAATTGTCACGCCAAAACAGAGTGCGGGTTCCATCTCCCACCTGAATTTGTACAAAACGGTTAAATACCTGATGAGCTTCTTTGTCTTGCATCATTGGGAGTCCTTGCCAGGGTCTAGTTGGGTCTGTACGCCGGAGCCAGTCCCATCTAACTCGCAACGACAGTCCCTGCAACCTCAGATCTTTAATCCAAAGCCCTCCCTGAGACGTTGGCTTGCAAACCTGTTGCCAGGCCACTAAACATTGCCCACCATTGACCTCCTCCTCTCCAGCCCAGAAAAAGGCCCGAAGCCAGGCATTGATCTCATCCAGAAGCCATACTGGTGCGTCAGCGACAAGGAGATGATGTACCGGTCTGGCCGTTACCACAGACTTGATTAGTGCTAACCTGCCAGAGCGTTGTAACAAACCTTTCTGCCAAGCTGGAAGCATGTTTAAAACCTGATCCAAAATGGGCTGCCACTCTGCTTTGGTCAGCTGTCTCGTCGCCAATTGGAGCCCTAAGTATTTGCAGGGGAACTTGGCAATGTCACACCCCAAGATGTGTTTCACATTCATGCTATCCTGAGCCTGACCTCGTATGATAGTAGCAGCAGATTTAGTGTAGTTAACATAGAGGCCGGAAGCAGCACCAAAAACGTTGAGAATTTGCTTGATCACAACCATGTCATGTGTTGTTGGTTTGATGAACAGAGCGACATCGTCGGCATAAACCGAGATCCTCTGCAAACCAGAGCACCCTGACAGCTTGGACAGCAAGCCAGCTTCCTCTGCCTTGATCACCAGCAGCGTTAGAACCTCCATAACTAGCACAAATAGCTGAGGCGAGGTAGAATCACCTTGCCTGAGCCCCCTAGCGTATCTGATACTGTTCCCCGGCACACCATTCACCAAAAATTTGCACTTGCCGTGGACAGTAGCAATGAAACCCATTTCAACTAGGCAGAGCCAAATCCCAAAGCCCTCATCACTTTGAACAGAAAAGGCCAAGACAGAGAGTCAAAAGCACGTGATATATCAAGCTTGAGGAAAATCCCTTTCTGCCTCTTGGAATTTATCGATCTAGCAACTTGTCTTACCAGAACAAAATTATCATGGAGGCTTCTTCCCACAATAAAAGCAGATTGATTGGTTCGAACTAGATCACCCAGCCGCCTACGCAATCTTGTCGCCAATAGCTTAGAAAACAATTTTGCAAAGCTATGCACTAGACTTATAGGTCTAAAATCTCCAACCTCCTTGGCGTCCTGTCTCTTTGGAATAAGCGTGATTAGGGATTTATTTAGTTTCCCAAAACCACGTCCATCCCCCACCGCAAGCTTAAGCAAAGCTGCCATCACATCATTCTTGATAACACTCCAAGCCTTCTGAAAAAAAGCCCCAATGAAGCCGTCAGGACCAGGAGCTCTGTCCGCCGGCATGTCCAGAATTACCTGTCTGACCTCCTCTTCAGTAAACACATCTTCCAGGTCCTGTAAGTCCCACTGCTGCATGCCCAGAGCCTGCAAGTCGATTGTATGTTCCCTATTACGAATCTGACCCAGCAAAGTCGTGTAGGCCTGAAAGAAAACCTCCTGTTTATCAAGTTGCTCCGTATGCAACTGTTCTCCACATTGTACAGCCGGGATAAAATTCCTCATTCTCCGTCCATTAGCCACCGCGTGAAACAATTTTGTGTTCGCATCCCCCTCCTTCAACCACCGAACCCTAGATCTCTGCCTTGCAATCGTGCGTTCAAAGGATGCCCCCAGCATAGACAGCTTCACCGTGTTCCTGAGCCAGCGTTCCTCAGGTGTGAGGTGTCGTCGCTCCTCCGCTTGATCAAACTTAAGGATAATTATATTAGCAATAGCGATTTGAAGCTTCACATTTCCAACCTCTCGTTGACCCCAGGCTTGCAAGGCAGTAGCAGTGACTCTGAAGAGGTGATCAAGACGCTTGAAGGGATCAGCTATCCATGGTTCACAGACCCAGGCCGCACTGACAGTGTCAAGAAAACCAGGCATCTTTGTCCAAAACACTTCAAATTTGAATCTCTGCTTCGGCCGAAAACCAGCATTGAGCGACAAGTGCAGAGGTGCATGATCCGAGACAGACGACGCCAAAGCTTGTAGCATCGAGTCTGGATATGCCAAGTCCCAGTCAACAGATACGAGAGCACGGTCAATGCGTGTGAGAGTGGGGGTCTCTGTACCATTGCTCCACGTAAACCTTCTTCCGTGCATATATAAATCTTTTAACTCCTGCGTATTCACAAAATCTCTGAATCTACGTATCATACCACGGTCCAGATTCAGGTTGCTTTTCTCCGACGCATTAAGAATCAAGTTAAAGTCACCAATTATCATCCACGGGCCTGGGCAGAGGGCCCTACGTTCAGTTAACTCCTGAAGGAACTGAATCTTCTCCTCCGTCCGCTGCGGTCCATAAACCACAGTAATCCACCAGCTCTCATTGTTTAGGGTGTGCACCTCCGCATTCACTGAGAATGAATCAAGCGAGATACGCGATAAATTCAGCACTGAAGTGTCCCAGGCAATGAGAATCCCCCCACGGGTGCCTTGCGCTGGCAGATAGGCAAAACCATCAAAAGCCGGCCCTAAACATTGCAACACCACAAAGCTATCGATCACTTCCATCTTTGTTTCCTGCATGCACACCAGATTCACCCGCACCAAATTGACGAACTCCCGAACTGCATCTCTCCTGACAGGGTCATTTAGCCCCCTGACATTCAGGCTAAGAATTTCTGGGTTGTGATCCATAAAGAACAAATCAAGAACTCCACAACAGCACGACCAGCAGCTACTGGGTCGTGATGCCTCCTAGGCCCCCCTCTAGGCCAGCACGACTCGATGGCAAAGACTTACAAAAAATCGCTGCCATTGCCCGCAGATGCGGCTCACGCACCGGAGAATCAAACAGGCCCTGGAGCTCTTGCATCGCCTGCTCGTCCACATCTAAGCTGGGCTGCGAGATCCCCAATGCCTTCAACAACGCGGATTCGGCCGCCGACGCCTTCTTGGACTTGCGATTCGAAGCTGCCAGCCCCGGCACCGGCGCCACACCTGCCGCGCGAGTTATCCGTCGCGGCGTCGCCAGATCCGAGGCTTGCTGCGCCGCACTTGATTCAAGCTCTCGCAGCAGGGGCGGCGCCAATTTCTTCAAGATACCGGCACAGAACCGCCGCATTTTCCCTAGCGCCGCCTCTTCCTCTGATATGAGCGCCGCTCTTCTTTCCTCATCCATAACTATCCCCTGCATCAGTTCATTTGGCCCATGAAACGAAACCAATGGCTGGACCGAGTCGTCGCCCAGACTCAACTCATCATGGGCCTCTGAGAACAAAGACCCAACCGCGGCCCAACATGTCGCTCGGTCGGGAGCGCGCCAACCTCCCCAGAGAGAGAGATTTGAATGTAGGCTCCATTCTCCACGTCGGCAACACTCTCTCCAGCCGGACCAATCACATCCGGTTCAGCCTCAGGTGGGCCCCCGTGCACAGACCCAGCAGACACTGTCAACGAGACCGCAAAGAACTCTGGCCTAGTACCCGAAGGATCCTTATCTTCACGCAGGCTCGGAGACAGAGGTCGAATACCAGGCAGCGAATCCCCAACTTCCTCCTTGTCTTCCAAAACCGACCGCAGGCCAGCCCTTGGCCCTGGAATGGCCACGTCCCTGCCTTCCGAAACCGAGGCGACCGGGGCAGCGGTACTCTCCGCTACAACCCTGTCCGCCTTGGCGCTATCCAGCGTTGAACTGCCACCTGCCGCAGCATCAGTGGTCTGCAGTCCCACCACGACCGTTGCTTCTTTTGCCAACAACCCTAAAGCAGCATTGGGATCCTGCGCCCTTTCTAAAGTTGTTTTGTCGGCACACCCATGCACAGGAAACTTCTGACGGGGAGGGCAGATCAAGGGCTCCATTCTCTGCGCCTCCTGTGGGATCGGGTCCAGATCCCGCACAGCAATCTGACCGTCCAAACTGGGGAGGCGCCAATCGGACCATCCACCTAAAACGTGAATCCTAGCTCTTGCTTGGCGCCCATGGCGCTGACGGCCGCCACCGGCGTCGCTCCCCGCGAACGGCCCGCGGTTATCAGGCACACCCGACGTCCAGGACCGAACGCTTGACGCCCACAACCCCACATCAGAGTGTCCCCAGCTATCTTCCTCCGGCAAACCATCCCTGTCACTCCCTGGTGAGCCCTCCGCCGGTCCAAAACCCGGCTCCTCCACGAAACAGAACTCCTCAACCCGATCAATGTGAATCAGCACCCGATACTGCAAAAGCCCTAGCTCCTTGATCCTGGCCGCGGGTGGTGGGTAAGGCACGCCAGCAGCAGGTTCCGGCACCCACAGTTTGCGCAACGGTGGAATCTCCTCCGGGCCAATCGTCCAAGCCTCCGCACGGAACGTGCCCAGATCAGCCTTACTCGCTCTCTCCGGCGCCACGGCGTCGATCGAGCATGATGTTCCGAGCAAGCTCTGTACCGTGTCAGCCTCCCAGGCGTGCGGCGGGATGCCCTCCACCGCAAGCTGCACCTTGGACCTCATCCTTACTTGCGTTGCCTGCGCCTGCCTAGTCCACTGCCGAAAGTAAAGCTTGAAGTTTTCATGCTCAACGAACGGCCTCGCCGCCACACTCCTCAGGTGCTCCGGCGTACTGAACACCACCAAGAAATCCTCGGGTTTAAAGCTATGCACTGAGAAAGTGCCTCTTGGGATACCAGCCTTGAGCACCACCGCATCCTCTACCTGCTCCCTTGTGACCTCCGGCCTAGCTCCACCCACATACGCCACCAGCGCCAGCCGCAACCGCTGCTCCATGTCATCCATCGCCGCCGTCCGCCTAATGATGCAGGGTGGGGGCTCAAGGACCTCAGGCGACATGTCCTTTGATTGACGCACAGGTTGCCACACCTTTGGGCCACTTGGCCGACCCAACGAGCCGGACTCACCACGCGCCTCCGGCGCAGGTCGGGAGGGCCCTGCGTGCATAGCAGGCGAACGCAGGTCCGGCGCACCAGGCTGTCTAGCAGCAGGCGCACCCTGACCCCGTCCACCAGGCTGTGCACCCATGGCTCTCGCACCACCTGCGCGCATCCATCCCGCCACCGCCTCCATGGCCTTCCGCCGCAACTCATCCACGGACTCCGGGCTGCGCGGCCGCTTGCAGCCACCAGACCCGTGCCCCTCCTCAGCACACCTTATGCAAACCTGCTTGTTGGTGCAGCCGCGCTTAAAGTGGCCAACTTGGAGGCATTTGAAGCATTTCCCGGCAGCCCCGACGACACCGGCCGTGGGGCGTATGGGCCCGCCGCTTGTTGGCGCTGCAGCTGCTTCCGCCGCCTCCAAAGGGTCTTCCTTGATGGCTTGGGCTGCATCCAGACCAACCACTCCTGCATCGGGCGCCGAGGCGGCGCCAGCGCCTCCTGCTCTGGTGTTACCGCATCAGCCCTCACGGACTGCACCTCATCAGATCGACCGGCTGGCGAGGAGGTGAGTGACTCCGAAGACGAGAGTCCCAGGCCCGACACCACAGGCCTCGCCGAGGACGCCGAGCCCGGGCTGGCCGGCACCTCCTGCCTGCCCTGCACACCGGCCGCGCCTCCCGCCGCCAAACCAGATCCCGAAAGTCCCGCCATGAAAAGAGAGGGGGAGAAGACCGTCGCCACCGAGGGGTGAGCTACGGGGAAGGGGACGCCGGGGCCGGGTGGCCGTCGGCGGCGGAGATCCGGCGCGCTAAGCCAGTCTCCTCTCTCGCTCTCTCTGACTCTAGTGAGAATTAATGGCCTCCCAAATGACCTAACAATTGACCTAACAATTGACTTGAGTTCAACCTCATGCTTAGATCCATCTCCATGTCACAGTTAATTCCCATAGCGGACCAGCAGTTTTTAATGAATTGACATTCAAAGAATAGATTCTCCATGGTTTCACTGTGAAGTTGATACACAACACATTTAGGATCACTGATATGATTGTTCCAACAACATGTCTCTGTTGTTTAGTGTATTCATTGCCAAGAACCAAGCAAAAAATTTATGTTTGAAATCATAGGAAAAATAGAGACATGACACTTCTCTGCAGAAGAATTTGTATAATTTCTTTACTCTATGGCCCCACACATAGGAGCACTTGCCCCGGCATTGGGGTTTCTCTCAAGACCATCCACCATTTATTTTAGTATGATTAGTTTTGTATTGGCTTCCATGGATAGGGGCAAGCTAAAGTTTGAGTTTGTTTCATAATTTAGATGAATTGAGCCACAAAAAAATGTCTTCCGGATCAGTATAAGATTATAATCGAGACAGGCTTTTCCAAAGTGTTTGCTACATTCCACACATCCTTCGAGAGTAGTACATTGTACTCACAGTTGATAGAGCATTCATTGATTCCTGTGTCAATATCAAAGAGTTTGCATAGATCCTTCCACCAGAATTAGAGTACTTTAGCATGCGGACACCTTCAGAATAGTATCTGTTTTCCTAAATTACCATAACCCAAGGTATATCCTGCTTATCGAAGAATTTATATTTAGAAGAAGGGCTTTGTGGTGAATGATTAATAAAAAGACTATAACTAGGTTGAATTATGCCATTAGATAGCATATATGTTATTTTCCTTGTATTTCATCCTTCTGTTCTGGATTATATTTGGAAGGCCTCACATTTACAAGTTGAGAACCAGGGATTAGAGCTGCATCATAGTCAAACTTTTTCGTACGGGTATCCTTTTGGTTTTTCGGATATGTTAGAAAGTTCTTCAAATAATGCTTGCATCTCCTTGGGACAAAGATCTAAAGTTTCCTTTTGAAATGGACCGGGTAAGAAAAAATATAGTTGTGCATGCTGCTCTTCTAAGCACAACGGTATTCCCTGACAAATTTCCTCACATCCACCAGCGTTAGTTTAATGCCATGTAGTTTAACCTCTATGTTCATGAGTGGTACCACCATCCATTTTTGAACCCATTCCACCTTCATGGGACTGTGAGCTTGCAGTCAATCCATCCCAGTGATAGCATCATAGCAATTCAAAGGCAACACCTTGAAATCTTGTACAAAAGTAGCGACCCCCACCCATTTCCGGCATTTCCATTCACATTTAAGAATAATATTATTCCTATGCAGTATAACTCCATTTGCAATTTACCATGATCAACTTTTTGAGAACAAGTCACCTGCTAGAGCTCCATTAATAAACTCACGGAGCTATCAAAATACACCAATTTACTTACTTCAAACTTTTCGATTTTCATTTTAGTCTCAGTGTTTGATTCCTTTCCAACCTCTTCAAGGCATGCTTTGATATAGCTTGTAGGTCTTCAACATCTGATTCACTATCTTCTATCACAGTAGTTACTTCAGGTTCTTCCTCAACTTCATAATTAAGTCCTTTTTTGTGAAAGGACCCTCACATTAAAAGAAACACCGAAGAGTACAAAACAGCTCAACAAAAATGGAAATTACAACGAAATCTTTGAGATGCCCTTGATCTTCAACCTCCATACCGTGTCGACGGCGCGCCCTTATATTGGGTTTTACCAAATTGATCGCACAACACGTTAATGTTTTTTGCCAATTCACTTTTTAACCTTACTTTCCATTGATTGCAACCACAAGGCAACCTGACATGTGAATTTCATGGTAGCAAAATCCTTCCAATAACACTATTGGGTGTGACTCATTTTGAAATATTTTTCATTGTTCGTTTTCCTCCGCCGTGGATTATCCCCATTAAATATTGATATTTCTGGTCTATACCCAAAAACATGCCCCATACTGCTATCAAGAGATTCAAAATCTAGCACACGTGCGGTCCCTAAATGACTCCACTGAGTTTTTTTTTTTTGAACATGGGCGGTCCCAGAGGGACCTAGAAGCTTGTATTCAGGTGGTAAAGTACACAGAGGACAAAAAGAAATAGGAAATTACAAACAAGTCCATACATTTTGCATTGAGGACCCTAGAACCAATTTGGGGAACGCAATTGGGTCCGATTCCAACACCACCGCATCGGAAAAACTTGGCACAGCCAAGCACGCCACCGCCGGGGACGAACCACTTGGAGATGGGCACCGGGAGCCAGCAGCACCTGAGCCAAAGGGCCTCCGCAATGGCACAACAGCCTGGAGGTTGGTTGATTCCATATGTCGCCAACCGGAGGAAGTCGTTGCCGACGATGAAGGGGAGGAAGGGTCGCCTTTTGACCATCTAGGATGGCGGCCGACGATGTGCCGCCATGGATGACCTCCTGGGAGCAGCTTCTAAGCTCCCCTGGCGCAGAGACAACAGCCCACCAGCAAAAAGGTGGGGATCGTCTTCTTTCTCGGCACCATGACGAGGAACAGAGGAGAAATCCACCCGCACACCGTGGCCACCATATCTGCAGAAAACGAACTTTACTGAAGAGGACGGCGAGGCGCCGCCGGGCCAAGTCACGAGCTCTGACCTCTAGAGCACGAACGGCGGCGGCATCCGTCTTGCACACTGCCAGGAGCGGCTCGGGAACTCCTGAAGCAACTCCTCATCAGCAAATCCAGACCGAATGCCCTGAGCACCACCCCATCTCCTCCCCTCGCCTCCACGGCCGGCCGGAGGGACAATCGCAACACCACTTCGCAAATCCAGTTCTGGCTAGAACTGCCTTTATTGGGAAAGAGAGTTTCGGCCACCACACCTCCACCGCCGACCTCCCACCTCGGATGCTCGTCGAAGAGCACCGACGCCGGCCAGCCCATACCAGGCATAAGCACCGGACCAGAGCCTAGCGGCATCTCGCCATACGCCACACGAGACCAAACTACAAACCTTAAACCTAAACCTAAGGCGAGCCAACGCAAACGCTGAGTTGTACAAGAGGTCGCGGCCACCATAGCTCCCCTCCAACCAGCACAGCTGGCGTAGGGAGGCCGGAGCGGCGCCGGGCAGGCAGTGGCGACTCTCAAGTGGGAAGAGAGTGAGAGAGGAGACAGACCAAATGAGAGGCCCCTGGGACATGACTCCACTGAGTGACCCTCGGTGATCCAAGTGAGCGTGGTGCCCATCGGGGCATGCAGGTCCACCTGCCACCGGTTAGTGTTGGTGGTGCTGACAGTAGTGGCGGCTGTTGGCGCTGCATCTCGCAGCGCCGCTCTTCTTCCTCCCAACCTCTCTTGTTTCACTCACACAAGAACACACGCACACCCAAATACACCAAGGAAGAAACCAACTGCTAGCTTTGGCGAGAGGCTCTGCTCCTTGGTGAATACAATGGCTACATTCTGGTTGCTGCCTTCACGGCCTTCTTTCATTACTCCAATGCAACGTATATATACAAAGGACCCAGGCACTTGTGCCATGAACTCACGCCACTACCCGGCCACCACACTTGGCCACTAACCCAACTAACCACTAACCACATGACTCCATCTCTCTCCTAGAACCGCTCCAGGATGCAGAAGACTCGGCCAACATGCAAACACACACGGCAGCTAGCTAACACCTCGCATGCAGCTAACAGCCTAACAACCTACGACTTGCTAACTTGCCGACTCACTCGGACAACTCTATCCTATATGCAAACAAAACAAACATGACAAGATTACAAAACTAACATTCCCCCCTAATCTTGTCATGTCAACTCCTCTAATTTTGATGCAGATCACCTACATCTTCTTGCTGCAACATCAAGTTGCCGAGTCGTGGACGACGCCCTTGTCGCAGCGCCAGCGCCAGTCACCGCGACGACCTTGCCGCTGCACTTGTGTTCGCCATCTGCATCACACGAACCCTCCTGCGATGGTAGCCATGGCCACCTACAACGGCCTCCGCATCTCACGAAGTTTGCCGCCACTTGCGGCCTCCACATCTCATGGATCCTACCGCCACTGCAACCTCCACATCTCATGGAGCTTGCCGTCGATGCACCACCACTGCTATCATCATCACCGGGTCATCGTACTTTGCCTCCTGCGAGCACGACACATACGGATATGCAGCCAGCTTCACCATGGACGCACCACTGTCCATCGTCGTGTTCCTGGGCGCATGGTGCTGCACCTAGCCTCCCACCGGTGCCCCATGAACCTCCGCCTCGACGCCGCAGCGCATGCCATCACGCCGCCTTGCCGCACGTAGCGGCCACCTCTTGCCGATCACCACGCCGCCTCCATCTAGCGGCATCACACCGCAACCGGCCGCCAGCGGCATCACACCGCCACCAGCCTTCTCCTCGCGCTGCCAGCCTCCACCTCACATGGAGTCCGCGTCGCCGCCTCGGATCTTCGGGCTCTGATACCACATGTTGGCGCTGCATCTCGCAGCGCCGCTTCTGAATCACTCAACTCCCTGAACCTCTCTCTCTCTGCTGTGTGACACAGCCACAAGGCCAAAATCCTTGTATCTTCAGAGAGCTGTGCGACACAGCAGAGAGAGAGGTTCAGGGAGTTGAGTGATTCAGCTCCTTCATTTGGTATCAGAGCCAGATGACGAAGACTGGCGACGCTGCGGCAAGGGGAGCCATGGTGACCAGCGGCGGTTCGGCGATGGCGCCGGCGGCGGCTGCCGGCAAGGTGGTGCCGGTGCCGCTGCTAACCAGGACGAACTACTCAGCATGGGCGCTGAGGATGAAGTACATCCTGCGTGTACACGGCGCATGGGGTGCCGTTGATCAGGAGAGCTCGTCCGCGGAAGCCGTCGGGAGCAAGGAGGAGATGGCCATGACCATCATCTCGCAAGGGATCGACGACGAGACGCTGCTGCGAGTTGCCGAGAAGGAGACCGCGGCGGATGTGTGGGCGGCGCTTCGCTCCATGCACATCGGCGCCGAGCGCGTCCGGGAGGCGAGGATTCAATCCTTGCGCTCGGATTTTGATGGCCTCAAGATGTCTTATGCAGAGTCCGTGGATGATTTTGCGGCGAAGTTCACGACGCTTGTGGGGCGTATCCGTGAGCTTGGAGACCCCATGGAGGAGAAGTACGTCGTGAAGAAGCTGCTGCGAGCCGTCTCCAAGAAGTACATCGGCGTTGCTTCTTCCATTGGGCTGTTCTGTGACGTGAACAAGATGTCCATGGAGGAGGCCATTGGATCATTGAAGGCACATGAAGAGCTCCTCAAGGGACAAGAGGAGGAAGGTACCGAAGAGAAGCTTCTCATGACGAGGGGACATGACTCGTCGCGAGGACGAGGCTGCGGCCGCGGACATGGCCGTGATGGAGGGCGCAGAGACAAGAGCGAGGTACAATGCTTCAACTGTGACGACTTTGGACATTTTGCATGGGAGTGTCCCAAGAAGAAGAAGAAGAAGGAGGACGAGAAGGCACTACTCGCTGGTTACGGCAGCGACGGACCTGCTCTTCTTTGAAGCCGAGTGAAGATGAACATCAAGATTAGGGGGTTGATTGTTAGCGTTAATCTTGATGTTTCTGTATCTGCATGTTTATTTTCTGTATTTGCATGTATTAGCTGGGTGTGTGTTCCTGCAGTTCAGTGCATGCATGCTGGAGCCGTGCGACACGGCAAGCCGGTGAGATGCTGTTGGTTGCGACCCAGCGGGGGAACGACCCAGCGGTGGACCAAATCCACTAGCCTGCACGTGTCTTTCCTGCTGATCAAATCCCCATGCGCACTTAATCCTACGGTGGTGCATATGGTCCACCACAGGGTCGTTCACCACATGGTCGCATAAGATTTTCTTCCGGCGAGAAGCCGCTGTGTTGCATGCAGGGATTTGGACGCTATCCAGTTGTTAGCTGCAGGCCTGGTCGTAGTGCTTAGAGAGATTCTAGGAGATGATAAGGTCAGCTGTTAGTGGGTTAATGGCTTAGTGCATGGGTTAGTGGCGTGAGTGGCCTCTGGCCGTGTGTGTGCGTGTGCCTATTTAAGGTGATGTAATCTGCATACTTCATTGAGTCAAGAGAAATAGAGAAGAAAACTTGTGGCTGTGTGACACAGCGCAAGGCCAAAATCCTTGTATCTTCAGAGAGCTGTGCGACACAGCAGAGGTTCAGGGAGTTGAGTGATTCAGCTCCTTCATCTCCGTAAAGGCAGCAACCAAAAAAAAAAGAATTTTTTTCCCTCTCTCCTCTCACAATCTCTCATGAACACACGCACACCCAAATACACCAAGGAAGAAACCAACTGCTAGCTTTGGCGAGAGGCTCTGCTCCTTGGTGAATACAATGGCTACATTCTGGTTGCTGCCTTCACGGCCTTCTTTCATTACTCCAATGCAACGTATATATACAAAGGACCCAGGCACTTGTGCCATGAACTCACGCCACTACCCGGCCACCACACTTGGCCACTAACCCAACTAACCACTAACCGGTGATATCCATCTTGGTTCAGTAGGTGGTTAGGATTCTTTCTTTCTCTCCCCGAGCTCCACACCCTCCCTCCCCGTTGAGAGTCGCCTCCGCCGCCCCGGGCCTTCCCGCCGTCCTCCCCGCCAGATTAGCTGGTTGGAGATGGACTAGGAACGGCGCCGGTTTAGGATCTGTACAAAGTAGTGTTAGATCTTTGAGTTTAGCCTATGTGCTGGTGTTAGCCGTTATGGCTTCTCTCTTCTTTCTTCTTGCCTGCGTTCCGACGACTCGCAGCGGCGCCGGAGGCGGCTCCTTTCTCTCCTGCAGGCCGGATCTGTGGCGGATCTCTTGCAGATCGGAGGAAGAGCAAGGTGAGTTCAATAAATCCGCACGCCGTATTGCCCATCTCGCAGTGGAGTGGATTCGTCTTCCTCTGGCCGGCCGTGGAGGCGAGGAGAGGAAGAAGATCTACTGCTCGGTGAAGTGGTCCGTGCTGCTTCCTGGAGTTCCTCACGCGGTGGACGAGTTCGCCGCCGCGTATCCATGGCCAAGATGGTGGCTGAAGATCAACCTCCATGGCGGAGGCCTTTTCAAGCAGGTGTCAGTGCTCGGCGACGTGAAGCCGTCAAGTGGTTCGTCCCCGGCAGCTTCTCGTTTGCTGGCGCCTGTGGTTGCTCGTCAGAAGGGAGAGTCCGAGCTTCAGAGCTTCGATGATCTCGGCGTCGGCGCCTGGAGATCGCTGGCGAGCAGTGGCAGAGGTTCTCAAGGACCTAATTGCGTTCCTTTTTCTTGTTCTTGGGTGCTTTATGTAAAATCAAAGGTCCTTTCTTCGAATTTTAGGTCTCTTAGGGCTAGTATTGTAAAGGACCTTTTTGTAAATTGTTCCTGCCACGTGGTGATATAAAATTGCAGCACTGGGGTCTTTGACCCCGCCCCCTTGTTAAAAAAAAAACAACTAACCACTAACCACATGACTCCATCTCTCTCCTAGAACCGCTCCAGGATGCAGAAGACTCGGCCAACATGCAAACACACACGGTAGCTAGCTAACACCTCGCATGCAGCTAACAGCCTAACAACCTACGACTTGCTAACTTGCCGACTCACTCGGACAACTCTATCCTATATGCAAACAAAACAAACATGACAAGATTACAAAACTAACAGCGGCTGTTGCTGCACCATCATGACGACCCCATGGGCAACCCAAGCGACCGCAGTAGCGGTGAGTAGATCCACTGCTCCATGGCCAGACCTCGCAACCGTTGTAGCCATCTGCTTGTCCATGTGGTCAACTTGATCCTTGAGGCGTGAGGAACTCGATTGAGCCCGTGAGCTCCCCTAAGATCTGGTCGACCTTAGGTTTCCATGCGCTCGCCATCTCCTCTTGCGAGATCTGAATCGTGTCTTGCTTCTCCTTGAGAGCCTCCACATTCAACTCCCTCCTCTCCGTAGCCACCATGAAATCCAGCAATTGCTTCATGGTCATCTCCTTCTCCTGTCACCTCCATCATGAGACCTTCCATACCAAGCTTGGGTACCCCGGATTGTTATTCTTGAGCTCTTTCTCAGACTCTGCTTCTGCGGATCAAAACTGCGATACCAAATGTTAAATTCCTACTTTACTCTACTACCATAGCATCAAGTATCAGTTACAAGCCAGAGTTCGGATACACAAATTGCAAGGGATACAACTACACAAGGGAGTCGAGAGATGAGGACGGTCTCCAGTCTAGGCCTGCAAACTTCCAAAACGGCACACAGCCCCATTTCGACCTCCTGGGATTCATCATATCCGCTTCACTTTCGGCATGGTCCACCAACGCCTCCTCTGCTCCTGTGTTTCCCGTGACTGTCCTCTGCAAACGTAGTCAAATCTTTTATTATTTCTCACATAAAGTTTGATTGCATTCTCTACAACGTTAATTTTGGTACACCACACAACGAAATGTTTTTTTAAGTGCAATATTCTACCGATACCACATCACAGAAAAGAATAAACTAATTTGCAAGATTTACAGGACACATCAATGATGCAGACCATGAAAAGGCAGTATTCCATTTCATCAGGTAAAAAATGAAGGGCAATCTTTTCAATCCATATCTAACTATCCAAGTTACTCTGATGTAAAGAACTACTTTGGGAACATGATCAGTTGGTTAAGCAAGTGGTATATGTGGAGAGGTAAATGCATTAGTAACATCAAAGAACACATAGAGTAATATACACGTCTAGAACCTTTCTCCGCAGCAATGACATATTGATCCACGTATAATATGGATCTTGATATTGATCATCCTGGTGGTGCTGTAAATTACCAGGTTGGCCTTATTAATTTAAGGTCAGACACTCCCATGTCATTTATTTTATTTTTTAAAAGGTGTTGTAAATTCCTGGAACATGAGTAGTCACTGCTCACAGCTCATTTGTTAGTGTTCTCTACCTCAACATTCCAATAGTTGTTAACGCTATTGATAGCTTCGCTAAGTCCAGAAACATGATCCAACTATATTGGTATCTGAGCATAATCTCAGAACTGGAAACTTGCCGAGAGACCATTGAACGAGCAGCCACAAAAACAATCAGTAAAACTTAAGTTATAAGGCATGGACAATAACAACAAATAGAACATAGTAGTGAACTGAGTGTAGCTCAATTGGTTAGGTTCATGGTGGTGGAACTAACCCACCCAGCTTTGCTTTAAGTCCTAGACTTACCATGTGTGGTCGCACTTATCTGAATTTATTATAAGATTTAACCCGCGATATTCTTTCATTGATAGGTGATCCTATGGTGACTTTCTCAACCTCAAGATATGTTGGCTCAGGCTCTCGTAGGTGTGCTCATAGTGGTAAGGTGAGTTTGCATACCTTCAGAGGGGTGTGTGCGTATTTGTAAGCGTATGCCTCTGTACTTGTCCTTGAGATGGTAGAGCAACCAACAGCTCATGAAGATCATCCAGGACGAGCAAGCAGACATCGTAATGTTCTCTACCCGCTTCTCGGCTGCAGCTCACGCTTGTAACTGGGGCAATGACAATGAAAAATCAGGGAAAAGGAGGGCACCCCAGCTGTGACAAAGGTGGATTAGGTACATGGATCCAAAAACCCAGCCATGTTAAGAAAAACTGTACATTTTCTGGATAACCCCAGCCCACAGCCATACAAAATTCCATTCAATTTGAGGTGTCTGAGGCGTTTCACAAGGTTCCAACACACTATTTTTTTCAATAATCACAAAAATTTAGGCGTTTCGGTATGGAATGGTTACCTTGGAAATTTTGAGGGGATTTGAACTGCTTTGCCTTGGGATCCTCGGGGTGGACTCCCCAGGTAGCCGGCTACGAGAACTCGTGGGGATCCGCCAACGCCAAGAGTGAGGAAGTGGGTAGCCTGGAGGAGAGCACCATTCTCGGCTTCTCGCTGTCGAACAGGCAGTGGGTTCTGGTGGTGTGAAAGTGAGAGGAGAAAGATTCTACAATGGTCACCAACTTCCCTTTACCACTATGCATAAATTAGCCTGGGTTGAGTGGGATTTAAAATTCTACTGCACCTAGTATGAAATGTTGAGCGCTAGAAGTTCTAATTGCAGCACCCTACAATTGCTAATGATCAACTTTGTAAGAGAAGAACAGAGCATGGCTACCCTGCTGGCCTTCTTCCTACTGTCCTATGTTAGTTCCCTGGTTAATATAAAATAAGATGGTCAATACTAGTACCTATCATCAAAGTAAATAGAACTTAGTATGTGTTATGATAATAAATTCATTTCTTGGTTGTTTTGTTCCACTGTTATAATGTTGTCCGGCGGCATGGCTTAGCTTGGAATTGGTGCTGTACGAAATTAATCCATCTGTGGGCATTGAACTCCTGTGCAAATTATCTGATAAAATAGATAATCCAACTGACCAAGTTAATTATTACTCAAAGAAAAAGCAAGATGTCACTCCACTTCTTTGGAAAATCCTCACACCCGATCAACAGAGATTTTTGGTCAAATTCAGTAGCCACGCCCTTTGCTATGGTAGAGCTCATGCATGCATACATAAATGCAATTTTAGACACTGACTTGCTTGGTATCCCTTCTCCCCAGAAGGCTCTCTTGTTTCCTAGGCAAGAATGGTGGACATGAAACCTCCGCAACATTAAGATAGCCTTCAAGGGAGAGAGGGATCCAAGAAAGTTGTGCCGCTTATTATCACTGTGAGCTTTTGTAGTAGACTAGTGCTAGTTGTAACACCATGGATATGTGCAAAACCCATGGAAATGGAAGGCAAGGTTGTGGTAGTATATATAGTGCTCACAAAGCTACTACACATAAACTAGTGTGACCAAACAAAAAGGAACAACATAATCCTTGCATTAAATAGGGATAATTGAACTGTGGAGGGATTTAATAGTTAAAGTATATTCAATTAACTGCCTACAAAGTAGAAAGAGACATAAGACCATGAGGAGAGGAGAGGTTTCCCACCATTAGTTGTAAGAGCTTGCATATAGTACGGTAGTATCTTCCTTTTGAGCTTTTAGCCAATGCTATCTGCCTTTCTGACTGTACCAATAAATTTGCCCAATTAATGGTTACAGACTTAATTACAATTGATTCACACTTTAACCATTAGTAGCTATGGGTATTAGGAGTTGTCACCTAGAATAGAGCTAAAAACCGGTGATCAGCTTTGTAACAAATAGATAGCCAAGTACCTACTTTTATGTATGTGTTCACCTGTTTTAGAAGAACTATGCAAGAACCAATCCAATATATAGACTAGCAGAACTGCTAGGGATGGGATGCCCCACTCATGTTTGTTAAGGGTATAGTAGTCATATTAGTCAAGGGTAGTATTGTCATTTCATATTCTAGGGTTTGGGTGCTCTCATGTACTATATATATCCCCATTGGGGCCTGTCAATATATCGATCCATTTCAGCTTCTCTTATTCTTGTAACATGGTATCAGAGATCTAGGCTCGATCCGGCCCCCACCCTCGTCGATCTCCGCTGCGCTGCCCCTGGGAGCATCGATCTTGCTCCTGGGGGCAGCATTTCTTTCATCCCCAAACCCAAATCCAATTTTTTTTTCCCGTAGATCGAGTCACAGCAGCAGCAGGCTTACCTTTTTTTTTCCCGTCGGGTGCCGTCGCGAGTGCCGTCGTCGCGGGCACGTACTCCAGCCGCTGGCCGCCGTCGCGGCCGCGGATCTCCTCCAGTCGCTGGCCGCCGTCGCGGCCGCGAATCTCCTCCAGCCGTCGGCCGCCGTCGCGGCCCGCGGATCTCCTTCGCCCGCCGGCCACTCCCTCCGTCGCGGTGCCCGTCTTCGCGTCGCTCATCGCGGGTCCGGCGCCGCCCTCAGCAGCAGCCATCGTCGCCACCCGTCGTCGTCCCGTCCTCGCTCGTCTCCGCCTCGTCAGCCCCAGCCGCAGATCAAGCGGTCGCCGTCGCGGCCCTCCTCTGCCGCCCGCCGCGGCCTCCTCGCGTCCTCCCGGCAGCCGTCGCGGCCTCCTCGTCGCGGCTCCGTCATCCTCCGCCCGTCGCGGCTTGCCTGTCCGCCCATCGCGGACGTTCCCGCCGCGATGCGTCGCCGTCGCCGTCCTCTGTCCCGCTCGTCTCCACCTCGTCGGCCGCACCGTCCATCCATCCGTCCCAGATATACACCCCTGCGGCCCCGCACCGCCCTCGCATCTGCGTCAAACGGCCCTACGCCGCCACATCTCCGCCAGTCGTGCGGTCCGGCACCGACTCCGCCTCTGTTGTGCTGTTTATGCTGCATTTGGTGATCCCGTTTGGGCCCAAGGTGATGTTGTTTTGGGCCTGCAATGTGCACAGCTTGGTGTGTCTACTATTTCCATCGATTTCTACTCGCTGCTACCTGTTGCTAACTGCTGCTTAGAGCTTGGTCATCTCCATATTTTGTCCTGCTGCTGTTTTGAGGCAAAGTGCCTTTGCTGCTGCTATATAGCATCTGTCCTGCTGCTAGTGTCTACAATATCAAGTCTTTTTCGTTTGTCGCATGCTCTACTATATTCCATCCAAGTCAGTGTCCATCCAAGTCCAATTCCAATCCTCCAATTTGTCCAAGCTATGCAGTCCACAAATTTCAATGTCAATCGACCAATCACCCTGTTTTGGTTAGCTGAGTCACGTCGATTTGGCTAATCTTGTCATCGTCCTTGATGCGATATTTGCCCTCTTGGTCCCTTTCGTAGCCGTCTTGCTACACGTCATGACCAATGGCCGTCTTCGTCGTCATCAAGACCCATTGCTTGCCGTCTTGCAGCGGTGGTTTATCCATCATCCTTTTGGTTGATTTGACGCATCTCACACATTGTCAAGTTGAAAGTCTCCAAAGCAAGCTTCCCGTTTGGAGAGTCGACGTACTGGTTTGTGAAGACTTGGTTGTTCACCACTTGTGGAGGAGAACGCTCTACAAGACATGTTCAAGTGCTGCACGCTTCGACGACATCTTTGTTGTTTTCGGACATTGGATGTATTTGTGTTTTAGTCGTGTGTATTCATTGTGAACTCTCCAAATGCAACGACATTGCATTCACGTTGCATTTGAGAGGGGGTGTTAAGGGTATAGTAGTCATATTAGTCAAGGGTAGTATTGTCATTTCATATTCTAGGGTTTGGGTGCTCTCATGTACTATATATATCCCCATTGGGGCCTGTCAATATATCGATCCATTTCAGCTTCTCTTATTCTTGTAACAATGTTAAACAGAGGATAATTGTTCGTGGTCAAACTAAGAGGAGGATACTAATATAGATCATACATAGCTGATAATGTTGTCCTGAGCCTAACAATTTGATAATCGCACCCAGAAGATATTAAAAACATACATCTGCTAGTAATTAAACTCACACTAAAAAAATAATGACTAGAAAGTATCACTTCGTGATCAATCAATCATGCAGGTAGAAGTTGTGAAGCTTGACAGAAGTGACCCTTTGGTTCCAAGAGAAGGCAAATGCCGTCCACCAATAAAAAGAAGCACCAAGTGAAAGATACATAAAGTACGAGATTTGGAGCACAATTGCAAGGATAGGTGGTTACTAGTCAGTGTCAGTATCTCTTGGTGACTTCTTTTTACAGCCACCATATCTTTGATTCGCCCAACACGGATTTCTTGGATCTAATATAGCACAATAGCCTATGAAATAATAAGAAAATAACACATTCTTAACAGGATTTGCTTTAGTTTACACCATAAAACAAAATTGCTTGAATGCTTCTAGTTACCAAAATGGGGAAGATATTTCTTAACTGGATTTGCCATTTTGAATTGAGTGATAACTATTAAGGTTAGTTATCCGTATGACGGACAACAAAAAGAAACAACCTCGATCGAATTACAAACGTAACTTCGTTTGCATAACTCACGGATAATCTCTGAAGACAAAACTGCTAATACCTACTGCAACATGATAAGGTTATCGATGAACAGAGAGTGAGATAAACAAAGATGTATCATGCCAAGCTTGTTGAACTGAAATTGATGCCGAGCTAGGATAAGCAGATACGTTCCTTTGCAGTTGCTAAGGGTGTTGAGCTAAACAAAATGCTGAGAATCATGACAGAACTGAATATGATTCTTGTCACATCAGCTTCATGAGTTCACCTTGTTGGGTAATCCTTTCTTGTCTTATAATCACATTAAATAAAAGTATCAATGTTATATGGCCTGAAATTGTGAGTAACAGTACATGCTTAAAACCATTCGACGTCTCTGAGTTTCCAGTATGTATAGTTCGACTGTTACAGTTTATACCGTTTCTGACAATTTCACCAAGTTTCAACTAAGATATCAACCTTGGAGACTTCTAAGGTAAAGGACATCAAAGGCTGAAGTGAATAAACAAGAAATATCACATGGCAGACAGGAATAAAACAGAAAAGTGCACAGTATATATAAGACCCTAAACGACGAAATAGAAATGTGATTGGTGGAATGATCAACAACAATAGTCTAGATTGGGCACCGTTCACCAACTTAACAAGACTGACAGATTACAGTACAATTTTGCCCTAGCAACTAACGATCACCAATTCGTCTGAAAAATTCAGTCACATATAGCCAAGTATTTCAGGGGCTAATGTCTGAGCAAAAATCACATTACTTCAGAGGAGCACAGTGTACCTAGTTAGTTAGTGCAAGGCAACTCGCCCTCATTCCTGTGCCACAGCCTTTCCAACGACACCCTTCATCGGTAAATGCTCCATCTCCTCAATGGCCCCCGATGACGCCACCATGGGCAGGGCCTCATACGAACCCGCAGCACCATTATGCCTCCGACCTGCCCCCATCCACACGCTGGCACCCCCACCGGCGTCAACCCCGCACCACTTTGCCACCCCGAGATACAACCCGGCCACAGCAGCCGCCGCGATGACGCAATGCACGGACAGCATGCCGTCCATGACCGCCACGGCCTGGAGCCTGGCCTCCTCAATGTCGCAGCGTGTGGTCGGCGCGAGGGCTGCGTCCATGAGACGGTGGCATCCCACGGGGACGCAGGAGTCGACGTCGCGGTCTGGAGAGCCCAGAGACCCCCAACGGTGCCAGCGAAGGTGAACGCCGTCTCGGCCAAGAAGTGGTGGGCGGTTCTCGGGGGAGACAGCGCGGAGAGGAGGGAGGCCGCTGCGGCAGCGATGAGGATGAGGGCAGCGACGGAGAGCGCGTGGGCCTGGAGGTCGGATGCGGGGAATGCGTCGGCGAGGAGACCCGCAGCGCGCGCAAGGAGGAAGAGCGGGAGGGACAGGAAAAGCGGGCGGAGGAGTGGGAGGTGGCTGGCCGGGACGAAGGGGAGTGGGAGCGGAAGGAGGAGAGGAGGGAGGAGGAGGAACGGGAGGAGACGTGAGGTGGGGGCGACGGGGAGAAAGGGGAACGGGAGGGCGGCGAGGACGGGGAGGAGGCGAAGGAGCGGATGCCGGAGGAGACGGAGGCGGTTGTTGTTAGCATGCGCGGGGGATAGATGGGCGACGGCGTCGAGGAGGAGGTGGGAGAGGGAGGCGGCGATGAGGGCGAGCGCCAGGAGAAGGTGGCACGCGAGCAGCAGCGCCTCCTCCATCGGGGCGGAGCGCGGATTCCGAGGGGTGAGACCGTGAGAGACTGAGAGGGAGGAGACCGCGGTGGTCGATTGGACAGGAGGAGAAAGTGATGGGTGTGTCCGCCGACCAGCGAGGCGGTCCCGGGGAAGCCGTCAACTCTGCCCGCGTAAGGCGGAGGTGGAAACGGGGTTCACATTTCCGGCGACAATCTCTTCCGGAAACCCTGCCAATGGGAGGAAATGCTAGACTGCTATGACTGTATTTGTCTAAATACGGATATATTTGTATTTGTTTAGCGTATAGAAACATGTATAGATAAATGTGTGTTAAGTAATTTGAAACGGAGAGAGTAGTTCAGAATCCTGATATGGTCAGTCGTGTTTCAAAATAGGGTTCAAAATACTACGGAGTAGCAATTTTTCACTGGGATGGTACTATGATAGTAAGGCTGGACATACAGATCAAAACTCGGCGAGCTTAAAAAGCGGTCGGTTGTTTGACTTGTTTTCTTAATGAATAGAGTTGAGCGGCTATTTTTGCTCGTTAACGCTAACGAGTTAAATAATCAAGCTTGCGAGTTGACTGTATGCCTTCATGGCTGGCCTTGTAGTGTAGCCCATCAAACGACAAATAGCCCATTAGACGACCGAGGAGCGACCGAAAATTCTTCTCTACAATAAATGAAAGTTATGCAATCCCCCGATGGCTGCCCACGCGTTTCTTACTGAGCTGCTCACGAGCGCTCTTGAACATGTAACTAACCGAGTCAAACTTTATATTTATCTCGTTATACTTAACGATCACCAATCTTAACGAGTCGAGTCTTAACAATCAATCCAAGCAGCTCGTTAGTGCAGCCATATATGGTAGTATGGTACACTTTTCATCCGTTTAATTCAAGTGAATGAGGCATAAAAAAGATGGAAGGAATATTTGCTTTTGTGTACTCACTCTGTTTCGGTTTATAAAGATGGGAGGAATATTTGCTTTTGTGTATTCCCTCCGTTTCAGTTTATAACAAAGCATACCGTTGTATTCATACTTAAAATAAAATTTAGTGGTATAATGCTGCAGTGCTACATTCCTCCCCCCCCCCCCCCCCCTCTGTCCTCCCCCTAGTTCCTTTAGAGCGCCCGTGCCTTTCCCGGCTCCTCCCTCCCGCTTCGCCGGCGGCTCTGCGGCGAGCGTCGTTGGGAGGGAGGTCCCCCGTACATAGCAGTAGTAGTAGGGTGTGCCCTATGGTTAGGGTTTGGTCCTTTGTGTCGATTGGCGCTATGTCATCTCCTCTGTCTAGGTGCCTAGCTGGGTTGCCACCGAGCAGCGCCTTCCATAGTAGTTGGTGCGGTGGGCGAGCAGATCTACATCCTAGTTGAAAAAACCGGACCGGACCGCCGGTTCGACCGGAAAAAACCAGAACCGCCGCCTCTGCCGGTCCGTTAAGCGCACAGGACCGGACAAGGAAGCGAACCGGAGATTTGACGGTCGAACCGGCGGTTTCGGCGATTTTTTCGGTTTTCGTCCGAACAGGGGACTGGTCCAACCGATGTCAGGACCGGACTGCTCTAGTTTGGAATAAAATAAATGTGTGGTGGGGGAGATTTGAACCCAGGTCGCGCGCTACAGCCGCGTCCTTCCCTCCGCAACAAGCTAACCACCTGGACTGCTCTAGTTTGTTGTATACTGCATGGAAGATATGCTTTTTGAACCTTATTTTCCGCATTAAACTAATAAAATTAATATTATTTCTTAATTGCCGGTTCAGCAATTGAACCGGGTGAACCAGCGGTTGAACCAGTGAACGCTGAACCGACAGCTCGTCCGGTTCGATTACCGGTCCGGTTTTTAAAACTATGATCTACATGTGCGTGATTGAATAAGCTCGAAGGGGCATGTACTGAGAATATCTGGTGTCTTTCTTTCTTCTTCTTGTCTGGCATGGAGCTACAGGAGAACTGGAGAAGATGGAGGAAGATTGCTGAATCAACCTCCAATGATAGGTGCTCGGCGGGATACGGGTGTGCGCAGCTGGGCGTGCACCTTGGTAGCTGCAGAGTCGGCATGTGGAGTTCCTCAATGACGGCTATGCTTGGTTGCCGTTATCCATGGCCAAGGGGGCCCTCTGTGTTAGGCTGCTTCTATTGCCGGTGCTGGAGGATCTTGGAATTCAGTCTGGGATGCCATGTTGATGTCGCCGCAAGTGGTGTTGTACCCGATGCTGTTGCCTCGACTTCAAGATCGATCATGTTGCTGCTAGTTTTCCCAGGGTCATGTTTGCATATGTGAAGGACTGTTCTGTCATTTTCTTTTTTTAGGTCCTTCCTGTAATTTTGTACCACCGCTTTGACTAATGCAGTGTGCAGGCCCTTCAGGGTCTGTCCCGTTCTATAAAATGTGGTATAATGTTTTTTCCATATAACACAATATTTAGTTATTTAAACCATGGTCAAAATTTGACCCGAAATTTTAGGGTGGCCTTGTAAACCCAAACAGCGGGAGTAGGGTAAAAAACAAATGAAGTTTACAGTACACTCAAACCTCCTTTTACAGTGCTATGCACAAAGGACAAGGCACGTGATATAATTTGTATAATAACGACTCAGTCTTATCTTGCCACCTTCAGATGAACCTTGAGCATGAGAGTGAGAAATCTCCAAGAATACTAAGCACACTAGAATCCTTGCATTCTCCTTGCTCCACATGCCCTTCAATAGAGTATTGACACCACATCAGGTGGACCCCACTCACCCCTCACTTTATAGCCACAACTCTCCAAATATTAAACTTAAGTGTGAAACATCCCATGATGGACCCCACTCATCTCTCATTTTATAGTTCAGAACTCTCAAATATTAAAACTGAGTTTAAAAAAATTGTTGGATATATACACACGTTTTGTATGTATGTGCCAAACTTCCGGTGAAAAAATGATATTCCCAGCTACGCAAAAAAGATAATGTGTTTGTGAAATAGAAAAATAGCTCCATTTCCCTCTCAAAATTTCTCTTTTGTGTATCCCAAAATACAAAATATATTGTTTACAAAACTTTAGAGTACATACATTACGTACACGTACTTGTATTCTTTATTTCAAAAATATTAAAACCTAGACATGTAGTTTTGATTTAAAAAGGAGATATAGTGAGTTCGGAACTATTGGCACTTTCCGACAAGTCTTATCCTTTCTATGCCGCCAGCACCCACCATAGCGTTGCGCAACCTGTGCCACGCGATACCGTTTCTCGCCCTCCGCTTTCTCGAGCCGTATTCTACCAAAACAGCTATTCCAGCGCAAATTTTGTCCGTCTCTCCGCACACATCTGGATATTAAGCCCCCGGGACTATAGGGCACCTACGTCCTGGATTTAACTCGATGCAATTGATTTAAATATGGCAGGACATAATTACGCCAACTATTACTGATTTTAGGATAAGTTATGTCAGAAAAGTCTACTTGATTTCAGAACCTCGATGGCTAATAAAATCTTGGCTAATCTATCTCTCGATGTGCAATCTTCATCATATCGTTATTCTCTAAAAATTGTAAGAAATTTGTTCAATTTATTTTTTGTTAAAATCTTCATACAACCATGTACACAATTTAACTTCCATGACATTTCATAATTGTGTTCGTATCCTGATCGTCTAACTGAGTATCTGCAGAATTTAAGTTTTTTTATGTGGGGTCATGTTCTCTCTGTTGAGTGGTGTACTGCTAAACTTGTTACGACTGACATAAGTGTTTTCTTCTCTACTTCTCTGTTTATATGAGAATGACTGAGTGATTGTGTTGCAAAAGAGTGAGCCAGTGTTAATACTTTCTCCATTATTGCTACTATTTTCTAGGAATGTTTCACTGAAAAAATTGTTTATTTATCTATCATCAGTTGTATTAGAACTGACGCGACAACGCGCGTCTTTTCCTTCTAGTGTTGATCTATTATTAGAAAGATTGACGACACAGCTAGGTTGGGCTAAATACTCTATTATTAGAAACTTGGATGAATGCCAATTCAAGTTTATCAGGTTTGACTTTCAAGTTTCACTATTGAATTGTGCAAGGAAAATTATTGATCCCATATCGGTCATGGTGTATGCTGGGAATATACCTGAATGTCCTAAACGGAGCAAATTGTTCGGACACGGAAAAGGTCGAGATTTTTTTTTCTTGAAAAAAGTTGTATATGTACGGTGAGGCTTATGAAAGGACAATGATGTCGCCTAGGGGGGGGGGGTGAATAGGCGATTAAAACGTTTCCGGTTTAGCCTTGATAATTGCGGAATAAAGCTAGGTGTTTAAATTAACAAGCCAGCAACCAAAATAAACTAGGCTCACCTATGTGCACCAACAACTTATGTTAAGCAAGACAAGTAACAAGGTGATAGCAATATAGAATACTCCAAGCACGAAGGATATCACAATGTAAAGTGCATAAGTAAAAGCTCGGGTATAGAAATAACCGAGGCACGCGGAGACGAGGATGTATTCCCGAGTTCCTCCCTTTTAGGGGAGTACGTCTCGTTGGAGAGGTGTGAACCAACACAATGGTTCAACAACCACAAAGGTTTCACCTTCTTCTCCGATGAACCGCACCACAAAGGTTTGGTTCACCTTCCACTATCGGAATCCTTCGAGGCGGAAATCCGGAGCCTTTCAACAATGATCTGGGGCACAACCCACAACGGGATTGGGGGCTTCCGAACAGCTACAAGTGACCACACAAGGGTCTCAACCACCACACGGGCGTCTAGGGTCCAAAGACCCAAGAGTAACAAGTTCACAAGCTTTCAACTTCCACGAATCCTCGTGTAGAGCACACCGATGCACCAAATGCAAAAGGCAAGAGCACAAGTGCTCAAATCCTTCACTCTCAAATTCCAACAAAGCAACAAATGTTTATGGAGGAATAAGAGAGGAAGAACAAAGAGAAGATGCACCAAGAACTTCAAGATCAAGATCTACTAGGTTCCTCTCACTTAGATGAGAGATGGAATGGATGAATATGTAGATCTAGATCTCCTCTCAATTTCCCTCAAAGATATGAAAGAATCATGGGAGGGAATGAGACGAAGGCAAGCTTTTTCCAAAGGTCAACAATGGAGGAGAGAGGGAGAAAAACTTGCTCAAGAGATGTGAGAAACAATGGGGAAGAAAACCTTTAAAAAGCTCACTGAAAAAATATGGCCGTTGGGGCTGTTTTTGGGCTGAGGCAGGGAGCGAGTTGGGCTGAGCGAGCCGGCCTGCGGCCCGGCCTGGGCCGGCCAGGGAGCTGGCCTGCTCCCCGAGCCGCCCGGCCTGGAGCCCGGCCTGGGCCGGCCTGCTACCCGATCCACCCGGCCAGGAGCTCGGCCTGGGCCGGCCTGGGAGCCGGCCTGCGCAGAAAAAACATTCTAAAATCCATATCTTTTTCATTAAAACTCCAAATGAGATGAAACCAACTTTGTTGGAAAGATAACGACGAGAGCTATCACACATGGGAGGTGTCGACCTTATCTCGAGGAGGACCGGTAATATTTCCAACACCGAGAACGCAACAAGTTTTCCATCCGGACTCCGTTTTCAATGATCTTGGGCTTGCTCCGAAGATAATCACAATCACTACAGGATCATGCATATACACATCATAGTCCATCATGTGAGGAGGATAACACAAGAGGAGAGTTTGACCTCTCTACAAGAGAAGAACCGGTAAAACCTCCAACATCAAAAACACCACTAAATATCCAAATGAAATCCTTTTTTGATGAACTAGAGCTTGGTATGGAGATGAACACAAGCTCTAAATTCTCACATGGATAAAAGCCAAATAAGAACCAAGAAAGATGATATGCCAAAAATGCAAAGGTTTGAGCTCTCCATAAAGATGCGATCAAGTTACTCACTTGAGAGCCCCTCTTGATAGTACGTCGTCTATCCTATAACCCGGTCTCCAAACTAACAACATGAGACCAGTAAAAGAGAAACCCTATCAAGATCATACCTTTGCCTTGCGCATTCCACTTGAGCTAGATGATGACGATCTTGATCTCTTCAAGTGGACCACATTTCTTGATTGCGCTTGCTAGCACATGCTTGATGAAGACTTCTCCAAATACTCCCCCATACACCATTATGGGAGAGCCTCGCTTAGCTCCGACTTCATGAAGATGATGTCTTGAATCGTTCAAGACATACTTGCAATATGCTCAACTCTACACATGACCATTCTTCATATAAACCCTTGAATAGAGCATTGATCATCATGTAATCTTCTAGAGTCCAACACATGAACTCCAATCTTCTTCATGTACAAGATCTATAAAGATATCTCAATGCAAACATTAGTCCATAAGGATTGTCATTAATTACCAAAACCACGCATGGGGCAACACATGTACTTTCAACGTATCTTAATTTATCGATACAAGAATGGATTCAAGTGCCCTTTCTTTCTTTTTTTTCTTTTTTTGGTTTGGTGATTTGTTCTCTCCTCCATATGAAATGATGTCAAACGCTCTATCGACTTATGAAGAATGGTTCAATGCTAAGAGCATCTAGTCCTTCTCCAAAACTTAACTCCCTATACCACCTCGCTAAACTTCAGTAAAAGGGTTTGTGAAATATATTAATACCAAGCTGATATAAAGTACACATGACCTCTCTAACAACACAATATCAACAAGCTCGTCAAAACATCGAGTATACACACACAACAACAAGACAAGCAGCAGCACTAACCACTGGTCATTGCCCAATGAAGTAAGAAAGATTCTACAAAAACAACGCCTACATAAAGGGTACGATGTGCAAGCGCCACAAGCGCCAGATCCACCCACTTGGTTGTCTCCTTGGAGGCGACTCGAGGACCCTAATAAACCCTAGCGCTTCCACCCCTCCCATCCCCTTCCTCCGCCTCGCCGCCGCAGAGACAGTCGGCATGTAAGCCCGCGTGGCCACCAAGGAAAGTGGTGGCCAGGATGTCGCTGCTCCATTCCTCGAGGTGGGGCTCTCTGAATGTGAGACTGTGGCTTGTGCGGAGCTCTGAATCTGAGACTCCGGCACAAAAAAATTGACCGCAACATCTTTGGCGTCTTCTCCCGGTAGCTTATGCCTCGTCATTGTGGTTGGTGCTGTTGAGTATTTAAGCAATTATTCGATTAAATTAATCCAAGAAAAATCATGAACATGACGTGAGCAGTGCTAATGACATACTGAAACTTGATGATAAAACCATGTACTATACAGATAGTAGAAACATCTACACAAATCACTAGTACGGCAAACAAGGAAATAATCAAGAGAGGGATAAGCATGTTATACCCTCCAGTAGGCCAGTTGACCGCAGCAGCGGAGGCGGTGGCCTCGTCGGCGATCCTCTTGTTAGCAGCAGCCTTCTCGATGTCGGCGTCGGTGGCCATGGCGATGACGAAGGCGGTGCGGACGTAGTTGATGCAGATGTAGTTGAAGCAGACGAACGGAGGCGAGCAGTCGCGTAGGAGACGCTCCCCAAAAACCTAATCACCCCTCTCCCGTACAGGATGTGGAGAGGCAGGGTTTCGGAGGCCTGCTCTCCTAGCAACCATGTACGCGGTCGACGGGATGGGATCAACGACGGTAGCAGCAGTGTGAGAGGAATGATAGTGGCGGCGTGAAGCAGATGTGATCTGTTCAGTATCTCTTCTGGAGAGGAGCGACTCTCTCTCATATAGGCACACAGGCGGAGGCGAAAGGTCCAACCGAAACGCATATAATAAATCACAATGAATTCTGGTAACGTACGTATTAAGAGCACTTAAGACAAAACGTTTCAGCTTGTATTCATTTTCCATTAAGGTAAAACGTTTCAGTTGACCGCTCATATTCCATTCCTGCGTGACAAAAAGAATACATCGGCTCGGCGAGATTCCCGCAACCCACGGTGCGCGCGCGTCGTGACGAGGCGAGGTGAGGCGGGCGGCGGAGGAGGAGGAGCGTGCGTGTGGAACGCCTCCCTTCACTTCACAACCAACTCATACCTGTGCGAGAAGAGATCACCTTATAAGTTGGTGTACATCTCTCCCAACTAGCCATGTGGGACTAAACTCCACCACTTGCCATGACAGCATGGGCCTTTAGGGATTTTTTCTGGAATTGATAGATGGGCCTAAAGCCCACCCAATATTTCAACAATCCCCCACCAGATCCCAAATACCCATGATGTTGTCCTCTGTTCCAAACACTGTTTTGATATACCAGTATTTTCAGTGGAGACTCGTTAAGGTTGAACATCCACCTAGAGTGCTGGGTTGCGCAACGGAAACTTAAAATTTTCGCTTACCATATTACGCAATAGCCCAAGATCTATACTATGAAGATATGCATCACCCCATAATGCTAAATCTAGAAAACTTACTACAGCCGTTGCGAAAGATCTTGTTGTAGTCGAAGTAGATGTCGGTGAAGCCTGATGAAGAATCTCACGTCCAGGCCGGGAGGTGAGATTGCTTTCGATTCTTGTCGTCGAGGGACTACTCGCGCAGCCCCGCTCTAGCAGTATCCACACGTACACCGCGCCAATCCGTCAGCGTTTCGCCGTCCAAAGCTACTTGCAACCAACGAAGAGAGACTGCCTTGCGGCGTAGTTTAGGTGGTTGATCTAATCAAACTTGATTAGAGCAATATGAGATTAGAGAGATCTAATTCTCAACACATGAGATCTACTAGAGAGGGATATTAGAACAATGTCTAATTAGAGCGCCGTCTAATTAGAACATCTTCTAATTGCACAATATCAAGAGAGAGGAACTTGTGCATTGCAATTGTTATCTTCAACCCATGGGGTTGGTGGTGTTTATATAGGTGGCCAAAGGGGAGGGGTGCTTGGGCTAGGGGAAAGTCCCCTTGCCCAATTCGGTTTGGGAGGGGGAGTTGGAGTCCAACTCCAACTCACCTCTCCCCCTTCCTTGTGCACCGACCGGCCCGGGTGGGGCCCGGTCCGATCCGGCCCCGGGTGGGACCCGCGTGGCCGCCTGGCCCGCTCGGCCGCCCGCATCCTGGCCCGCCTGCGTCCTGCCGCCTGCGCCTAGGGGGAGTGCGGCTGCCATGTGGGCCCTAGGGCCCATGTGGCAGCCACCTATTATTGGCCTTAATATTTTTCCAATAATTATTTATCAATTAAATAAATTAATATTTAATTAAATAATATTTTGTCTAATTAATTCTTATTTGAATATTTCCTTTTACAGAATATTCCCCGAATTAATTACCTATCATATAAAACACTTTTACATGATCCGGGACACCCAGTGTCCGCAGACAAAATACTCTGGACGAATATTTCCATCTATATAAAACACCCTCGGAATAAATCCGACAATAATAGAAACACTTCCTATTATCCCGAGACATAGAATGTCTGCCTTCTCTTTCTCTATTCATTCACTGGAACAAGTTCCGGTGACATCGGAGCTACTCCGACAATATCTCATAACCACTAATAATACATATTTATTCTCTCAATAAAAGATTGACTCACAGCATAAGTGTGTGACCCGAAAGGTTCGTTAACACATAGACATGTCCGGGAGCTTACCAGACAATAATCAGCATTGGGACCTAGACGTCTGGACTGACTCATATGCATTACCGAGTGAACGACAGAACCTCTTTATGTTTCTCATTACGCTAATCCCCTTACGTACACGATACCAATGATATCTAGAGTGTGAGACAATGTGCTCTAGTGTGATCAAAACCCTTTGATCATAACACATATAAAACTCGTACCAATATCATTCTCTTTTCTCATTCCGTATTATCAATGTCCTGTGATAAATCACACTGTGTCTGGCCAGACGATTGGGGTGACATGATTATACTTGAGATGGCCTAGAGGATGTATCTCTCCATCGCTTGGAGGAGTAAGTACCCTTCTTGAACAATCTCCGTTTCATTACTTGTTCTAGTTCAAACCCAATAGCCATCGTTATGGTCCCCAGTTACGGCCGGACGTTAGATGACAATCAAAGCGTGAGTGTCGAACAAGCGGTCACTAGATGTTCTCAAGGTATAGGAACTAACTAATGAAAACTCTGTATGATCTTTGCTATTCTTCATCTTGACGATTTGTCTTATAGCAAGATCATAGGGTGGGTCGGTTCAATACTATTATCATTCCGATAATAAACTCCTATAGTTATATGACTTATACAAAGTCATGATCAGGAAAACACGATCATCTGATAACAAGATAGGCTAGTCTTAGAGACAAGACTAGGAACGCTTTTCCTTGTTCATATCTCTACACGTGCATCGGAGGTTTTCCTCTTGAATACTTTGTATTCGCTATTCAAGTACCCAATGCAGCTGTAGCATAAAGATATAAACTATTAATAATAAACTTGGAGATAAAATAATACTAAATATTATTGTCTCTAGGGCATATCTCCAACAGTCTCCCACTTGCACTAGAGTCAATAATGATTCTAGTTAGTACGATGTCATAACACCAAATGGAACTTAGGTGCTACTCATACTTTTGCATGTGGTCCGAGCCTGTGCCTCACATTTTGATCCAATCAAAATACTTAAACTTGTTTAACTCTTCTACATGTCAAACTTGACCATGCAAAGTCGGATTTATTAGGAATTGGATTTCGGCCTATCGGTTCCGTAGTAGCATTAATAATATCAAGCATCTCCGAATGATATTATCATACCGTCTATTGAAACCTTACCAAGTCAATGACTTTTATCCAATAACTTGCTTATCATGACGTCTCACATCAATGATGCAACTATCCTTTTATATGTTGTAGAATCACTCATAATATACTTAATGTTTGATAAAATCAAAACATACAGTATTTATCAATTGAAAAGCACTCTCTGAATTTAAATCAATTAAGATTCGATTTCATAATTCCACCACAAATACATATACGAGAAACTTCTCAACATGTTATTTGAAGCTTTACAAAATCTCCTAAGTCAACAACTTTTGTAATATCACTATCAGGCTTTCATCACAATACAAAAACCTTCAGGATCAATTACACTTTTAATTAACTGCCTTTATGAGAAAACTATTACCAAGTATTTCTCTTAATGCCGGTGACTAAATATGATTTAGCACATTGGAAACTTTTCGTCTTTATGTGCTCCCACAGCAATGAACAAGAGAAACCATATAAAATATGATTTGATCTTATTCCTATCTATTTGCTCATCATTAACTACGAAGGTCAATGTATCTTGCAAAAGTGCTTGCTGTATGTTTTGAACAAATTTCTTTGCCTCAAAACACAATTCGAATTACCTTCAGAATTGTTCTAAGCACATTCATACTCATGTTTATTAAATTTCCAATCCATCTCATAGACAAAATTCAATAAGACAATTTCTGACCTTTTATTTAAAACTCCTTTTAAAAACTTTATTTCACAAGATATACATTTTTGAATTCGGCCTAGCCTTAATTGAACAAATATAATATCAGCTCCACTGACTTTTAAGTCCCTTCGATTTATATAATGAAAAGAATAAATTCTTACTCATTATTACGACTGACTTCAAACACTCATAACATAATTATCTAGATTACCTAGTAATACAAAACAATTATTCTTACCAATAACTTTTGCTACTTAGATCCTTTCTTTATGAAATATTCATGCCCAGTGATTTCACATCACATCCAAACTACTCTCAAGATAAAATCTTGGAGCTACATGAAAATTTCCCTTTCTGGATCTCTTTTGACTTTTCAGTCAATTACGAGTATTCACCTTTTGTTTGTACCGTTTTGCATTTTGATCATGTTTTTAGACATTTGATAATTATATCACCCAGTGATAACATCATCATTCTTCACAGGATCATCCTTTTATAATACCTAGTTCGAATTATGTATTACATACATGAATTCCCGGATAAAGTAATGATATGGAAACATTTGCATGTTAACCCTTCATTCTAACTTTACTCCGAAGACTCCTAGTCTTAACTTATTATTTTATTTCCACTACAAACTTTATGAGAAGACACTTTTCTCCAATTCCAAAGTCAACAAGCACTTGGATTTTTTGTGAAAATAACTGCCAACACAAAGTTGGACTTCAATGCAAAATTGATGTCTAATTCGAATCACAACTTTGATTCAAGAATTGACTTCATCAAAATAACTCTAAGTTAAACTTGACGCAAGTTCTAAATACAAACAAATTATTCTATTTACTTTTAGTGGGTAATTTGGAGTATTTACATCTCACACAACAAGACACACATATTTATTATAACAATCTTATAAATCTTTGTCTCACAAAAGATTTCATTATCATGACAATTTCGAATTACCAAAATTAATCATGAGTAATGTGACAAAGAAAACTTTCTTTTGTCAATCATGTTATAATACATTTTATTAAGCCTTCTTTAACTTTATCAAATTTCTTTGATCTCTTATTTTGATTCACACATACTCCCACTTAATTTTATGAAACATTGCAACTTCAATAATTTCATCAACTCTATTTCATTAATATGCAACTTCATATTAAATCTTCAATAGAATTTAATTAATGGGTAGTCTCCACACCTTTATGTAATTTTCGAAATTTACTAGTGCCTAGCACTATGCCAATTTCGAATTTTACCAAATACCTAGTATTTGTGGATTTCGATTTTTATCAAGTGCCCAACACTCCATAAATTTCGAATTGCTCAAGTGCCTAGCACTTTTGTGGATTTTTAGTTTTATCCATTTAATCTTGGAATAACTTTAAGAGTCTCAAAAGAGAACCAACAAAAAGCTTCTTCCAAAATTAAAGACTAAACCAAAAACAAACATCATTCAAAACTTTAAATGATATTTCGAATCAAAACATTTAAGACTTAACAAAACTAAATTAAAGACATATTACAATAAAGAAGATCATCATAAACCGATTTCACAAAATGTGAACTCCCACACATACTTTAATATCCGAACATAACTTTGTTCGAGAATCTCAAAATATTCATTACAAAATGATCGAACTAAAAATAACTCTTATTTAAAGTCTAGTGTAGATCTCCTTCATTGACTTGGACTTGTAGATGAAGTAGTAGTCACGGTGTCTTGAGCACCTTTCTTCTTCCACTTCCTCCACTTCTTTCCAACCTTCTTGACTCTTTTCCTTTTCATACTGCAATCATGCAACATGAAAAATTTCAGTATTTAATACCAAAATATATTCAAGTCAAGAATATGTCAATAACACTGGTATAACTCTTATACCTTTTGTGGACTCGCCACTTGTCTTGTAGGAAAGATGCCGTCATCAAATGATGCACGTAAACATCCAACTCAGCCGATAAGAGCATCTCGAAGACTTCCTTGACTGTCTTCTCCACTTCCGTCAATTCATAACAAGCCACAAAAGCATAGTAGTATGATGGTAGTGATCTCAGAAGTGTGTCAATAGCTTGTTTTTCTGGAACTGGATGCCCAATATCCACAAGCTTTCTAAGTATCTTGCAGAACTTAGCCTTGTGCTCCCTCATCGAGCCTCCGCTCGAGAGTTTGCACGATGTAAGTTCCCCATAGAATTTGTATCTAGCATGACATAACTGGAAACAGAACCGAGCCTTTAAAGCTTCCATAAGACGGAAAGGGCGAAGGTATGGATAACAATCGCTAAGCTCGGGACTCATCCTGTCAAGCTACACCAAACTCACGTGATACTCATCTTCCTCCATAGGAGCATAGTCTCTTCTTGCTCTGGAACAGGAGTGTCCAGCGAATGCTCTATCTTGCGACTCCTGAGAATTTCTCTCAGCTCGTGAACCCATTCAGCGAAGGTCACGCTTTCCGCAGTCAATTTATCAAACAACATCGACTCATTCAGATTGTCACCTTCAAAGTGATCCATCTTCTACAACATAAACAAGTTTATTTAGACTCATAGTTTATTACTAATGTTTTGCAGTACGTAACTCAAAATTAATTGAATTCAAGATATGCTCCCACTAAGCCCAATAATCCTCATGATTGGCGCTAAGTGATTCAGGACCGGGAATCCGACGAGCCACCCATGGATACACAGCCATGGCACGTGGACTACCGGTAAGCACTATGCTAATTGTAGTAGCTACAACTCATGTCCGTCTTTCGACGTGCGTGTTCAGAACTCATAGCTCACTATGCCTGGACTTCAAGACAACCAACCGTTAAACGCTGCATGAACGGTTCACACCCGCCTCCCACACCCTTGGCCCGCTCGACTATGGATACACGACGCCGGGGGACAAGCGCATGGTTTAACGGTGCCACAGTTGGAAGAACACGATCTCCTTGATATTTTCTTGAGGATTCACCCTAATAAACATCTAATGCGCAATCAAGGTGCAACCAACAAAGGATAAACATCACAGGCAATTAAAATAATTCATGTGATTTGGTATAGCCTTTGTTTCCTCCGGGAAGCCTTGACGTATCTCCACGATGAACCACCATCTTCGTTATTCCGGTCACTACAAAATTCCCAAGGAAAAATTGTCGTGGCCGAAATCCGCCAAGTCCTCGTCGCCAGCCTTACCGCGGGCGCCTCCTCCCGAACCGCGACGAACTCCTTCTTCGCTTGATTGCCGATGATGAACTCGAACAATCACTTGGCATTGGCCATCATGTTAAAACACCGTAACAAAATAGCTAAACCAAAACACATGCACACAATCCTGCAAAACCAAGTTAGACGTCCTCTAACGTTTGTTTGCAAGTTTTAGCGTGGCTCTGTAGGTTCTACGGAATTACTGTCACTACCTACGCAATTGAGACACGGTTATAGCCATTGCTAGATTAACTTTGCGGGGTGATTGACATCCCAACATTACGAAAACGTTGCGGGTCCCAATCCAAACGATCACCATGCGCGTGACCCCCGTGAGGCGTCCAACCCTCATGCCCTGTCCGTTATACAACAACGTCCACAACTATAGGTATAGACCCGAAGCTACTGAAGCACTTCGTTGGAGCCACCTATTATTGGCCTTAATATTTTTCAATAATTATTTATCAATTAAATAAATTAATATTTAATTAAATAATATTTTGTCTAATTAATTCTTATTTGAATATTTCCTTTTACAGAATATTTCCTGAATTAATTACCTATCATATAAAACACTTTTACATGATCCAGGACACCCAGTGTCCGCAGACAAAATACTCTGGACGAATATTTCCATCTATATAAAACACCATCGGAATAAATCTGACAATAATAGAAACACTTTCTATTATCCCGAGACATAGAATGTCTGCCTTCTCTTTCTCTATTCATTGACTGGAACAAGTTCCGGTGACATCGGAGCTACTCCGACAGTATCTCATAACCACTAATACTACATCTTTATTCTCTCAATAAAAGATTGACTCACAGCTTAAGTGTGTGACCCGAAAGGTTCGTTAACACATAAACATGTCCGGGAGCTTACCAGACAATAACTAGCATTGGGACCTAGACGTCTGGCTCCTATGCATTACCGAGTGAACGACAAACTCTTTATGTTTCTCATTACGCTAATCCCCTTACGTACACGATACCAATGATATCTAGAGTGTGAGACAATGTGCTTTAGTGTGATCAAAACCCTTTGATCATAACACATATAAAACTCGTACCAATATCATTCTCTTTTCTCATTCCGTATTATCAATGTCCTGTGATAAATCACACTGTGTCTGGCCAGACGATTGGGGTGACATGATTATACTTGAGATGGCCTAGAGGATGTATCTCTCCATCGCCTGGAGGAGTAAGTACCCTTCTTGAACAATCTCCGTTCCATTGCTTGTTCTAGTTTGATAGGAGAGAGGCTCCACTTTCTTTGAGTGAGGACAAACCAAATCATAATGGTAAGAAAAATGTGAGGGAGACAATCATGTATTACACCCAAAATATTGACAATACACATATACTTCAATAAAACTATCCTGCCCATGAGCCAATAAAATCCACATCCACATACAGAAGTAGGAGAGCCGGGAATGACCGACAAAGGAAAGTGACGAGGAAACCAAATAACCATGTCTCAAGCAATGTTAGCGACACTTGTGTGACACATCAGCTTTAGTTAGTCAAGGCCTGATCGGGGTCTCTCCCGTTTTCCTCTCTCGTTCTCTCTCCTCCCCGTTCGTTTGAGAGTCGCCGTGGCTTCCGACGTCGCTCTGCTTCGTTTCCGCCGGTGTGGCCGATCAGAGCGGAAGTAGAGATGGTGGCCGGGCTCCCCTGTACAAAGTAGGCTTAGGTTTCCTCGCCGCCGAGAAGGTCTAGGGTTAGGGTTTCGTGTTTGGTCCCGTGTGGCATATGGCGAGATGCCGATCCGCTCTCCTCTGCTAGTGCTCCTGCCAAGCGCTAGCTGGCTATGTCTGCCGCTCTCCGGCGAGCTTTCGAGGTGGAAGCTTGGTGGCGTGGCGGCGATGGCGGAGACCTCCTCAAATAATGGCAGATCTGGCCACTTCCTTGTCCTGAGGTGTGGTGATGCGGATTTCCCTCTGGACGGCCGTGGAGGCGAGGGGAGGGATTGGTGTCGTCACTTCTACTGCAGGTACGGAGGTGGTGTTGCGGGGTTCATCTCGCCGGAGTTCCCGAGCCGCTCCTGGCGCACGTCCTCTCAACGACCTCTTCAATAAGGTTCGTTTTTCGCGAACTCAGTGGTGGCGGTGCGGATTTGGGTTCCTCCCCTGCAGCTCGTCTCGGTGACGAGGGAAGGGGCGACTCCCGAATACGTGCTAGGTTGCTGCTGGCTTTGCACTAGGGAGCAGCAGTTCTTCTCCGGGGAGCTTCCTCACGGCGGCGTTTTCAACGTCGTTGTTCAACATGGTCGAATGGCGACCGCTCCCGCCTTCGACGTCGGCAACGGCTTCTTCCGGCCGACGTCATAAGGTCATCTTCAGCCTCAAGCTGCCATGTCGTTGCGGAGGCCCTTCAGCTGCGGTGCAATGCGCTCCCGCCTCCCCGTCCCAAGTGGTGTCCCCAGCGACGTCGAGGTTGGCTGCACCGAGCTCTGGAATCGTCGCACTGGAGAAGGAGCAGACCAATTGTGTTCCTCTTATTTTTCCTAGGGTCCTAGATGCAACTTGTAAGGGCTTGAGTGTAATTTTTATTTTCATGAAGCCTTATCTGCAATTTGTACCAGTGTTGACTAATGAAGCTCTCGGTCCTTCGGGACCGACCCCTGTTCAAAAAAGTTAGTAAAGGCCTCTTTTGGACACACATAAACTAGTTATACAAATATTAATTTTCAAAATCATGGATCTACTCGAGCGACGTTTGCAAGTTTTGAGGCCTAAGGTGCAGAACAGACGATATACAAGTGCCTTTGATGTTTTGGGACCTAACTTGCAATAAATTGAATCAGAAACGCAATCCTCACCTGAGATGTATTTTACAACTTCGACTACCCCATCTGTGGCCTGCCAGCTTGGACAGGTACGAGGCATGTATAACAATTGGCCAATTGGCCCTCACTTTTGTCGAGCACCATGGTGTATGGTTAATGGGTTAGCCAATAACACTATGTACCATTTGGTCAAGCAACGTCTTGGAGATCTTCTCCATAATCTCAACCTGAGCCTGTGACTCTGCTGACAAACAGTGTTTCAGGTTAGCAACTGTGCGCCCCATAGCCACTGCTAGCAAAATGAAACTGTTAGTGGATGCAGAAATGCACTTCACGACTTTCCGTTGAACATCCTGCAAAAATTCCCAAGGAAGTCAGATATGGAATGCCCATAAATGGAATAGTTGTTAAAAAATTGGGGAAGGAGAAAATCCACAGGTCTAAGATAGTACCAGTTTCTGTATCGGTATAATCCACCATGCTACACTTTTATAAGTTTTCTCAAAGAATGTTGTATATGATTGGCACGCCTTTGCCTGAAATGCCACTACAAGAAGGGACCATTCTCCATAGCCGATCAATCGAATAGCCGAGCCTGCTTTATCATTTTGTCGAGCATGAATAGATTGTTGAAGGTTTTAGCGGTGCTCAAAACCTTCAATTTAATGGAAGAATCTAGTACTTCACGAGGGCTGGCATTACTGCATAGCAATCTGCTAAGCAGTGAAAAAGCCAGTTCAGAAGTAATGTGTCGGCAGATTGACAAGAAGTTCAGCCTAGGAAAGAGCAAATTGTTAACAAGGTAAAAGATACATAGAAAGAGATTGCTCAAACTGGTAGAAGTTAAAAAAAAGATAAATTCAAGTCCTCCGACTTTATCATAGAGAAATTTCTGTCTTGTTACCTTTATGATAAAACCTCTATGAGGTCAGTCAATGTTGAATAGTGGCCCAGGAGGCCCAGGCCCATATGTGAGTGTGGTGACCTAGTTCAGTACGTGCTTGTCCCTGTGGAGACCTGAGCCGCCACACATGAGGTGAGCACTCCAAAATACTTCATGGTATCAGAGCTAGGGTTGCTGGGTCCTGGAGGCTGCCGGCGGTGAATCGGCGGCAGGAGGCGGAGCTCCGGGCGACCAAGAGCTTCAGTGCAGGCGGGGCAAGCTTGGGTGGAGGAGTTTCACCAAGCGGAGGTGTTGTTCGGCAACAGCAGCAGCGGGGCTGTGTGAGAGAAGGGGACTGCAGGAGCTTGGTCCTAGCGGCGGGGAAGACGTCCGTGTGCAGCCTGAGCAGTCGAGGGGGAGCAGCTACGTGGACTTGCTGGTGAAGGCGAACTGCATCAGGAGGCTATCATGGGGACTGAACTCACTTCTGCCCTGGAGAAATTGGCGCAGCTGCTGACTGCGAATGCCGAGGGGTCTTCAGCAAATGGTGCAGCAGGGGGCGCACTTGTTGCGTCCCAAGCAGATCAGGTTCTAAAGCTCGAGCTCATGCCCAATGATGTCAAGTTGAATGGGTGACAGCTACTTGAGCTGGTCAAGGCGGGCTTTGTTGATCTTGAAAACAAAGGGCCTGATGGGATATGTTCTTGGGACTGTTGGAGAACCGGCTGACAAGGAGAGCTCGGAGTGGAAGAAGTGGAGTGTCACTGAGTCCCTGATATTGGCATGGATGTTGAACTCCCTGATTCCACCTATTGCAGCGTCCGTCGAGTCATTGCCATGTGCTTCTGATGTGTGGACCTTGCTGTCCAAGAGGTACTCTGGTAAGGGAAATCTGATGCTTATGTCTCAAATTGAAGACAAGATTCATGTTGTTCGTCAAAGTGACAGAAGTGTGATGGTGTATGTGAATGAACTGCAACATTTTTGGGCAGAACTGGATCAGTGTGATCCCCTTGAGCTTCCACATGCAGAGTCCATGGAGATTGCAGGACTTGGGTTGAGCGCAGACGTGTGATGCAGTTCCTAAAGGGTCTAAATCAAGATTTTGAGAACAGGCGTGCTGCTCTGCTCCATCAAACTACTCTCGTGTCTCTAGGTGAGGCCACTGCTGCGATATCTCAAGAAGAGGTACGCCTGCAGTCTAGAGGAGGAGCTGGGAACGAATCAGCCTATAGAGTAGCTGATCAGCGTGGTTCTAGGGAATGTTTCAATTGTGGTATCAGCCGTTTCTGCACTGAACCACCTCGAAGAGGCAGAGGCAGAGGGTATAATGGTGGCAGTAACAACAGAGGTGGTAGGAATGGGCGTGGTGGTTATTGGAATGCTCCTCCTTGGAGGGGCAAATGTTGCTGCCTCTGTTGAGGTGAAGCAGCCTACAGGAGAACAAGAGACTGCTACCAGTTATGCCAACTTTGTCGATACAAATGAAGGTAACATTGAACACGCATCAATAGCAGTCCATAAACAAAAATCCGAATGGGTGCTTGACTCTGGAGCATCACAACATGTTGCTGGAGATTTTACTGAGTTTACATCATATACCCACACACAAACCCGAAAACCATTTACACAGCAGATGGCACAGCCCAGCCCATCACAGGTGTTGGGACAGTCACCTGCACACCGAGTATAAAATTATCCTCTGTGTTGCATGTGCCAGCTTTTCCTGTCAACTTAGTGTCCTTGAGTGCTCTGGTTGATCAAATTGATTGTCGACTCATTGTTGACCGCTTTGTGTTCTTGATCCAGGAGAGATCGACGGGCAGGAGTTTTGGGACTGGAGCGAGGCGTAAGGGGCTGTGGTACATGGACCGCAGCATGACGGAGCAGGAGGGAATGCACATGCTTGCTGCAGTTGCTGAGAATAAGGAGACTAGAGCCCTCATTCACCACTGTAGGATGGGACATGTGTCTTTTGACAAAATGTATCAAGTATTTCCTGATGTAATGAGTGGTGTGGACAAGAGCAAGCTGAACTGTGATGCGTGTGAGTTTGCTAAACATACCAGAAACTCCGGGATAAGGAGCATATCTCCTTTTGTGTTAATCCATTCTGATGTATGGACATGTCCAGTGTTATCTATCAGTGGTATGAAGTACTTTGTTACGTTCATTGACTGCCATTCTCGCATGACTTGGGTCTATCTTCTGAAACATAAAGATGAAGTGTTTCAGTGTTTCAAAACCTTTTATGCCCTTGTTCAGACTCAGTTTAATGTGAAGATTCAAGCACTCAGATCAGACAATGGCACTGAGTACGTTAACAAGGCCCTTGGTGCTTTTATGTCTGAAAAGGGCATCCTGCATCAAACATCCTGTCCGGATACACCTCCTCAGAATGGGGTGGCGGAGAGGAAAAATCGTCACCTACTGGAGGTGGTCCGGGCACTGATGTTCACCATGAATGTGCCCAAGTTCCTTTGGAGTGAAGCTGTCATGATGGCCACTTTCTTGATCAACCGCACACCATCCCGGGTGACAGGTATGAAATCACGGCGTGAGTTGATTTTCGCAGAAAATAAATTTCCAGTTCCTCCCAAAGTGTTCGGCTGCACTTGTTTTGTTCGTGATCATAGGCCATCAGTAAACAAGTTGGATCCTCGAGCAGTCAAGTGCGTCTTTATTGGGTATTCTTCAGGGCAAAAGGGGTACAAATGCTGGAGTCCGTCCGAGAAGAGGACTTTTGTGAGCATGGATGTTACATTCCGTGAGTCGGAACCTTTCTATGGTGAGAAAACTGATCTAAGCGGCATGTTTGATAGCCTTGACCAATTTCACAACGATGAAGTTGGCCAAGAGGGGGAGAATAGTAGCACATTAACTTTTGTGGCTCCTGTGACAACACCAGCCTACACTGGTGGCGTGCCACCGGCTGAAACTAGTGGTGTGCAGGTTTGTGCACCGGCTCATATCAGTAACGTCTCTGGCAGTGTACCGAGGTGGACAACAGAGGAGGCGGAGCAACTTAAGGTGTATTCACGAAAGCGTGGCAATGGTGTTGCACATCAGGGGGAGCAACTTGATCAGCCACTAACGGAACAACAAGGTAGTGCTGATGTGATTTCCATCTCCTCCGATGGAAATCAGGCTGAAGGGCAAATTGATGGGGAAATTGCTTTGAGGAGAACTACTCGAGCAAACGCAGGGATACCACCAGAACGATATGGGTTCAATGCAAATGATATTGGAAACTATGTTTCCTATGAAGCATTATCACCAGCCTACAAAGCATTTGTTGCTTCTCTTCAGTCTGTGTCAGTTCCAACTGACTGGAAGAAGGCAAAAGAGGACTCGAAATGGCGTATGGCCATGGAGGAGTTGGAGGCTTTGTGTAAGAACAAGACATGGGTTCTGACACCTCTCCCAGTAGGAAAGAAGGCAGTCAGCTGCAAGTGGGTATACACTGTGAAGCAGAATGCAGAAGGAAAGATTGAAAGGTACAAAGCAAGGCTTGTGGCGAGGGGGTATAGTCAGACCTACGGCATTGACTATGATGAGACCTTTGCTCCAGTAGCAAAGATGAATACTGTGAGGATTCTTATCTCCTATGCAGCGAACTTTGGGTGGTCTTTGCATCAACTCGATGTGAAGAATGCTTTCCTGCATGGGGACTTGCAGGAAGAGGTCTACATGGAGATCCCACCTGGTTTCTCAACCTCTCAGACTACTGGCAAGGTATGCAGATTAAAGAAAGCCCTTTACGGATTGAAGCAGTCTCCAAGAGCTTGGTTTGACAAATTCAGACGTGTTGTATGTAGTATGGGTTATGGGCAGTGTAATGGTGATCACACACTGTTCTACAGACATGAAAAAGGGAAAATCACTATACTCGCTGTATATGTGGATGATATTATTATCACAGGGGATGACAAAGAAGAAATTGCAAGATTGAAGGGGTGTCTAGGCAAGGCATTTGAAGTCAAAGATCTAAGCCGACTCAAGTACTTCCTAGGTATAGAAGTGGCTAGGTCTGCCAAGGGGATTGCGCTATCTCAGAGGAAGTACACTCTAGACCTTCTAAGTAATGTAGGAATGCAAGGATGTCGGGCAGCCTCAACCCCAATTGATCAAAACCACAAAGTGACGGCTCAGTCAGGACAACCAGTCGAGAAAGAAAGATATCAAAGGTTAGTTGGGAGGTTGTTATACTTATGTCATACACGCCCTGACATTGCCTTTGCAGTAAGTGTAGTAAGCAGATACATGCATGAACCTAGGAGTGATCATCTTGAAGCAGTATATAGAATTTTGAGGTACTTGAAGGGAACTCCGGGAAGGGGGCTGCTATTTGAGAGTAACAAGCATCTCGTAATTGATGGGTATTGTGATGCAGATTGGGCAAGTTGCCTAGATGATCGTCGATCAACCTCGGGCTTTTGTGTCTTTGTTGGTGGGAACTTGGTCTCATGGAGAAGTAAGAAGCAGGCTGTTGTGTCCAGGTCTACTGCCGAGGCATAATATAGAGCTATGGCTCAAGGGCTAAGTGAGATGTTGTGGACAAGAAATTTGCTTGAAGAACTGAAGATATTGAAAACTAGTTGTGTGAATGTGTGGTGTGATAACAAGTCAGCAATCAGCATAGCCAACAATCCAGTTCAACATGATAGAGCCAAGCATGTGGAAATAGACAGATTCTTCATTAAAGAAAAGCTAGATACTGGAATCATCAAGATAGAGCATGTGAGTTCAGGACAACAGATTGCAGACTGTTTGACTAAAGGATTGGGACCTAAAGAGTGCAATCTGGCGTGTGATAAGATGGGAATGATAGATATCTATCACCCCTCCTGAGGGGGAGTGTTGAATAGTGGCCCATGAGGCCCAGGCCCATATGTGTGAGTGTGGTGACCTAGTTCAGTACGTGCTTGTCCCTGTGGAGACCTGAGCCGCCACACATGAGGTGAGCACTCCAAAATACTTCAGTCAACAATGGAATTTTCTATCCATACTATGAGCTATTATCAGCCAACCAAATCACAAAATGAGCATAATGGCTCCCTTCTATACAAAGAGAGGCTAGCTAATCATCATCACTTTACTAATGCATATAAAGAATACTAAGCTCCAACCCTAAGCTGCCTCCCTAGCTGCTAGTGTACCACCATGGAACTGCCCAAGGCACAGGTTGCACGCCCACATGCTAAAACCCACCACACTTACTACCTAACAGATCTTGCACGCAATATCATTACGGTGTGAATCAACAGGGTAACAATTTTGGAATATTAAGGCTTTTTACAATGGTCATGAGTCATAAGTATAATATAGCAAATTTCAAGTGTTCAATTTTTAAAAAAAAAACCAGTCCAGCAGGGGAAGGAGCCCCTGCGGAATTATATTAAGCTTAGAGGAGCTCTAGGCGCGCACACACCACGGAGCCGGGGGCTCGAACGCGGGTTGCGGGAGCACGCGCGGACGACTGCAGGGCAGCTACCAACTGGTCGACCGCGGGTCAATTTTAATTTATAATAAGCCTTGTCGGCAAATGGGCTTATAACTCGCTTAGAGCCTTAAGAGGAGTAGGGTCATTCTTGTTTTTATCTCTTGCATTTAGAAAAGTTAGTCAATTCCTCTTGGTTAAAAGAAGGATGACATTAATCACTGCCAATAAATGTATCTTTTGGACAGAAAGAAATTAGAAGTTGACTTATGAACTCCAACTCTGGATTAGGCAATCTCTAGATGAGCTTGTTCAGTACTACCATTCAATGGTTATGGGACATAGAAGTGCCATTAAGCATTCTTAATTCTAGTCCATTATGTAAGATCAAACGACAGTTTTGCTAATGAAAGCATACTAGCACTACTGTACTACATACATTAAGCATTCTTGATTCTAGTCAATTATGTAAATACAAACGATAAGGTTTGCTACTAAAGGCACCGTTGAACCTATCACGCCTGCAGTTGCACACGAGGGATTTCCATACTACTTCTCGTCGTCCACACAACAGGAGATTAGTTGTGTGGGGGGGGGGGAGCCTTATAGCGGAGGTCAGTCTTACACTCCACTAAACGACACTTCAATGTTTTTTAAAGCGCAGCCTACTTACGAAAGGCGTGAGAGAAGCTTGATCGTCGAAATGTGCCGAGCGGGACTTCCCAAGGTGGACTGCAAACTTCCCTTCCTCAATGCCAGAGTCGTTCGGGACTCCTTGGATCCGATAATAGAGATCCCCGATCATGTCTTCAACCTCTAGCCCCTCTCCTTGCTTTGCTTTCAGGTGGGTGTGTGCGTGTGTGTGGTGGGGGGGGGGGGGTGGATATTTACAGGCTTGGGGGTTTTGGATATCCTTGAGGTGGTAGGTAGGAGCAGTTGTGATCATTGTTGGTCCACTAGTCCATGGTGGACTAAGGATGAGGGAGTGGTGTATAAGCCACCTATCCTCCACCATGTTGGGTTTCTTTCACTTGGGCCTCCATCTTTGACTTGATCTTTTTCTCTTCTTTCTTCCTTGACTCGTTGACAATGGCTTGGTGCTTGGACTTTTGTTGACTTGAGCACTTGACTTTGACAATTTGGTAAGCTTAGCTATTCCTACAAGACTACTACATACCATTGTCCCTAGGACAAGCACACCAATACTTTTCACGTGGATCCTTTCTGGGGATTTTGTAACATACTCAAGGAACTAAATGGAGATATGTTGATATTTACCTTAATTTCCTTTCCAGTGAATGATAGAGAATTCCGATGTGTATCAGAAGCCATTGCTTCTGCCATGAGCCTAAACACTTTCTTCTTCATGTTCGTTTTCATGATGATCATTTTTCCAGATGGATATATCTGACTAATACCAAGATCTGCCGCCATCCGCCTTACATAAAGCTTTTTTAATAGTAACTGCATGAAAAGAAAGGGCATCAAATGAAAAAAATGTAACATGGTCAACACTTCGTATTGGTATGAAATATAAGCAACAGCGGACCTCCATATCACGGGGCTCCTTCCCATATCGTCGACGAAGATCTTCTGTGAATTGCATTAAGGTCCATATATCCTTTTCTGCAGCTTTCGCTGCTTCATTCAGCAATTCAACAGGATTTTCAAGATAACTTATGTATTCAGAGGAGAGATGTGGAGAAATGTTTATATCCAGCTGTGCAAAGAATAGAACAGTGTACACAAATTTCATGTGAAGTGAAAAAAATAATTGAATGAAATGATTCATGATTATGTAAAGCTATTTAACCCAAGAGATGAGAATTTTTAGGTTCACCTGAACATCTTTGTAAGGAACAGGGTTAAGACAAAATTGATCAACCTAAAAATTGAAGAAAAACTGTCAAAACTCCAGAATAATCACATCACAAATCCCACCATAAGGTAAATTTTCAGGACATTTGGCTCATGCAACGACTTCAACATTTTCTCCAATACGTTACCCGATGCACAAGGACAAAGAACGAAATTGCTTTACTGATGTCCTCCGATGAGTAACAGAAAGACGAAAAATAACATTGACATAGGCTCCATAAATGAAATTCTAATGCTACAGTTTCTGTGTTGGTTGTAAGAGTATCAACAAATTGTCAAATGCATTAATGAAAAGGTCCAATTTGCTCCCTTGAACTATTAACAAGGGGTATTTGACCCTGTGAACTATTTCCCATCTCACTTAAACCCCCAACACTTCTAACACTGGATCACTCTACCCATTATGATGGTTTTATATGGTAGTAGTGCCCACATGGTGGCCACTGCACCTTGTAGCACCAATGTGGTAGCCACCAGTTTCTTCCTACTCCCCACCTTCCTCCCTCTCTCAACCCACGCACTCTCAACACCATGGCGCATCTGGAGTTGCTACCATGTCTGATGAGGAAGCACGAAGCTCCATCAGGCCCACCGCCGACAGCCTCACTATCTACACGCTCGGGCCTAGCTATGTATTCATTTCTGAACGTGCTCATCTGCAGTGTGCCGATGGAGTGTGATGCTTGGATCAATGTGAACATGAGAACACGTCCTTGACATAGAAACAGCAGTAGCATATAACAGACTTTTCGAGGCAGGTATGGGAGTTGGGTTGGATGACAGGGTGATGCAGTTAACACATGCAAAACTAGGTTCAGTGGCAGCAAGCCACATGAGCGATAACACCTTCGAAAACCTCTGTGAGAGCTAAAGTTATGTGGTTTCAAAAGTTTAGGTGTTAAGTAAGGTACACAATGAATTAAGGGGTAAAGTGATCCTTCCAAATAGTTTGAGAGGATAAAGTGGACCTTTTCCATAATAAAATAATGTAAAATTTTGCTTAAAGCAAAATATATCTTACTTGAAGTGCAGGTACACCTTTGAGAACTTGCAGTTGCAAGTCTGGTCGGTGTTTCTGACTTTTATGGAGAAGCTCAACTATAAATTGTGGGTTTTCCTTTGCACCAGCACATTGCAATAATGAAGTTATTCATATCGCAAGTGTTCCATAGCAAGAAGGTTAAAATGCTTAAGGGCTAGAATGATACTCCCTCCATTCAATAATATAAAATGTTATTACAACCAATATAGGTCTATATTGGTTGTAATAACATCTTATATTATAGGACGGAGGGAGTATAAGATAAGTAGTAACATGATGATTAGATGTGAGATGGCAAACGAACAGGCTCTGTTGCACACCTAAAAGTAAAGAAATTAACAGAAGAGACATTAGTGAATGATATGAGATGGCAGATTAGAATGATATAAGTAGTAACATTGATGATTAGATGTGAAATAGCAGACGAATAGGCTCTGTCGAACAACTAAACAAGAATTAAAATTCGAACAGAAGAGACAATATTAGTGAACGTGAGTTCACATGACAATACCTTTGACAAGCTATCGAAAAGCATATCGAAGAACAGATCGATGCCGACGTTTGCAACATCTCCCGATTGCTGCTCGCCGAACATGCTTCCGAATCCCCTAATACCCATATCTTTCTCTGCAACATGGAAACCTTGACCAAGATCCGAATGCTCTTCAATAGCTCCAAGTCTATCCTGCAGATGGAAACATTAAGTTGCAAATGAAGATATGAAAAGATCTACCAGATTCCAGAGAAAAGCACATAATTTTGGAAGAGCTTTAGCTATATTTTGGGTATACGGAAGGTGGAGCCCATTGTCCATCCTAAATAGGACACTGTCATTCAAGGGTCCAAGTAAGATGGTCTACTGCAGCGCTACCTTCCAAAAAGGAAGGTTTTGGATACTTACATTTTTACGTGGGACCCCTCGTTCAAGAAGCATAATGGATGTGTAAGAGTTTTCTTGGCCCAAGACCCCAGAATGCGCAGCAAGAATTATAGCATTCGGTGCAGTTCAGGTTGAATTGTAGACGGATGGTGACGCCCAAGAACTCTGTGCCATAGAGCTAGTTCTATTTTCCCCTTCCTTCTTTTTTCTTTCTTTAATTAAGATAGGCTAGGCTACTGCAATTTGATTTGCTGTCATTTTGTTTTGTTTGGGTTTTGATTACGGTTATATTGGTAAGTTGCAAGTCTGAACACATTTTTGGCGTTTTTATAATACAAGATGACGTTTGACAAAAAAGAAGTGGAAGAATCGGTGCATGTTATTAAACTAGGGACATGCAGACCTCAACGAAGTACATAGGCAATAAGGCTAAGCAAGATGAGCATAGACAGGAGAGAGATACAGGAGATGATGAAGTACTTCATAGGCAATAGAGCTAAGCAAAATGAGCATAGGCAGGAGAGAGATACAGGAGATGATGAAGCAACTTTACTGATGACAAAATATATACTCCTTCTGATCCTTTTTAAGTGACGTGGAAAATAAACTAAACATGTACAGACCCTTGTACAACTTACGATACTTAATTGGGATCGGAGGGAGTAATGTTTGTAATTATGAGTTTTATCTGTTTTGAATGAAGTGATTACATTTTTTATTCGGGGAAATAAAGTGATTATGTTAATGTAACCACAAAGATTAGGTGGCTTGTTTGTATATCACACCTGATTGTCCATGCTTTTAGAGTTGATATGTATAATTATGAAACTGGGAGTACTGTTTCACCATAAAAAAGGTAACCCACTTAAAGAAAATTGCATGGGCAATGAACTAATAACAAGTGCAGTTCAGTAAGAGCTGGGAAAATTGTCCTAAGGCTGCAGCAAAGCAAGGAAAAGCTGGAGATCATGGTTATAATATTTGTATTCACGTTCAGTAAGAACAGGGACAGCCAAATATTTAATACTCCCTCCGTATCAAAATGTAAGACTTTCTAGCCTTTTTGTGTTTGAACACAAAAAGGCTAGAAAGTCTTACATTTTGATACGGAGGGAGTAATATTCTGAGCTATGAGCATAAATACTGGATCAAGATAAGAAAATATAATGCACTGCCGCAGAGCTCACCATAGCTATTCTGGAGAGCAAAGATTTGTCAGTATAAAAGAGGTATGTGAAACCTTCTCTGCCTGATCTTCCTACTCTTCCTCGTAACTGTGAAGGATAAGAAAAGCAGTGAACTTGTGGTTCAGATCTCTCTGCCTGATCTTCCAATGTTTTTGCCAAAAAATCAAACTAAAACATAGATGAATTAAAAGTCACCTGATAGAGCTGGGCGAGCCCAAATAGTTCTGCGTACTGGACAATCATTGTGTTGGCATTTGGAATATCTATTCCACTTTCAATGATATGTGTGCATACAAGAATTTTTGTTTCCCCGCAAGAAAACTTTTCCATAGCAAGTTGTATATTCTTCGACACTTTCTGTGGGAAAATATTAGCAAGAAATTGGTCACTGAAGCCAAAGTACCATTCATCAATGCAACAAGAACAAACGCTGTTATCAAACTCCTCACAGAAAATGTAGGTGCTATCCCATACTAAACTAAGTCCCTGGAATAACTAGCAATTTAAGATGTCAACTTCACTAAAGCAGCAGATTAAGCTTACATAAACTGAATCAAAATAAAAAGCAATTGTTGATCAAAAGGAATATGAACGATAAAAACAACAAGGCCCTCCCTGAGTCCCTGAAAGTCTTCTGCTAAATGACTTGGGTTAGTAACCAACTACACAAGGATATTAATTACACCACAATAGGATGACATAAAGTTACACTTTACGGTTTGCACTTTGGCTTTTAATACACCGCAGTGCACACAGATGTACATGGTATTCACGGAGAAGTTATGAAATAGCACTGTCAGTGCAGTTTAAATCAACTTAGTTAACCAACCTTTCCATGAGCAACAGCCATTGGTACATCTGGAAGAGAGTCCTTGAGAAATTGCAATACATCGTCTATGGCTGTTGAATAATGAAATGAAACATGATTAGTGCATAGACATTTTAAAAGGCCTCAGGGCATTGTTATACCAAGAAGTTACACATGAATGCATCTTGTATCAGATTAGATCTGGTGCATCAATAGTTCATTACATATACAGAAAGGGCAACCATATTGGTGTGGATGTGTGTCCACTGTATCAAGGCAGGAGCAGCAGCATGGGGGAAGATCACGGGAGAAGAATAGCAAGCATAGTTGGTTAGGAATGCATAGGAATATGGAAGAGTCCAATTGTATTTGAAAAAGGTCTACTAGGTCCACTAGTACTAGGAGGTCAAGAACCCGAAAATCCATTATATAAGGCGTATCAATCGATTATCTGCCATTATTCTCTCATCTCAACTGAGGATGCCTACTACCCCTGGAGCCATGTAATGTGGATATCTTCAGCATGGTATTTTTCCTGTTGTGGGACTTCAAGCTTCACGACACATGCATAACTATAACGTTGGGCTGACCTGTTTTTAACGGAAAGAAGTTGAAGGAGTTTGATAAAGCCATAAAGGCCGGTTCACATTGGTGAACCACATATAAGGGCGTTGAGTTTAAGCAATCTTAATACCAGCTGACCATGCCAGCTTTGTGCCGGAGCATTTATCTCATATTCATGCTTCCTGCAAATTTCCACTGGAAGCTTGACAGGTCAATTACAGGAGCGGTTACAGATATGATACTATGGTTTTCTTGCCTACTTTAATTTCACTTTCTTGCATAATATATTATGTGAATCTTTGTGGGATTATAACAGAAGCTTTGTGTCTCGGTGCATCAAGACATCGATAGACAGAAAAGTTAATTGTGTGCCTACGAATAGGCCAAGTTCCACTCGATACGCCACACCCCTAAGCACTCAGCTCCGCCGGTTGTCACTTGGAGGTCTGCCGCCTTGCCAAAGCCCACAACCGTGCTTCCGGACGGATAGTGTCCAGCAGGCTTCACCCTGCCAAAGATAACTGTGTTTCGCTACTTCCAGACCCACCATGCTGTGAGCATTATCAACAAGGATAAGCCCTTCTTTCCAGCAATAAAATTTATTGTCACCATACTTCCTTTTCAGCAATGAATGTTATTGTCATCTATGAATGTGCAGAAACTTTGGAAGGTTCCCTCTTACATTCGGATTATGGCAAGCACAATCATTGACATGATAAGATTGTCCTTCCATCTATGAATGTGCAGAAACTAGGTACTAAGTTTAATCATGATTCATGCCAGCAAATGCAACATTTGTTCAAAGCAAATGTTCAAATACAGCAACAACAAATGTGCAGGTATAACAATAGGCTCTTGCTTTCATTATTTCAACTCAATGCTAATGACACACGTGTTAGAGATGTTTCTGCACTCCAGATGTAATATGAGTAAATTTCATTAGAGTAGTATGCACATTTCTATCAGTTAATATTTGTTATTTATCTATCTTAACTTAATACTGCTAAGGCGTCGTTATACTTCCATACCTTAAATTAAAAACTTCCACTGTGTTTTGCATTAGAGTAGTATGCACATTTCTATCAGTTAATATTTGTTATTTATATATCTTCACTTCATACTGCTAAGGCGTCGTCATACTTCCATACCTTAAATTAAAAACTTCCACTATGTAAAATACTGAAAAGAGTCTCCCAGCAAAAGAGAGTCTGGGCGTTGATCCCCACCTCCCCCCTGCGCAGGTCCACTTAGCACTAGTGGGTTGTGTTGTATGGTGTGGTGTTGGCTCATTCCCGAGCTTGTAAGTACCTCTCTCTTTTCTATCAATGTGAAATGCAAAACTTTTGCGTGTTTTCGTGAAAGTATCTTCAGCTTCGTGAAGATATATTTCTATATTGTACACAAAATATCATCTGAATTTTGAAGGTAACAAAATGTGACCTTTTATTCGAGGAACAACATAGAAAACTTGACCACCACGCTTCAACTCCAACTTGATAGCTGATAGTGCTCTTTCTCTACTAAATGCTGACACATAAGTCTTGACAGCAACTCTTTCTGGAGGTGGTGTAGACATTAAACTGAAAGGAAAAAAAATATACTTCTTTTACAAAAACCAGAAAAGGAAGTTCAGAAGTGAATGCAACCAAATTGCTAAAAGCTAGGATGAATACAAAAACACGACAAAACTATGATCTAGATTCGTCAGGCATATGGTACAGTCATATTACGTTTGTATTGACAGATTGTTATTTCAAATCTCTCAAAGTCCATTCATCTATTGACTGTAGCGGGGAGTCTATACATCCCCCTTTTTACCAATAGATGGTAGTACTCTAAAGATCATCACACCATCACGACCATTACTTGGAACAAACATCACTCCTTTTACTAATCAAACAAAAGTTCAATAAATGACAAAAATTTCATTGCATCTTAAGCAGCACATAGTCACAAGGAAACAACAGTAGAACTATCAGCAAATAATTTCCAGGCACAAAAAATTCTGACTGATTACTAACCATTATCATCAGTCTCTATGAGTTATCTTTACAAAACATGGTACCATTGTGCCATGTAATAAACCATCTCTGTTTAATAAAGAACATATATTCCTCGCAACTGAAATGAAAAGGTAAAAGATGGTAACTACTGCAATAGAAAACTTACCTTGCATCGCGAAAACCAGTTAAAGCAAGATACAAAGTTCGTGGAATGGGAGTTGCAGAGAGGGTGAGAACATCAATAGAAGCCTTGTATGATGCAATCTTCTCCTTTTGTTGAACACCAAACTTCTGTTGAAGGAAGAAAGAATTTGTGAACATGTGTATCCAAATGCACATCATCACCAGACTAGAATAGCAACAAACAAATGACATCAAATGAAGACAGGACAAACATATGCTATCAACGTAAAAAAGCATGACATCTATAAAGACTACCTGTTCCTCATCCACCACTAGGAGACCAAGATTGTTATAGTCCATCCGTTCTGTAAGAAGAGCATGAGTCCCAACAATTATTTGCAAATTCCCATTTTTAATCTGTGTTATTAGCTCATCTTTTTCTTCCTTGGTCTGCAGAGAACACACATCGCAAGCCATGCAAATGGAGTCAGTCCCTTAAGCAAAGAAATGTACATAACATTGTATAACAATCGTCACCAAAATTACTGAACGTAATTTAAGTTCCCTATGGTTGTTAGACGAAAAGGATGAGAGGATATTTCCTCAAGAAAGTTTTCCAACATAATTTAGAAAAATCAGAAATATGAAAAGGTGGTGAAACGGGATGGTGCTACCACAGATCGCATAATATATAAATTTATAAGCATATTATAGCTACAACAAAAGCCAGATATATATGCATATTTTATGCACAAAAACAAATTAGAATATTAAAAATGATAAAACTAGGTGAAACACTTTCTAGGTTCATGATAAATAACAAATACTTCTCAAGTAATTGCTAGAAACAGAAAGATTATTCAGAGACATATACAAAGAAAGATAATTTTATGCAATGGGTTGTATTGTGTGTTAAACTTGATTAGTATCATTGCCTACCTGAGCGCCACTAAATATGGCAACCTTTATATCAGGATAGTTAGAGAAACGCTCAGACATTACATCATAGTGTTGATTGGCTAGTATTACAGTTGGTGCGAGAACCATAGCTTGATGCCCTGCAGATACAACAATGAATATAGCACGCATTGCAACTTCCGTTTTACCAAATCCAACATCTCCACAGATTAATCTGTCCATTGGTGTTTCCCTTTCAGTCAGATCATTCTCAATATCCACGAAAGCCTGTCATCGGAAAGACACTGTTTAAAGACAGCTCTATGATGTTTATTGAGTTTATTATGATAGAGTTCATCAATAAAGGACAAGGAAAGAAAACTAGGCTTCCAACTGAAGTGATGCAACTAGGCTTCCAATTGAAGTGATGCAAACTAATGTTGTCAGAATGCCTGAGCTCGCAAGCAATCAAACCATTATTGCCTTGAAATCAGATAGTCTGTCATTTGTATACATGAAAGAATAACAACTTTTTATTTTTGAGAAAAATAAGAAGGACGGCTTTTAGTTGAGAGAAGACCTGGTTCTGGTCTGGAGTAGGCTCGTAAGGAAATTCAGCAGCAAACTGATCCATTTCCGCGGGCTTTCGGTACGGCGGTCTTCTCTGCCTCATCCTCTGTAAATACAATTCCATCAAGTTGACAACCATCTTCTGAACAGCAAGCTTTCCTTTCAGCCTCCTCTTCTCCCACGTAGAAGGATCATTCAGCTTGCTTAGATTTCGCGGCTTCTTTTTTTCATGAGGACTGCACACAACATCAAACTGGATAAATGGTCAAAGTGAATTTTTAATTTCCATCAAACTCAAGAGACCATCCCACTACATAAACTTTAAATCAAATGTAAGCACAAATAGCAGCTAAAGAAGAGGTGAAACTACAGTGCGTGTGCAAATATATTTTCCTAGTGTGCTCGGTGGAGTTGTGTGGTACCGAGAATATGGAACCAGTCAGAACAGGAATCAAATTCTTCAAATTGCATCAAACTAGAAAACTGGACTAACCAACATCACTTCCAAATGTGGCAATGCCATACTACGACTTAACTAGCATTTGTTGTAATCACTAAACTACGACTTAACAAGCAATGTGCTCTCGCAATACCAATCATAAGTTGTAATTAGAAGAGACGCATAACATAGCTACGAATCAAACGGGAGGCTGATAGAGGTGGGCAGGTTAACCGCGGAGGCATACAGGTTGTATCGGTAGAGCATGCGCGCAGCCTGGTCGACGGCGAGCTTGGCCATGCCGTCAGCGTACTGGATGAACACATAATCCTCGCCGTCCTCTCCGCTGATGCAGACGAACTTGCCGACGCCAACCTTCTTGTGCACGACGTACTCCCCGGTCTCCAGCTCCCGCGGGTCCACCCGGTGCCCCAACGAGCTCCCGGCCGCCATCCCCTTCCTCCTTCCGCCGCCTTCTTCATCATCCTCCATGTCGCTTCCGACTTCTATATCCTCTTTAGGTTTGGCCGCATCCCGGCGGAGCTGGCGGAGGCCGAGACGCTGCTGCTCGCGGATCATGTGGAGGTAGGCCTCCGCCTGGACGGGGTCAATGGGGGATGAGGCAGCGGAAGCAGCATCGCGGCGGCGGACGAGCGCGCGTAGGCGGTGGTTGAGCTGGGCAATGTCGTCGGGGGCGACGGCGGCCGTCGCCGTGGCGGTGGCCGCGGAGGCGATGCGGAGGCGGCGAACCGAGAGGCGTAGGCGGAGCGGGGGAGGTAGGGTGGGTGGTCGGTGGAGGAGGTGATGGTGGTGCGGATTGGGTGGCGGAGCGCGAGGGATGGGGGTGGCCATGGATATGACCTGCGGGTGGGGGTTAGGAGGAGAAGGGGAGCAACATGGGTTTAAGCGGAGTGGATAGTGGAGACGAACAGGGAAGGAGGAGAACGAACCGGTGACCCTCACAGAGCGAGAAGGATAATTCCTGGAGTTTGCGCGGAAGATATTTGGTTCGCTTCAATCAAACGAGCTGGATGTTTTGGGTTCGAGTGATCTCGGTATTTTAAAAACTGATATTTTAAAGTTTAAAAAAATCCAAAACAAATTTATATGGATACATGCACAAGTTATCTACATAGCTGCTGAGTTTGATAGATAATGTTATACTGTATGCTACACACACAAAAAATTGAATAACAGCATGAGAGCTGCCATATTTCATTTAAGTGGGAGTGAATAAGTACAATGCTAGGACCTATTGAACAGAAGGAAAAGGAAAACTGAAACAAAAAGGAGGAACGAGAAAAAAAAAAAGCCATGCGCTCTCGCTCTCCACCTCGCCGCACCCCGACCCCACCCCACCGCCGGCCAGCCTCCACGAGCCTCTCCCCGGCGAGGAGCCCGTGCGCTCGGACTCCCACCTCTCCTCCAGCAACCCCGCTCGTCTACCCAGTCCGAGGTCCCATCCTGGAAGAGCTCCCTCTGAGCCATGGATCGGGTCCCAGATCTGGCGCCAGATTCGCTGGCGGCGAGCAATCTGGAGGTCGACGGAGCCCAGGCGCTGGAGCTGACGGAAGAGGCGAGCCAAGCACTGGGACGGCAGTAGATGACGAGCTGCAAGTTTCAAGGCCGCCGACTCCACCTCCGTGCACGCGTCGAGGGGGAGGAAGGGTGCTGATCAGAACTAGGCGGCCGAGAGTTCCAACGCTCCACTCCTCTGACAGTGCTGCAGCGGAGTTCCCTGCAGAGGCTGTTAGATGCGAGCAACGCTCAACGGCGATAGCTGCTGTTCCGAGGCCAACCGCGCCGCCTCACTCGATGCGGTTTGGCAATCAAGCAGCTCTGACGAAGGAGTTTGAGCGCGTTCCTCTGTTTCAAATTCAGCCACCTAACCCACCTGCTACCGCGTATTTGCAGAAGACGTCTTCACCTTTTTTGGAGCCATCCATCCGGGTTGGTGGGCTAGATGTTCCTCTTGTACCCGAGACCTCCAGAACCTGCTAGGTTTGCCAGAAACGTCTTCACCTTTTTTGGAGCCATCCATCCGGGTTGGTGGGCTAGATGTTCCTCTTGTACCCGAGACCCCTCCAAAACCTGCTAGGTTTGCCCTGCAGCCGCCTCTGTTGGCCTGGGTCGAGAAGAATCTCATCAGTTCTGGGTGTTTTATCTCCTCTGATTTTCATCCAGCGTTTGATTCTGAGAAGGAAGGTAGAGACCCGAAGCGTATTCGCAACAAATCTCTGGTCGAGATCCTACTCGCAGATCAGATGCCTGAAGCAATTAGAGGGAAGGGGAGAGGGAAAATTTCTGGGGGATGAGGCCCGATGGAGGAACTGGTCAGGGGGGGAATTGGCAGCAGCCGCAGCAGAATCAGTTCCCTCCTGGGGGCTATGGTTTCGGTTTCCCTCCGCCTTTCTTCCCAGGACAATTCCCTAATCAGTTCCCTGGCAATCAGTGGGTTGGTCCACAAGGGAATTGGGTAGCTCCTGCGGGTCCTCAACTGCAATTTACACAGCAACAGATGCAGCCGCAGTTCGTTGCTCCGATCCGTAGCAACAAAATCAGTTTGGGCAGCCTCAGATGCAGCCTCCTCAGCAAGTGCCACAGCAAGGTGGTATGCAACAAGGTCAGAAGGTACCTCAAGGGAAGCAGGGAGCTAGCAAGGCTCAGAAGAAGAAAGCTGCTGCTGGGAGCTCTGTCTCCAGTGCCTCAAGCTCGCAAGCAAAGGATGGCTACCTTAATGTGTCTGTTTCAATTGTGGTGAGCCTGGGCACAACAAGACCTCCTGCCCGCAGGCGCCCCTGTTTCATTTGTAAGCTCACTACCCACAAGGAGGACACTTGTCCAGTGAAGAAGCAAAAACTTCCCACTGCTAGCTTGTATGGTGTTGTTGATCCAGGTCTGGAATTCCTGCATATAGATTGTCCAGTGAATAGTAAAAGCTCTTGCAACGTTGGCATAGTTTACATCAAAGCAGGGGGAATTTCCAAGGAGGAATTAGCGAAGGAATTTGCTGTTATATACAAAACCAATTGGCCGTGGCCAGTTAGGCAATTGGATGCTTGGTCCTTCTTGGTACAGTTCCCACCTCATCTCTCGGTGGAGGATGTTGCTGGATACCCTTGCTTTGGGCTAGTCAAGAGGGCGTCACAGTTAATGTAGAAGTCTGGAAGGGGGAGCTGGAAGAATGTGAAGAAGGGCGATCAGTCTGGCTACAGCTTAGAGGACTCAAGAAAGAATGGTGTGAGTGGAGCTCTCTTGCCCAATTCACATCTACGATTGGGATCCTTGAAGACGTTGACTGGATTGGAGCTTTCACTACCTTCTATGAAGTGATCAGGGTCAAAGTTCTCTGCAGAGACCCAAGCCTAATCCCAACCAGGTTGTCCTTTGAAATGAACAAAAAATTCCATAAGATGTTGATCTTTGTGGAGCCTCCGGCCGTTGCTGGCCCCTCTTCACAGATGATTCCACTGACCCAGGAGAAGACCAGGCCAATGCCCATAAGGACTCGAGTGAGATGGATGCAGACAATGCTCTGCCAAAAAACCCTGATGATCAACTGATGGAAGAGGTGCAAATAATGGCAATGGTGGCTCTGGTTCTCACAGGAAGGTGGCAGCTGCTAGTGA